>OZ020190.1:63221072-63251072 GCA_963971165.1 Philopedon plagiatum
TTCTAGTAGTTCTGTGAAATCGCCTTCAAGAAAATTTAGAAAATTGTCTCCTCTCAAGGTGTCCTCAAAAAATATCGGCCCCAACAATTTTTCTGCTAGTATACCAATCCAAACATGAATTTTCTGAGAGTACTGGCTCCTGCACTGAATTGTCCAATGGGGATTATCGGTAGCCCAGTAGCGCGAATTTTGGCTACTCACTGTACCGTTAGTCCTAAAAACGGCTTCGTCTGAAAAAAGAATTTTAAAAGCAAGTCTTCGGTCATCCATCATAAATCCTAATATTAGTGCAGAAAAATCTAATCTCCAAACTGAGTCTTCTGGTAATAAAGTATGCGTGAATTTTGGTTTAAAAGGTCTAAAATTATGTTTCTTAAGAACAAACCTTACAAAATTTATTCCCAAATCAAGGTCACGTGACATTTGCCCTAAACTTATTTTTGGATTTTCGTGAATGCATAACAAAACTTGAAGTTCGTCATCTTCATTGTGTTGGCCATATTGAATATAGTTGTTCCTGTTATGATCCCGCACCTTGAAAAACTTTGGAGAACACTGCTTAAAATTACTCAGAACGTTCGCTAGTGTTTGATGGGAAATATCTGGTCATTCGGGATGATTTAAGTTGAATTCTTCAGCAGCTTCACGCGTAGTGCGGTAGTTATTTCCAATAATTAATGCAATTTCAACCTTTTCTTCATTGGACAAATGCATCTTGATCTCAAATGATATTCAAAATTAGGTAATCAACTATGACAGTTTAAATTTGACTTTCAAAGTACACAACTGGTGCTGATTTTTAAATCAGGTGTAGGTAAATTAGAAATTTGGCGAAAGTAGGTTTAAAAAAAATTTACAAAATTCATTCTAGCACACACACTGAGAGGAGACAATTTTCTAAATTATTCTGGGTTTGAAATAAACCAAAACTTATCATTAGACATAACTTTTGATCGAAAAACCAGTAATGAAACAGTGAGAAAAAATGCCATTTTAAAAATGGTAAATTACCGACCACCCTGTATAAGTTAAGTCAATTTTAGTTAAGCCGTTCGGTATTGGAAAGGAAGCAAAACTATTTATAAAGAATAACTTTTTGTCGAAAAATCAATAATAAAAAAGTTTCCCATTTGTCAAGTAAAATTCTACACACGCTGTATATATATATATATATATATATATATATATATATATATATATATAATATATATATATATATATATATATATATATATATATTCTTTTTTAAAGTACAGCTTCGAAAGGCAGTCTGATTTGGCAGAATTTCAAAATTTTGTTGAAATAAAGCCACATAAAATTTTGCATCCGAGTCAAACAAGGTGGCTGTCTCTACTTTCAGTAGTGAAAAGACTTTTAGGGCAATTTAATGCTTTGGTTTTATATTTTACTAATGCCCATTTAGTAGATAAAATCCCAGCTGCCGAGAAAATCCTCACCAGGTTGAGAGATCCCTCATTTAGACTATATTTAGAATTTTTAGATTTTGTCCTACCACTTTTTAATAATTTAACGGTTGGAATGCAGGCGGAAAGTATAAAAATACATGTACTTTATCAAAGGATTGAAACAATCATTAAAACCATTATGGGTTGCTACTTAACAAGAGGATATATATTGTGACAACAACGCACAACAGGCACCGGCAGCTCAAATTTTTTGGAGGCTAGAGGCTGTGGTTCGTTATCTTTCCCTTTTCCCTTTAGGCGCCACTTGATTTAATGTGACTAAATCAAGAAAATAACCAGATGTTAAATTGGGTTGGAAAACCTTTCAATAAAACTACAAAATTATATCTGTGACCCAAGGTATTTAATTAAGCGACGTTAGATCGTTCCTTTTTTCTGCATTTGATTTTAAAATATATTGTTGATGATTACAAACTTCCAAAAGTAGATAATAGAAATGATAAGATTCACCGAAAACAATAGTATAGGTTATGACATTTAAATTCAATACTAAGTAGCTTTTCTTGACACAAGGATTTATAAAAAGATGTTTTAATTTTAGATTATCCTCAGGGAAGATTCATGAATCTTTTCGGCGCTTAATCGCAAGGTTAAAGAGATGACCTCTTGTCGAGATAGCTTTACAGTAGGTGGTTAATGTGAAGTTCTGAATATAATTATAAATAGTTTTGGAAAATAGCATTAGGTTTTTTTTTTTTTTTTATATATAACATTTTAGAATATTAAGTAGGTATTTAAATGGAGATTAATGTTTCGCAAAAAAAATGGTTATTGGTCACATTCCCTATTTTCTTTGAATAATGAATGTCTATGTACAAAAATATACAGGCCTGTTGGCGACTAGGTACTCTGAATCAAATTAGTGCTTCATGACTTCAGCAGGACGCCCTCTTTCATGGCTGCAGAAATATATTACGGCATGGCTTTTCCCAATGTAGGGTATAACAGGGAATATGCCCTCTTCACAAACTGGCTTTTAAATTACCCAACCACCATGTCTTCATGGAAGGTCTGGAAAAATCAGAGGAGGATGCACCCTAGTACCTCAAGGAAGGAGAACCCTAAAATACGAAACCAAAATTGAAATAAGAAAACCCAACCTTAAAACAAAATTAAAATTTCTCGCTGATTTGTGAAATCTTACCTCTAAAAGGGCATTGAAGGGACCTCGTGGTCACGACACGACACATAAAAAAGAAAAAAAACGGTAAAAACCGTTTGCTTCTGCCTGCTACGATGGCTGATTTTAGAAGGAAGCAGTTTCTTTCTTCTTCAATAAAAAAACATGACCTTACCCTTTACACCAATACTGCCAACTTAAAAATTCTGAATAATTAAAATGGGACTGAAGCCACGACCTAAACAACATACCCTTTACAACCTGCACCAACGATGAACCAGGACATAGAACACAATATCGGAGTACGCTCTCCGATCCCAACACGTATGAGGAAATACGAACGTTCAACAAATCAACCTAGGCCTACTCTAGAGCCATTCTGAATCGCAACGCGTGCAACGCCTAGCATGAACTCGCCTCTCGGTCAGAAGATTTATGTGTGCCGCTTAAACATCGCCGGGCGGAGACTCCGATACTTAAGAATTGCCAAAATATGGTGCTCTAAGATTAGTTCGGTATCTAATCGAAAACTAGAGATGTACTGAAATAGATGTGTAATCTTAGGAATGTGCTCAGATCCGTGCGATTTCAAAAAAAAAATATTAAACTGTAGCAATTTTAAACTGCTACATTACCCCCCACCGAAAATAAAATAGGATATGTAATAGACTATTTTAACTAACTATAATGCAAATAGAAATTTATAATAAAGTGAACAGGGAAACTGGAGATCTTACGTTTGAATTGTTTCAATGTTTTGGTTTGATAACTGCGTGTATCACCCGCCTATAAGGGACAAAATTAGTAGGGACAAAATCGGTACTGGTACGAAAGTTTAAGAAGTCACAATCGGTAAAGTCTGACCAAAGCAATTAACAACCACGTAAATCAACCATCACATCCTACAATGACATGAACATGAAACTACACATCTGTAAAACTTGACCGAAACAAATATCAGGGATGTGTAAATCATTAAAAGGAACATGTATCTGCATGAATAATTGGAAATTGATCTAAGGTAATCTAGCTCTCTAAAACTTAGACCAGTATGCATAGCATAACTAACAAAACTTAATAATCTATCCCGAAATCATAATATATATCACAAAAATGCTAAGTAGGTAACTAATATACCAAATAACTACAACCATTAGTGTACCCCTACACCAATAATCGATGCTAGATCAGTGCCAACTTAGAGGCAGAAACCCAGCGAGTAACTTCGCTTAGGAACTGTCAAAATATCAACCATAATATATGTCAAAAAAATTTCCAACACAGTGAAATATATCTAGAAAAGATGAATGCCACTAAGTCAGGGATACAAATTTAAAGTACTTTTACCTACAGATTAAGTGGAAAGGTAAACGTAACCCCTAAATTTTAGCATTCTTTCCAGATATAAAATTAATCCGAAATTTCCCTATCCTGATCTGTGTTTCCCAGATCAGTACCGTCATATTGCTTAAGATCTTTGATATGCCATCTACCAGCTTTAGAACCATCCACGTTTTTAAGGTCATAAACTAAATTAGAAATCCTTCTATGTACTATTGACAGAATATACTTTGGAGCTAACTTTGCCATAAAATGATTAGCGGCGCTAGACAAAACTTGGCTCTTTCTCCAAACATGATCGCCCGGATTAAAAGAAAATTCTCGCTTTCTGAGGTTATACGCCTGCGAATTGCGCTCATAGGCCGCATGGAGTCGTCTTTTAACTTCTATAAAAATTTCTCTAAGACCGTGCATATTTTTAGCATACGATTCTCTATCTCCCGGAATAATTTCGGTATCTTCAATTTTAAGTTCATTCGATTGGGAATAAAATTTGCCGGACAATGGAGGATGCCTGCCGAAAGCTAGAAAAGCAGGAGTGAAGTGTGTAACTTCATGTTTAGAGGTATTTATTGCCTGCTGTATTTTCGAAATATTTTTATCCCAATCCTCATGATCATTTATGTAACTTCGAATAGCAGTACCGACTGTTCTATTATTCCGTTCGACAAAATTGCACTGAGCCGAATATAACGCGTTATACCTGATCGTTACCTCATAATTTTTACATAAATCCTTAAAACTTTTACAAGTAAACTGAGAACCATTGTCACATATTAAAGTCTCAGGACATCCATACACTAAAAGAATTTGATTTTCTATAATATTTTCAATATAGGAAGATTTAGAACTACGTAGCGGGTATAAAAGGGTGTACTTCGTGAACCAATCCGCTACAACCAACAGCCATTTATGACCTTTCTTTGATCTGGGAAAAGGTCCCATGAGATCAACGGCAATACATTGAAAAGGAAGGTCCACTTTCTTCTCTTTTCCCATAAGTCCCATACGAGCAGTGTTAGATGCCTTTTGGGATCCACAAACTAAACAAGACTTCACAAACTTTAGAACATCACGCCTCATCTTCGGCCAATAACAAAAATCTTGTACCCTATTAAGAGTCTTATAAAACCCAAAATGACCTGAGGTTGGTGGACAATGACAATGTTGAAGAACATCATTAATTTGAGGATTTGGAACTAAAATTTTCCACTCGGGGATATTTACATTCATCGGGAGCCGATTTGGTATAAATTTAAAAACAAAACCATCTTCCACCTTCCACTGGACATACTTATTCGGTGAATGAACAATTTTCTCTCGAAGATCATCGTACCAAGGGTCAATACGATCGATATCAATACTAAAAGGATTTATTAACGAAACAACAGGTGAATCTTCTTGATCGTCTGGAGGGATTCTGCTTAATGCGTCAGCCACTACGTTGTCTTTTCCATGTCTGTGAACTAAATCAAAATTATGTTGACGTAGACGCACACTCCAGCGAGCCAATTTACCAGTGGGATTTTTCATGTTATTTAGCCACAAAAGAGAGTAACAATCGGTTATGATCTTGAACTTTGGAGCTCCTTCAACATACATCCTAAACTTGTCCAAACAAAACAAAACTCCAAGACATTCCCGTTCCACAACCGAATAATTCCTTTCAGCCTTAGTGAGAGATCTGCTGGCATATGCTATGATGTGTTCTTCTCCATCAATTATTTGAGAAAGTGCACCTCCCACGCCCGTTAGACTAGCATCTGAAGTAATAATAAACGGCTTGCTAAAATCAGGCTGGGACAAAATTGGAGAGGAAACCAAAAGCTCCTTGACCCTAACAAAAGAAGTCTCTGCAGCATCCGTCCAAGTGATAGGCTGGCGTTTCTTGCGACCTTTGAGAAGATCATTGATGGGTGACATCAAGGTAGAAAAACTCTTTATAAATCGCCTATACCAGGAACACAAACCAATAAATCTTTTCACTTCCGTGGCATTCTTAGGCCGTGGATAATTGACCATGGAAAGAATTTTGTCTGGATCAGTGCGCAAACTATTTGACCCCACAATATAACCCAAGAATTTTAAACTAGTCTTGAAGAAGTCACACTTTTCCAAATTAATTGTAAGATTCGCTTCTTTTAATTTTTCTTTAACATCGCCTAGTAATTTTACATGGTGCTCAAATCCGGACTACAAATTAGAATATCATCCAAGTACGTGAAAATAAACGGTTCATATTTCGCCCCAAAAATAGCATCCACCAAGCGCTGCTGAGCCTGAGCTGCATTACATAGCCCAAAAGGAACTACGTTGAACCTAAAGGAACCGCGTCCCGGCACATTAAAGGTAGTTTTGTCCTTCGAAGCTTCGTCCAATGGAATCTGCCAAAATGCTTTACGTAAGTCAATAGACGAAATAAATTTGGCATTACGTAATGAACTAAGAATTTTGTCAATACTAGGGAGAGCATAAGAGTCAAATTGCGTAATACTGTTTAAAAAACGTCCATCAACCACAAACCTAAATTCTCCATTTGATTTCTTAACTAAGAGTACTGGGGACGACCAAGGACTTTGGGAAGGTTCAACTACGCCTAATTCTATCATCTCATCCAATTCTTTATTTAATATCTGTGACATGTATGGCGACATTGGATATTGCTTTTTATGAAATGGTGGAGTATCACCAGTATCAATTGTCAAAGTTAATTTAGCTGTTCTACCTAATCGGTTTTTGCTATTAATTCCATCAAAAGAAGCGATAACCCTTTCGGCTTGATCACGCAGCGAACAAGAAAGGTCATCTAAAGAACATAAGGGATCCAAAACGAAATTGGAATAATTCTCAACTGTAGGTACTTCAGATTTAGCTATGTCAGCTTGTACATGCCAAGAATCATTCCTAAAGTTAACTAAAATTTTAAACTGTTTGGCAAAGTCACATCCAAAAATAAAACTATGTGGTAGAGTTGGAACTACTAAAACGGAAACAATTTGACAAATCTCTCCTACCACAATAGGTAAGTCAACTATACCTTCAACATTTTGCTGCGCACCATCCGCAGTGCATATATTTTTCAAACTGGCTGGATAGATTTTTAAATTAAAATGACTCAAAATTTCTAGGCCTTTTGTACCTACAACGGAAGCGGTTGCTCCCGAATCGAGCAGAACTGCTATATTCTGATCAAACAATTTCACCGAAATGTAAGGACGGTTATCCCTAGGTTTTTCAATAAACAAAGGAGAAATCTCATTCCCGGAATCTTTATAAAAATCTGAAACTATTTTAAGCCACTTATTCCAATCTGCCCTATCAAATTTATCGTTTTGAACCTTGACCGAGGCCTTAGTTTTGGTAACGATGCGTCTGCCTCGAGAACACACCTCTCTTACAAGTTTTTTGAACAATTGGGACAATTATGTACCTTAACGTCAGGCAATCCGCATTTAAAACAAAAAAGTTTTCTTTTCAATCTACAACTCTGATGAGTGTGATTGGGCATGTTACAATTCCAGCAACTTATTTTACTTTGACTTCTACTATTATCATGATTAGTATTTCTTGAAAAATTACTAGTGTTCAAATTATTTTTTAAGTCAGGATTTAAAGAGGAAGAAGAGGAAGCATTTAAACTTAAATTGTCTAAATTAGTTGTATTATTTGACTTATTTTTATTTCTATTAAAGTTGTTGGAATTATTGGCAATTTTATTTCTACTAAAATTACTTGGTTTACTTTTATTTGAGGAATCTGAAATATTTAAGTTTGACAACTCCTGAACAGTATGATTTTTATTCCTAATATATGATGCTTCCTCAAGTTTTCTACAAAGATTTACTAGGTCCTGAACTGTAGGAATATCTACCAAAGCTAATTGAGTAATATGGTCTGCTAATAAATTTTGTCGGATATGCTTGACTTTGGTTACTTCTGCAGGTGGATGGACTAATCGAGCAAATAAAATTTCTAAATGTGCCACAAATACCGCGACCGATTCATTTCGCTTTTGTCTGCGATGCTTTATCTGGTTCCACAATTCATCCTCTATATCGGAGTGCAAGAAGTCTCTTTTTAATCTACATACTAAAGAATCCCAACTATCAACTGAGCTTTTTACACTCCTAAACCAAACAAAGGCATCACCAACAAAAAGTTCGGCTGCGGAAATAAACAAGTCTTCTGGTTTTACTCTACGAGACTCAGCGAGTTCGGTTACTCTTTCTAAGAAGTTATAAAGATTTTTTGGATCACCATTAAACTTTACTTGCCAATCACCTATAGCCGGAATATTCCCCACACAATTTACAACGGGAGGCGCAACCTGAATAATAGGCGCTTGCGGAGCCACTGAATTTGAGGTAACAGGGTTATTGTCTTTAATGCGGTCATACAAGTCTGCTTCCAAAAGTAAGCATGAAGCATGGGCTTCTTTTTGATAGCTCTTGGCATCCGCATCGTCTGCCCGATAGTGTAATCTATTAATTCTGCCTAAAAGGTGCGCTAATCTAGACTTCATCCTTAAGAATGTAGAATCTCTATCACTACCCTCAAAATCAGCTATAATTCCCCCAATAGATTGCATGGTAGTCTCGATTTCAACTGCCTCGGTTTTAAAATCTAAACCCTGAACCAATTCACTTATAATTTCAGATTTGTTGCTACTCCGTTCTTTAGCCAAAAGTCTACTCAAAATTTTGCGTTTATCAGCGACCGGTCTGTTAGATTGTACAGCACGTATTGCTAACTCATAATTTAATTCAGCTTCCAGTAAATGATTTGTTTGGAAAGTCTCAGCCATGACAGTATAGTTTTATTTATTTTTTTTTTTTTCTTAAATCCACAGAATATCCTCAAACAAGTGCTACGAATAGATATCGATAAGAGACTAAATTATTTCACAACAGCTCAGAGGGGTACATCCTTTCCAAAATTTGACAACATAAGTGTCCAAAGAAAATAATTTAATTATGGAATAAGGTTTGTCAAGTTCAAGGTCAATCCAAAACTCTTTATACTGAGGTTAACAAAAGGTTAAAATCAGCCTTCATATGAAGGAAGCAAGATTAAGTACGAAATTACAAAAATACTAAGCTCAACAAAACCCCTAGAAAAACACCAACCACCCTGTACAATAGAGTACTGACTGTATCAAAAGGTTACTGTATCTTCAAAGCATTACATGAAAGTATAAAAGTTTAATATAAAAAATGAAATCTTCTGAAATCTGGGACACACTGTACAATAATATACGGTGCTGTATTTAATTAGTCACTAAATGTTATTACATACTCATTAGGAAGATTCAGAATTGATTAACCATTGTGAGAAGCAAATTAAGTCAATTTGGTGAGATTTGGGACACTCTGTATTAAAATATTTTAATTAGTGTTCGTAACCAAGAAAATTAATAATAGAAACAGTATTTACTGCTCATAAGCACTATATCGATATAGAAAGCACTTGTCAAAGTAGTGGAACAAAATTATCCCCAAAAACTGTATCGTACTTTATTTCATGTGAAGCAAACCCCATATATTATACCTATCAAAGCCTCTACCTGATTAGTACTAACAAAGGTCACCCCATAAACCAAAAATCATAAAATTAACAGCAAGGTTCAATATTACCAAAGGTGTACTACGTACTATAGAGTATACCGAACAATATGAACCAACGTTACTGTCAGGTATCCAACATACTTATATCAGTCTGTCCCTTTCCATAAAACCAAGAGTAACACCAAAAAGGTAAATTACATAGCCCCAAGGTATTTGCTAAACATTTAAATGTCAAACAGTAACAAGCCAAGCAAAAATATTGCACAGAGACAGCTCCAATATTTTAAAGAAGGAATAAAAAAATTATTGAATTGTTTTCCAATTTTCTCCAAAATATATTTATTGAAATTAAGGGAAGTTGCAAAATGCCCCACGCTATTGGGCGCTATTTTCTTCTTGTGACAACAACGCACAACAGGCACCGGCAGCTCAAATTTTTTGGAGGCTAGAGGCTGTGGTTCGTTATCTTTCCCTTTTCCCTTTAGGCGCCACTTGATTTAATGTGACTAAATCAAGAAAATAACCAGATGTTAAATTGGGTTGGAAAACCTTTCAATAAAACTACAAAATTATATCTGTGACCCAAGGTATTTAATTAAGCGACGTTAGATCGTTCCTTTTTTCTGCATTTGATTTTAAAATATATTGTTGATGATTACAAACTTCCAAAAGTAGATAATAGAAATGATAAGATTCACCGAAAACAATAGTATAGGTTATGACATTTAAATTCAATACTAAGTAGCTTTTCTTGACACAAGGATTTATAAAAAGATGTTTTAATTTTTAGATTATCCTCAGGGAAGATTCATGAATCTTTTCGGCGCTTAATCGCAAGGTTAAAGAGATGACCTCTTGTCGAGATAGCTTTACAGTAGGTGGTTAATGTGAAGTTCTGAATATAATTATAAATAGTTTTGGAAAATAGCATTAGGTTTTTTTTTTTTTTTTTATATATAACATTTTAGAATATTAAGTAGGTATTTAAATGGAGATTAATGTTTCGCAAAAAAAATGGTTATTGGTCACATTCCCTATTTTCTTTGAATAATGAATGTCTATGTACAAAAATATACAGGCCTGTTGGCGACTAGGTACTCTGAATCAAATTAGTGCTTCATGACTTCAGCAGGACGCCCTCTTTCATGGCTGCAGAAATATATTACGGCATGGCTTTTCCCAATGTAGGGTATAACAGGGAATATGCCCTCTTCACAAACTGGCTTTTAAATTACCCAACCACCATGTCTTCATGGAAGGTCTGGAAAAATCAGAGGAGGATGCACCCTAGTACCTCAAGGAAGGAGAACCCTAAAATACGAAACCAAAATTGAAATAAGAAAACCCAACCTTAAAACAAAATTAAAATTTCTCGCTGATTTGTGAAATCTTACCTCTAAAAGGGCATTGAAGGGACCTCGTGGTCACGACACGACACATAAAAAAGAAAAAAAACGGTAAAAACCGTTTGCTTCTGCCTGCTACGATGGCTGATTTTAGAAGGAAGCAGTTTCTTTCTTCTTCAATAAAAAAACATGACCTTACCCTTTACACCAATACTGCCAACTTAAAAATTCTGAATAATTAAAATGGGACTGAAGCCACGACCTAAACAACATACCCTTTACAACCTGCACCAACGATGAACCAGGACATAGAACACAATATCGGAGTACGCTCTCCGATCCCAACACGTATGAGGAAATACGAACGTTCAACAAATCAACCTAGGCCTACTCTAGAGCCATTCTGAATCGCAACGCGTGCAACGCCTAGCATGAACTCGCCTCTCGGTCAGAAGATTTATGTGTGCCGCTTAAACATCGCCGGGCGGAGACTCCGATACTTAAGAATTGCCAAAATATGGTGCTCTAAGATTAGTTCGGTATCTAATCGAAAACTAGAGATGTACTGAAATAGATGTGTAATCTTAGGAATGTGCTCAGATCCGTGCGATTTCAAAAAAAAATATTAAACTGTAGCAATTTTAAACTGCTACAATATCTTCTACAAAAATTGGAAACATCGACGTAAAGAACCCAAATAATTTTCAAAAAATAGAGGATATTTATCTAGGGGCAAGTGTTGTTGAAAAAATTCAAAACAATATGCATAACGATAGCGAATTGTTGAGTTTCAGGAAACGATGTTCAGGGATTTTAATTGAAGGGTGTGAACAGATTTATAAACGATTTAATTTTAAAGAAAAATCTCAAATAATACTAAATAAATTAAGCATGATTGATCCTAAATCTGTAATAATAAAAAAACATTCTTCAGTTGCTGCCTTGGCTTTATTGTTTCCAAATTTGGTGAAACAATCAGCATTAAATGACTTGGATCGGAAGTGGCGGGAGATACAACATATAGACTTAACTGACTATGAAAATACGCCTGTTTTGGAATTTTCGGACAAAATTAGCAAAATGAAGTCAGGGGATGTTAAATTCTTATATTCGAATATTTGTGAATTTATATTTAAATTATTATGCTTGCCTCATTCCAGCGCTACCTTATTGGAGTCTTTAATGATTTTTTCAAAGTGGCTATGAAAGGTCCACTTGTAGAAAGAATTTTTTTACAAGTTAACTTGAACAAAACTAAAATTAGAAATCATCTCCAAACTAAAACGTTAACTGGTATTCTACACACTAAAAATTTGACAAAACATAGCAACTGTTTCGATTTCAAGATTGATACCAACTTAGTGGCCAAGCTAAACAACCAAATTTACGACAGTTGATTCATTTTTTCAATTTTATTTATTTATTTATTTATTTATTTAATCTTTATTTCAAAATTACATTGTACAATACAAAATGCATTAACAAAGTAAAAGGAAATGTCGTCAAAAACAAAAAAAAAAGATGTGATTTACAATTTCTTAAGTTTCTAAATAATCATTAATAGTGTAAGGTTCCAACTCTATAAGAAAATGTTTTAGTCCTTTTTTAAATAAGCGCTCATTTGGGGCATTCCTAATACCCACATTCAACTTATTATACATTTTAATGCACATATAGTATGGATTCTTTTCGGATAATGTCAACCTATGTATGGGATAATTAATGTCTTTTGTTCGTGTATTATAACTGTGGTAAGTAAGGGTGTTAAATTTATCTTGATTCTTATAAAAAAATAAAATGGTTTCGTAAATGTACAAAGCATAAACAGTTAACAAACTTTTTGACCTAAATGTACCTCTACATGACTGTAAATATGGCATTTTATATAATATTCGTACCACACGTTTTTGAATAACAAAAATCTTTTCTAATTTTGAGTTGGTTCCCCAAAAAATTATTCCAAACCTAGCTGTTGCTTCAAAATTTGCAAAATATAAGGTTCTTTTTGCTGTTTCATTTAAATATTTAGTTACTATACGTAGACCGTAGCATATCTTATTTAATTTTTCACCCAGATAGCCTATATGATGTGACCAATCTAAAAATTCGTCAATGTGAATGCCTAGAAGTATTTTTTTCTACTGGTAGCTGCTCTTGATCAATTTCTACTAGTTCTGGTCGTTCTTTTCTACTAAGTTTGGTTTTAAAAATAACAATGTTTGTTTTTTCTTTGTTTATAAGCAGTCTGTTCTTTTGAAACCACACTTTGGTGTCGTGGAAAATCATCGTTGCATTAGATGTTAATTCCAAGAGGTCCCTACCACCCACCAATATATTAGTGTCATCAGCATACTCTGTAAGACTAGATGATCGAGCCAAATTATTAATTTCAAAGTTTAAGTTTAAATCATTAATGAATATAATAAACAATATTGGTCCTAATATGCTACCTTGTGGTATTCCTATTGTATTTTGCAATATTTTTGATTTATACAAACAGTTTTCCTTTGCAATAACTACTCTTTGTGCTCGGTTATCTAAGTATGACAAAATCCATTTTAGAGCACAACCCCTAGTGCCATAAGAATCAAGTTTCTTCAAAAGAAGCCCTCTATCCAAACAATCATAAGCCTTTGACAGATCCAAAAATATACCCATAGCCATCCTTCCTTGCTCAAGACAGTCTAAAATTAAACGGGTAAACTGAAAAATGGCCGTTTGCGTTGATCTCCCCTTAAGGTATCCATGCTGGTTCCCTGAGAAAAGATCACATTCATTCATAAATTTCATTAGCCGATCGCTCATAACTAACTCAAATAACTTCGAAAAGCTCGGAAGTAGGCTTACCGGTCTATAATTGTCCATGCTTTCTGAATCTCCCTTATTTTTGTAAAGTGGCTTAATTGATGCTAATTTAAGCTGATCGGGAAAAATACCTTCTTTAAGTGAATTATTAATTATGTGACAGAATATCTTACAAATTGTTGGAATACAAACTATGCTTATTTTTAATTTTTTCTGACAGTTTTAGAATTTCTGGACAAGTAACGGGCATTAGATACATAGATTTTAAGTTATTCTGCACGTTACAATCCCACTCCACTTTTTCAATATTTTTTATTAAATCTGGCACTATCTGAAGTAAAAAATCATTATAATCATTCGATATTTTTTTCGGATCCCCAGAAAGCATGACATTACTTTTATTGTTTCTTCCAGAGATTTCATCATATATGGTTAGTGTCTAATCTTATTTTCATAATTTTTAGACCTAGCACTCACTAAAACCGCATCATACTCTTTTTTTACATTTTTATACATATCATTAAAAATATTACTATGCGTTTTTAAATGCGAAAGAACATCTAACCTATCTTTCACCTCCTGTACCTGCCTATTGTTTTTATAAAGAGATTGTTTATATTGTTTTTTGTTAACAAGCTTTTTAGGGAAACATTCATTAAAAATGAGTAAAAATAAATTCATAAAAACCGACCATTGTTCATTTACATTTGCCCTATCTATATCATAAACACTTAACCATCTTTCCTGTTCTAAAATATTTACAAATTTAGTCATATTACTTAATGAAAAGAATCTTTTATAATGGGGCTTATAAGAGTCCTCCCCTCTGCATTTAAACGTAACTTTCTGTGCAAAATGGTCTGATATTGCAGTCCGTAAAACAGCACTATGCAGCTCAGATTTACGAATATTTGTACAAATGTTATCTATACAGCTCCCAGATGCGCCAGTAACTCTCGTATTCTCCAAAATTATTGGAGCTATGTTAAACGAGTCCATTACAGAAAGAAAGTCGGTTCGGTTGTTACTGCTTTTAAGTAATTCTATATTAAAGTCACCTGCTAAAAACACTTTCTTGTTTTCCTCTATAATTTGTAACAATAGATTCTCCAATTTTTTAAGAAATATGTTCATATCGCCTCCAGGAGGTCTGTATATTGAAATCACCAAAAACTTTTCACCTCCAATATCGCACTCAGCACAAGCACATTCGAATTGTCCACTCAGTGATAGTTTATTAATTTTTTTGCGAACCTTCACTTTAATGTCATTTTGCGCATAAACTGCTGCTCCCCCATATCCGTTTTCTCTACAGAAACATGATGCCAGCTTAAAATCTTTTATACCAAACATTTGTAGCTGTTCCTTGTTTTTCCAATGTTCTGATAAGCACAAAAATTTGCACTCTAGATGATCTTCTAGCATATGGTTTATTTTGTCTATAAAATTGCCAATGGATTGAACATTTTGGTGTATTATACAGTAATTTGAGAGCTCTTTCCCTTTCTTTAATTTATTCTTTTGGTCAGACGGTTTTAAGTTTTCTTTAAAAAATGTGTTTCAGTACTACTGCCACCAAAATCAATATGTTGCCGATGTTTTTCCAGTTTGAGTAAGTATGCTGGGCATCTAGGATCTCTAGCAGAATGTACTCTTTCATTCAGTTTCATTCGTTTACAGTTAGGGCAATCTAATGGGCTATTTTCTGGGCACTGGTTACTTTCATGCTCTCCACCACATTTATAACAGCACAGAGTTCCTCTGCAGTGTTTAGCTACATGGCCAAAGTAACAACATTTAAAACACATAGCCAGATTGGTATATTCCCGCACATATGCCTTCATCAAGTCAAAGCTTAGATTTTCATTTTTTATAAGCCATTTAAATATTTCTGGTTTAGTTTGGAGTATCCAATTTTCCTTGTTTTTATTCCTACACACTTTTTTTGTGATAAACTTTATTTTTGTTGTAACATCTCCAAATAAGTCCTTTAGCTGGGGATTATCTTCAATAAGCTCTGCTATAAACCCTTCAGGTGTATAGCCTTTTTCTATCCCACTTATCATTAGCATAGGCTCATTATTTTCCAAGTTTTTCGTCTGAAAGTTACTTTGATTTTCCGAGAGTTTCTGTATTTTTTTATGTTGAGTATCATCATGAGATTCTAAGATTACTCATTGCTCCCCCATTTTGTAAACGTTTGACCCTTCTAAACGTCTCATTGCCTTGTCCATCCTTACATATATT
Organism: Philopedon plagiatum; assembly: GCA_963971165.1. Classification (NCBI taxonomy): domain Eukaryota; kingdom Metazoa; phylum Arthropoda; class Insecta; order Coleoptera; family Curculionidae; genus Philopedon; species Philopedon plagiatum. Next base: position 63,236,983 of record OZ020190.1, read on the forward strand.
CTGTTTGATTTCCTTAAGCACCTGCTTTGAGCCCTTATTCTCCTTTGGCCTAATCATAATTTCATTTTTCTTGGTATGTGGAGGGGTTACCCATTTCTGATCTTCATTTTTTGTTTCTGGATTTCTTTGTCCGCTTTTTTGATTACTGAGCTGTACGTTTTTCTGGGCGTATCATTTATTACGGGTGTGATTTCTCGTACATCATCATTTTCATTGAACAATTCATTGCTTTGCTGGGTCTGTTTAAACTCTTTAAGTTTATGTTGGAAAATACAGTTTTGCTTTTCTAGTTGACCAACTTTGTAAGCTAGACCAGTAACAGCTGAATGTATTCGAAATGCAGCCTTCCTTAGCGCTGATAAGTCATTCTCATTACGCTCTGGATTTTCAGCAAAATTATTTATAATTTCAAACGATTGTTGAAGACTTTGAATCATAGTTTCAACGTTGTACTGACAAGCAATATTTACATTATTTTCTTCTATAGTGTCAAAGGGGTCGTTTTCTTGGTTTTCTTCTTGTTGCTTCCGAATTTTTTGTCTGTCTGTGGTTTCTGGAGAACTAGAGTCTGATCTTTGCCTTTTTTGTGAGCTGGTTTCATTTTGCTTACTATTTCCGTGTAATGGGGGCGTTCTAACTATTACTTCTTTTGACATAAACACTTCACCATATGTTGTTTCATTTAGATCTGTGCTAGGTTTTATGATTTTATCCTTTTTTGGTTCATCCTGTACACCAGTGCTAGTATTATTTACCTTATCATTGACCTCCTTTTTTTGCTTGTATTTATCATGGTGAGTTCTTATCTCTAATGGTGTTTTTTTGTCGGTGCCAAGAATTTTATTTACATCCTTTATTGTAAATGATGATCCTACCGAATTACTTCTAGTTTTTCTATTAATGTACTCTCTCACGTTTTTGGCCAAAGTTAACTTTTCTTCACCTGTGTCATCCATTTTTCATAATCACCGTGACACCACAAAAAACCGAAAAAAGCAAACAAAACTGACAATATTTAATGAAAACGCGGAGCGATTCCAAAACACGTTGACTGAACGAATGTCCAACACATACAATTTTCTGCGTTAATTTCAATAATTCAAATAATAGCTATGACCAGTTTATTTTCTATGTCTTTATCTTGTATTAAATGTGTTATTGTTGAATAAAAAATGTATTATTGTTGAATAAAAAACGTATTATTTTTTGAATAAAAAATGAACCATAAGTGGCTTGATTTTTATTTGTAGAAAAAATTTTATTAATAAATATGGATATGTTTTGTTTTCAAGTATCTTTTTTCTTCGTTTTCAAATTAAAAGATCTGGGGAAAATCTGGGGAATTTTTAAGAAATTATCTAGGGAAAAAAAATTTGGATCTGGCAACACTGGTGGGTGGATGGGGTAGCCAAACTTGCACAAAAGCAATTTTCATTGTCAATTGAATTGCTTCTTGTCTGACTTGTTGTTTTTATCTAATTTATGAAAAGTATATTTGAGAAATATTGCTGCCAGATCAATGAGCGGGTGGAAACCTTTGCCAGACTACAAAACCGTTTCAGAATTGAAGATCACACTTTATAGTGATCTACATATTAAAAGTAGTAACTTACCATGGTATTTTTGTCTAGTAGGTACTGTTTAGGCCCTTCAATAAAACACTTCTTCTTTTAATGGACTGTATAAAATACGTTTTGTTTTTACTTTTAACAGAGAACAAACTCTAGGTACAGCTGAGGGTCAGTCATGTTGGTAAAAGACTCCCTCTGACGACACGTTACAGTGTTGTCATACTGTTTTGTCTTAGAACCAAACTTATATTAACTTAAAAAATAACAAAAGGCAAAATCGGCCTTGTGCATACCGCCCGCCTTGAAAGGAAATGGCATGGACTTTCAAAAAACTACATTAAGCAAATACACAGATTTTGAGTAAATGTTATAAAAATTTACAAAATCTTAAACCCTCATGGGTTTGCTTAACTCTAATTACAAATTTTTACACACATCATGTAAAATAATAGACATTTTCATTAAGGCCCAACATTATTCTCCAGTCTCTATCGGAAGTACGCAAATTTGGTTAACAGCTCTTTTTACTGTTCCAGACCGCACCTTTATTGTAACAACCCTTACAACGTCATCACTACCGTGTGCATCTGGGTCACACGCCCTAGCTGCCACAGCAATACTGGAGTGTTATTGTCTTTTATTAGCACTAACGAACCAACCTTAATAATGTTTATATGGTTCTTCCTCCATTTCGTTCTAACCTGTAGCTCGGAAAGGTACTCCTTCTGCCACCTGGCCCAAAAGTGCTGAACCATTGCTTGGATACATTGCCATTTTGACAGTCGATTTTCAGCTACCTCAGCAAGGTTGTACTCGGGTAATGCACGTCGTCATAGTACGACCAATTAAAAAATGGGCTGGAGTGAGAGCGGAGCAGGCCTCTGGATCCTCGGTTAACGGACATAGCGGCCGAAAATTTAGGATACCTTCAACCTGCACTAATAAGGTACCGAATTCCTCATGAGTTAAATACTTAGCTCCAATAACCCGATTAAGATGCGTTTTAGTACTCTTTATCCCTGCTTCCCAAAGCCCTCCAAAATTAGGAGACTTAGCAGGAATAAAGTGCCACATTACCCTATTATCTGCTAGTTTAGTTCCGATGTAGTCGCAATTTTCTTTTAAAAATTCATAAATTTCACAAATTTCCCTATTGGCACCTACATAATTTGTACCGTTGACGGAATACATATTTTTAGGAATACCTCTTCTACCTATAAATCTCTGAAAGGCTGCTAAAAAGCATTCAGTGGTTAGTTCGGAGACAAGTTCAAGATGCACCGCCTTAGTGCACATACAAACAAAGAGGCAAATATAACCTTTGACGAGTTTATGGGCGCGACTTTTTTATCCTTAATATAAAAAGGACCACCATAATCCGTACCGACATTTCCAAACACACCGTAGGTATTTACACAAACTTCTGGGAGATTACCCATCAGATAACTGTTGTCCCTGGGGTTAGCCCTAAAACAGTAAGCACTTTCTAGCAATTTGTCTACATGCGCTGCGACCAGAAACCGGCCAATATCGTTCACGAATTGAATAGAATAATGCTTGCACTCCACAGTGCAACAGTCTTTTATGCTCAGCTTCTAGAATATATTCTGTTAACGCGTGTCCATTGGGTAATATTACTGGGTATTTTTTCTCACCTAACTGATTTGCCTTTTTTAACCGCCCACCTACGCAAATAAGATCATTCATAAAAACTGGATTTAAGCATAAAATTGTACTTTTCATAGGAATGGGTTTACCTGATTTTAAATTTTCATATTCCTTAGGAAAAGCTTCAATTTGAGCGTACCTTATTAATATTTTTTGGGATCGGTCAAGTTCTTCTGGCATTAATGCACCAGTTAGTCGTTTGCTCTGATCATATTCCTTAATTTTTAAATTATTAATAAATCGCAAAGCATGGGCTAAAATATGCAACATTTCTAACAAGGTTGAATCATCCTGTGATAACCTATCAAATAAATTACAGGACTTGAGCACGGTAAAAGATACAGTTTCTTGTTCTGTAATTTCACAAGGCATAGAAAATTTTGATATATTCCAACGGTTTGAGATATTCCAACAGGACTGTTCCTGTAAAAGATACTGGGGACCGTGCCACCACAATTCATTATTTATAAGAGTTTCGGGTGTAGCACCTCGTGATAATAAATCTGCGGGATTGTCACCTGAGCTTACATGGTACCAGTCATTTTTATTTGTGAGTGAATTTCACTGACTCTATTAGCAACAAAGGTTTTCCAGGTAGGGGATTCGCCTCGGATCCAACACAATGTAATAGTAGAGTCTGACCAAAAATAATATTTGTTAAATGATATTTCCAAGGAACATATTATCACCTTGTTTACTCAATTCGAAAGTAGTTGTGCAGTACACAATTCTAGTCTAGGTAGGGTTACCTGTTTTAAGGGGGCAACGCGACTCTTTGCACAGAGCAAGTTACAAACATATTTTCCAGGCGCCATCGCACAGCGCAAATAAATGCATGCTCCATATGCCCGAGTAGAAGCATCGCTAAAACCATGCAATTCAATAGCGACATACTCGGAGCATACTGCATGCCTGGGAATTTTTATGCCATTAATTAAATTTATATTATTTTGAAAATCCCCCCAGACCTTAAGCAATTGTTCTGGTAAATCTTCGTCCCATCCCAGTCTATTTTTCCAAAGCTCTTGTACTAGCAATTTCGCGACAATAATGATAGGCCGTAACAGTGATAAGGGATCATATATTTGGGAAATAATTGATAAAATAGTTCTCTTAGTAACCCTTTCTACTGTAAAAATGTCCAAGTTTATTTTATAATTTACTGAATCACCGTTTGCATCCCAAAATATGCCAAGGGTCTTGTTAGGTTCATTATCTCCAACATTTAATATACTCACATTCCAATTACTATTTACTTGAAATTTATTCAATATATTTTGGTTGTTGCACAACCACTTACGTAGTTCAAACCCTGATTGAGCCAACATATTCGAAACGTTTCTTTGAATATACAAAATCTCATCTTCTGAATTAGCTCCTGTCAACAGATCGTGCATATAAAAATCGCGTTTCACTACATTACTAATTATTTTGTTATTTTTATTTTGTTCAGCTATATCAAATAGACATTTAACAGCTAAATAGGGAGCTGACGCGGTTACATATGTCACTGTTTTTAACTTATAACATTTTAACTCATCCTCAATATTTGACCTATAAAATATTTTATGATACCTTTGATCGTCTTCGTTTTCATTAATTAATATTTGACGGTACATTTTACTAATATCACCGGTCATTACATACTCGTAAGTCCTAAATCTAGCTAAAATATCAAAAATATCCTGCTGTAACGTCGGTCCTGTATACTGTACGTCATTTAGTGATAGTCCAGATGTAGTCTTACATGAACTGTCAAATACTGTGCGACATTTAGTCGTTAGGCTTGTTTCTTATACCACTGCCTGGTGAGATAAATAATATCCCTCTTCTTCACCTTCGTCGTTATATTCGGACATATGATTTAATGTAAGATACTCTGTCATGAATTCTATGTAATCATGTTTCAAACTAGAGTTATTATTTAATTTCCTTTCCAATGAATAAAATCGTTACAGCGCAGTGTCTCTAGACTTACCTAAATCCGAAACCTTATCTTTCAAAGGTACACTCACTACATACCTGCCTTTCTCATCTTTAGTAGTGGTCTTTCCAAAATACTCTTCGCAATATTTTTCTGGCTCGGAAAAAATTGTTTTCTTATTAGAAACCTCCTCAAGTTCAAAAAACTTTATTATTTGCTTATCCACGGAAGCGTCTTGTAAAGAAGTATTTAAGCAATTAATTGAATTACTAGCAAAACCAGAATTTATTGACATATTGCCTGCAACTACCCAACCAAATGACGTATTTTGAAGTACAGGTAATTTCGGCCCAAGTGACATCTGTCCTTGTTTAATCACCGACCAAAATATTTCTGAGCCCAATAAAAGACCAATTTCTTTAGATATATTAAACTTCGGATCGGCAAGTTCTAAGTCTGACGGTAAATTTATTAAATTTTTATTAAAAGTTAAACTAGGTAACATATCTGTGATCCTATTCAATATTAGACAACTAACGTATAGACATCTCGAAGATAGACCGATGTAAATATTAACCCAACACATCATAGTCAGACGATCTCGTCGAGCCTCCACCAGCTTCCTATTTGTATTGGTCGACCGGACATTAAATTGAAAGAGGCGTGCCAGACAGCTATCGGCGGTATTTCGCAGGATTGTAATTAGGCTGTCTACTGAAAAAGGCTATTCGACTTTCTTTCGAGTTTTGACTTGTTTTGTAGTTTTAATTTTTTGCGTTGACTTTTAATCGCTGTTTTGTTTGTTTGGTTGTCAAGCCTGGCAATTATTTTAGTTTTTATTTAACTGTAAACAGTTTTGCAGTTTAAAGTTTTCCTTCTCATTCTCAATGCGGCCCTGTTCAATTTCATCGTTTGAACCGATCACTTGTAGGCAGCGTGCATCTGTTTATATTCGGTCTATCGTCGAAATAAATAGACTTTAATGTTTCTTTTAAAACGATTATTAATGCATGAATTAATTTGAATATTTGCTTGTCTACTATATTTGACAAGGACTCCCTTAACTACATGTTGTATTTTATCTAGCCTTAAATTTAACTTCTGACACACCGACTCTGAAATAAAATTACTTTGAGACCAGCTGTCTAATAGAGCACGACATCTTACTTTTGTATTATCTTTTCTTATTTCAACAAGAACTGTAGAAAGTAGTACTTCAGAAGATTTACAACTTGCGGCAACAGTGCTCTCCTTCACGTGTGCGACGACGCTAGACTCGGCAGAATAATTGGCGGCGGCAGTCTACTGCGTTACAGCTGGGTTTCCGGGTGCGGGACTGCTTGCACCAGAATTTGTATTCTCAATATTTTCCAAGTGGAGCAAAGTATTGTGAACTTTGCGACATTTTGAACACTTATTTAATTTACACTTCCATGACGGATGTGTATGTCGTAAACAGTTTAGGCATTATTTTAGCCTTTTTACTGCTTCAATTCTCTGCTCGACCGTCAATTTTAAAAATGTCTCACATTTAAAAATTGAATGGTCTTGGTCACAATAATAACATTTAAATCTAATTTGCTCATTTAAGGCAGGGAATCCACAGCTTCCTGGTCTTCTTGACCTTTGCACTGTGGGTTTATCTTGTTTGGTAATCTCTAATTTTTCTAACATGCCACGCTTCGTCTTACGAAATTTTCTCATATCCCTCAAATCTGGCAGGTCACCTTGATGAATATAATTTTCCCAATCGCGGCGCGTCACCGAATCAAATTTATTTGCCAATATATAAATAATAAGTCTGTCCCACGAATCAGTCTTTTCGTCCAAACTTGTTGTGACCTAAGGTGACTCGTAACTGAATCAAACAAACTTCTCAAGCCGGAATGTGACTCCCCAATCAGATTAGGGTGTTCAAAAATGCTTTGAATATGATTATGATTCATAAGAGCCTTATTTTCATATCTATCGACTAACAACTGCCATGCGACAGGATAGTTTACCCCAGAAACTTCGATAGACTGTATTACCTCAAGGACATTTTTATCTAATGACACTCTTAAATAATAGAATTTCTGAACAACACTCAATGTATTGTTTTCATCTACCAAGCTAATAAAAATATCTTTAAATTCTAGCCACGAGCAGTATTTTCCGTCAAATGTCGGTAGGGATATTGGTGGTAACTTTACAGGTTTTGACCTATTAAAAACAACACCATGATTACTTGTATTCGAACCTGCCACCGATGCATCACCTATAGTATTAAAACTTTTGCAATATAATCTAGCCTGACTTACAACACTAAAATATTTATCTTCAAATTCTTCCTCTTCTTTGAGGAACGCCGCTTTATTAGCGTCTTCTAAATTTATTAATTGTAACATAATTTCATTAAATTCGCTCAAAATGATTTCTATGCTTTCTAACTTAATTTCAATTTCTGCGACAACATCTTCTGTCAAACTATTCTTATTATATTTTTCAATAAAATTTTTGAACCTGGTCAATTTACCTTTTAAGGTTCCTTTTTTGATCTTTATTAACTCTGATTCGTCCGACATCTTTTCCGTGCAGGCCGAACAGTACCTATTCTAATAACAAGTTGATTCTCTTACCGAATGCCGGAAACCCTTTGTGGAACATGTACTAATTTTCTTCCGGTTTCCAACACTATTCTTCTTCGGTAGCTGATTTATTTATCCGGTGGGAATGACCAATGTTTAGGCCCTTTAACAAAACACTTCTTGTTTTTGTGGACTGTATAAAATACGTTTTATTTTTACTTTTAACAGAGAACAAACTCTAGGTTCCTACACCTGACGGTCAGCCATGTTGGTAAAAGACTCCCTACTCCCTCCTCTGACGACACGTTCCAGTGTTGTCATACTGTTTTGTCTTAGAACCAAACTTATATTAACTTAAAAAAATAACAAAAGGCAAAATGGGCCTTGACAGGTACCTACTTGTTTTTACAGTACACAATGTCACGCTTTTTTTTCTTGGCGATCTGCATCTTTTTAATTAACAATTATTTACATTTTAAACTTTATTGTTGCAAGAACAGCTGATCTGAAAGTCAATATTATATATTTTTTAAGTCAAAAAAATTCTAAATAAATAAATAATAAACAATTTAAGTTGGGTTAATTGCTTGTGTGTCACAACGGGGGTTGTTGCGACTGAGACTAAGTAACAGTCTCTGGGATCGTACGGAGGGAATGAAGTTAAAACAGGTTATAAAAAATATAACATTTAATAATTAATCAACAATAATAACAATAAAATAAAGTTTGGCTTTAAATAAATGAAATGAGGCACTTACTTATACACTTCCCTTATATCTTATCTATAAGGGCGGCTCTTCTCCCGACTGACGGGCACATGTCTTCTCTCGACATCTAGTCTACAGACTAATCAAAAAGAAACCGTTGCATCCCTCGAGAAAATATAATTGCTTTCAGCAATGCCCGAACAGGAATGTAACTTTAACAATCAGCCAAAAATGGTGATAGTACCAGAAAAAACTGAAGAGAATACAGAACCAAACACTCAAGACCTGCTGCCAGAGCACGTCATAAATACGTCAGAGAAAGTACTCTTGCGGAACGACGTAATCATAGAGCCAGGCAAAATTTCCGTCATCTCTACAAGCTGTAATAATGAAAAAGAGACCCTTACGGAGTACGATTTTTTCGAAAACGAAAACTTTTTTATTGCAAATAAATTACTAATGGTGAAAATATCAGTTAACCAAAGTGAAATAAATATGACAATAATGAACAAGGGCTCCTACCCAGTACGATTGTACAAGGGACAAACCATTGGTTTCATCCAATCCATAGAAAAGGTGGCAACACCGCATCCCAGCATTATTCTATACCTGGACCAGAACGATGAGGATGAAGTCAACCTCGAAGACCACGATTTAGGCCACCTTGACGACCCAGACTTTAAAGAAAAACTGGGACACCTACTTCAAGAATTCTCAGACGTATTCTCAAAATCGACACGTAAAATGGGCCTAACCAGCCTCGTCGAACATAAAATAGACGTCGGTGACGCTCAACCTATAAAGTGCCGTCCTTACAGAGTGTCCCAAAAAGAACGAGAAATAATAGACGAACAGATACAAGAAATGTTGAGCAATGATATAATACGGCCCTGTCATTCTCCATGGGCCAGTCCTATAGTGCTCGTCAAAAAGAAAGATGGTACAGTGAGATTCTGTGTAGATTACAGAAAAGTTAATGGTGTTACCCGCAAATCCAGTTATCCCATTCCCAACATTGACGATATACTTACATATTTCGGAAAAGCCAAATACTTTAGTTGTTTGGATATGTTCAGTGGCTATTTTCAAGTAAGAGTGGAAGAAGACTCGAAGCAATATACGGCCTTTGTGGCACAAGGTCACGGATCCTACGAATTCAATGTCCTCAGTTTCGGATTATGTAACGCACCAGCCACGTTCCAGGCACTAGCTGACAGGGTATTTCAGGGAATGAAATGGAAAGACGTGGTAATTTATCTCGACGACATTTTAGTATTTTCCAGAACCAAAGAAGAGCATTTAGAAAAACTTCGAAAAGTTTTCGAAAGACTACGAGAAGCAGGACTCACCCTTAAGCCGAGCAAATGTAACTATGCAAAAACAGAAGTCAAAGTCTTAGGACACATTGTTAGCGAAAACGGAATATCACCAGACGAAGACAAACTTCTTGCCATAAAAAACTTCCCAGTGCCACACGACATCAAGTCCATTCAAAGTTTTTTAGGGCTGTGTAACTATTATAATAGTTAAATTATAATAGTTAATTAATAGAAAGTTCATAAAAAAAATTTCTCTCTTAGCCCGACCATTACATGAAACAACCAAGAAAGACAGCAAATTTACCTGGGGACCAACGCAACAACAATTATTTGACGTATTAAAGGAAAAACTTCTTACAGCCCCTGTCCTATCACACTTTAACCAAAAAAAAATGCGAACTACGAGTAGATGCTTCCAGAATCGGAATAGGGTGCCGTCTTACTACAAGAAGAAAATGATGGAAAGGCACACCCAATAGCCTACATAAGCCGCAGCTTATCGAAAGCTGAAACAAACTACGGAATCACGGAATTGGAAGGATTAGCGGCTATTTGGTCACTAGGATATCTTAGACATTTAATAATTGGACGACCAGTAAAAATTGTCACCGATCACCATGCCCTTTGCTGGATCCGCTCTCTAAAGGATCCAAGGATGCAAGATGGTCACTAAAACTTTCAGACTACGGCTACAGTATAGTTCATAAAAGCGGATCGTCTCACAAAGACGCGGACTACCTATCTAGAAATCCTGTCCTTAGCGCAGAAACAAGCCAAGATGTTGACGAAATTCCTACATTTTTGCTGCAACCCTCAGATATCCTTTGGGAGCAAGCTGCGGATGATGAAATTGCAAATCTAATAAAAGCCATTACAGATTCGGACGACGGATCACTTCCTCTAGGCCTGAGACGAAGAGCAAAAAATTTCCGCATCATAGATGGTGCTCTATACAAAGTCAACCCCTCACCAGAAGGATCTGAAAACTTACTTGTAATCCCAAAACATTTAATTAAAGAAATTCTTTTTAGCCACCACTGTGAGCCACTTTATGGACATTTAGGTATAACCAAAACTCTATATAAAATCAAAAACAGGTATTACTGGACAGGCCTACAAAAAGACGTAGAAAAGTTTGTCAAAGGATGTGTTGACTGCCAAGCTAGAAAAGGACAAGAAAATAGACGACCAGTTGGGCTTTTACAACCTATCCCGGTGAGTACACCCTTTCAAAGAGTTGGCATAGACATCCTAGGTCCGTTCAGAAGAAGTAAGTCAGGAAAGACTGTTATCATAGTAGCTACAGATTATGCTACACGGTGGGCTGAAACAAAGGCCTTATCTTGTGGGAAAGCGGAGCCTGTGGCGAAATTCGTCCTAGAAAACATTATCGCACGTCATGGCGCACCCAGGTACCTATTAAGTGACCGAGGCGAAACATTTCGTTCAGAGTTAGTCCAAGAACTTGCAAAAAGTATGGGAACAGTTAATCAGTATACAACTGCCTATCACCCAGCATGCAACGGACTAACTGAAAGATTTAACAAAACTTTAGCCGATATGCTATCAATCTACACTAATACAAATCAGACAGATTGGGATGTAGCACTCCCACTAGTCACTTTCGCATATAATACCGCCAGACAAGAAACTACTAAATTTTAGCCCTTCATGTTAGTCTATGGACGTGAACCAATCTTGCCCACAGAAGCAAACCTAATGGAGACAAATATCGCAACAGATAGCTTTAAATTACGAGAAATTGCGTTGGCAGCTAGAAGAGAAGCTGTAGATAACATCGTTAGAAAGCAGCACCTAGACAAACAACGCTACGATGACAAGCACAGACACTTAGAATTTCAAGAAGAGGACAAAGTCAAAGTGTCCCAGTCAGGAAAGTAGGCAGAAGCGAAAAACTACTTTTAAGATGGTTTGGACCATACTTCATTACCAAGAAAATGAGCGAGGTAAATTATGAAGTCCGCAAAGGCCCTTCTCAGACGTGTAAAAAAGAGGTAATCCACGTCAGCCGTATTCTACCTTATAACGATCCATGGACCCCAGAGGTCACTCCGCCTAAAGAGGACACCTAAAATAAATTATACATATGTACATAGCTATTTTGCTTCATTTTTTTTTAATATATATACTATTACTAATATATACATATATGTATTTTTGCACATATAAAGATATTAATATAGCGATTTATACCCTACTATAGAGTCGATAACATTTCAGTCTTATCTCCTAATATTAATCATAATATTCTTTCTATATATTATAGGATGCTTATCATCATCATATTTTTACACCATGCCACCGCACAAGGATTGGAACTTTCAGCAGGAGCATTTTGGCGACCACTTCCTTTAACGGTAACGTATGAAGCAACCATACCATTGACATATGAAGCTAAATGGTATGAAGCCGAGGAAGTAAGCCCAGATAAAAAACAAAACGACCCGTGTAATAATAGTGAATCTCCTTGTTACTTTCAAAATATTCTTAATAATCTTGAAGATGCTTTCGATACAGAATTTCACTCACTTGAGCAAAACTGGAACACGAAATACCTTAAAAAATACTCTAAACTTTCGGAAAACTTCAGGCAAAAACGCGCTCTAGATTTTTTGGGAGAAGGGTTATCTTGGTGTTGTGGGGTAGCCACCCAACACAAATTAGATTCACTAGTCATGGACGAAAGCAATCTTCAAGAACAAGTACTAAATCTAAACAAAGCATTATCTAAAACATTAACAACTATCTCTCAAAGGTCCGAAAAATCCCTTGAATATTAAAATTCAGTAAGCAAAGCTTTTAACACTACAGAAAAACACTTACGTAGAGTAGAAGCATATGCAAATGAGCTCAGAAATTCCGTGATCAAAGAGGAAAACCACCTCAACGCCGATATAATTTCAATTCTAAAACGACAATTTAGAACTTTAAACCGGCAAGTAAAAACGACTAGGGCAATTAAAAGACAAGGTATCCTAAATTCATGCATGCAGCACCGCATACCCATATCAATTTTAGGTCCCGAAGTCCTTACTCACGATCTTCGAAATTTAAACAAAGAAATAGATGCCTACGGGCAAAGTCTCGCCATACCTTTACAAAAACTTTCTAACTACTATCAACTAAGTATCTGCGATTGCACATTTTCTGCTGATAAAATTTTCATAAACATTAGAGTCCCTATAACGCAAAAATAGAATAATTGGGAACTATTTGAACTAATTACTATACCATTTTCTTGGAATAACCAAACATGTACTATCCAACACCAAGCTTTATATTTGGCAGTATCATATCAGGAAAATCATCGACTCTCAGATATCCGCCAAATATCTGGCTCGGGCCTTAGACATTGCAAACCCTTTGATGATAGACTCTGTACATACCACGTTTTTCTGCAGACTCATTTCAGGGACCTAACTGCGCAAAAAAGCTTTTTAAAGGTGCGTCAGTAATAGAACTAAATTACCACTGCCCTATGCAATGTCACAAATCCGACACAACGGTAATATCAGAAATAACACAAGAATTGTACATTGTAACACACCCCAAGCCAGATTCAAAAATTGTTTGCCCTAATAATACAACAACAATCCCGCAGAAATCCTATACATTCCCCGGAGCAATAAAAGTATCCGTCCCCTGCAATTGCGAGTTGTTCGCAGAAGGAGAGATACTAATCCCAAAAAGATTTCCATGTAAGGAACGCCCACTTATAGAGGCATCCACTATTCACATCCTCCCCGCAGCATGGACCAACCTAAAATCCTTCGTCCTTAATCGAAAATACCCAAACGCTCCCCAATTTCTTGATCTACAGGAATCTCTAAATCCCAATTTGACTCTTACAATTCCCCACCTGAATATAACCACTACTAAAGATCAAGTCCAAGCAATCACGGATACCATACAAAATCATATTAACCCTCCTTTGCACGGGTGAGGCCTGTCAGTCCAGGCCAATATGAAATGTGATGACAACTTTTAAATTTTTTAAGTTATAATCCCGAAACCCGAGGTACCTTTCACACTTGCAAAACGGCATTACTGACTTCTTTTGTGTTGTAAAAGCTTAAACCGTTTTTTAGTTATAGCAGTGTTTGCACTCACAGACCTCACCCGTCCGAATGTGTAATTTTTATTTGTCGCGATTTTTCACCGCGCTATCGCCATTTTTGCTAAACCTGCCGATTTAAGGCTTCGGTAATTCCCCGAATTCACATAGTAGGTATCAGGGTTTTCCATAGACATTACATCTATGGGGTTTCCCCGCAATGCGGTAAATTTAATTTTGGTTCATTTTTATTAGTTTT
>OZ020190.1:63258572-63649330 GCA_963971165.1 Philopedon plagiatum
GTGTGTGTGTGTGTGTGTGTGTGTGTGTGTGTGTGTGTGTGTGTGTGTGTGTGTGTGTGTGTGTGTGTGTGTGTGTGTGTGTGTGTGTGTGTGTGTGTGTGTGTGTGTGTGTGTGTGTGTGTGTGTGTGTGTGTGTGTGTGTGTGTGTGTGTGTGTGTGTGTGTGTGTGTGTGTGTGTGTGTGTGTGTGTGTGTGTGTGTGTGTGTGTGTGTGTGTGTGTGTGTGTGTGTGTGTGTGTGTGTGTGTGTGTGTGTGTGTGTGTGTGTGTGTGTGTGTGTGTGTGTGTGTGTGTGTGTGTGTGTGTGTGTGTGTGTGTGTGTGTGTGTGTGTGTGTGTGTGTGTGTGTGTGTGTGTGTGTGTGTGTGTGTGTGTGTGTGTGTGTGTGTGTGTGTGTGTGTGTGTGTGTGTGTGTGTGTGTGTGTGTGTGTGTGTGTGTGTGTGTGTGTGTGTGTGTGTGTGTGTGTGTGTGTGTGTGTGTGTGTGTGTGTGTGTGTGTGTGTGTGTGTGTGTGTGTGTGTGTGTGTGTGTGTGTGTGTGTGTGTGTGTGTGTGTGTGTGTGTGTGTGTGTGTGTGTGTGTGTGTGTGTGTGTGTGTGTGTGTGTGTGTGTGTGTGTGTGTGTGTGTGTGTGTGTGTGTGTGTGTGTGTGTGTGTGTGTGTGTGTGTGTGTGTGTGTGTGTGTGTGTGTGTGTGTGTGTGTGTGTGTGTGTGTGTGTGTGTGTGTGTGTGTGTGTGTGTGTGTGTGTGTGTGTGTGTGTGTGTGTGTGTGTGTGTGTGTGTGTGTGTGTGTGTGTGTGTGTGTGTGTGTGTGTGTGTGTGTGTGTGTGTGTGTGTGTGTGTGTGTGTGTGTGTGTGTGTGTGTGTGTGTGTGTGTGTGTGTGTGTGTGTGTGTGTGTGTGTGTGTGTGTGTGTGTGTGTGTGTGTGTGTGTGTGTGTGTGTGTGTGTGTGTGTGTGTGTGTGTGTGTGTGTGTGTGTGTGTGTGTGTGTGTGTGTGTGTGTGTGTGTGTGTGTGTGTGTGTGTGTGTGTGTGTGTGTGTGTGTGTGTGTGTGTGTGTGTGTGTGTGTGTGTGTGTGTGTGTGTGTGTGTGTGTGTGTGTGTGTGTGTGTGTGTGTGTGTGTGTGTGTGTGTGTGTGTGTGTGTGTGTGTGTGTGTGTGTGTGTGTGTGTGTGTGTGTGTGTGTGTGTGTGTGTGTGTGTGTGTGTGTGTGTGTGTGTGTGTGTGTGTGTGTGTGTGTGTGTGTGTGTGTGTGTGTGTGTGTGTGTGTGTGTGTGTGTGTGTGTGTGTGTGTGTGTGTGTGTGTGTGTGTGTGTGTGTGTGTGTGTGTGTGTGTGTGTGTGTGTGTGTGTGTGTGTGTGTGTGTGTGTGTGTGTGTGTGTGTGTGTGTGTGTGTGTGTGTGTGTGTGTGTGTGTGTGTGTGTGTGTGTGTGTGTGTGTGTGTGTGTGTGTGTGTGTGTGTGTGTGTGTGTGTGTGTGTGTGTGTGTGTGTGTGTGTGTGTGTGTGTGTGTGTGTGTGTGTGTGTGTGTGTGTGTGTGTGTGTGTGTGTGTGTGTGTGTGTGTGTGTGTGTGTGTGTGTGTGTGTGTGTGTGTGTGTGTGTGTGTGTGTGTGTGTGTGTGTGTGTGTGTGTGTGTGTGTGTGTGTGTGTGTGTGTGTGTGTGTGTGTGTGTGTGTGTGTGTGTGTGTGTGTGTGTGTGTGTGTGTGTGTGTGTGTGTGTGTGTGTGTGTGTGTGTGTGTGTGTGTGTGTGTGTGTGTGTGTGTGTGTGTGTGTGTGTGTGTGTGTGTGTGTGTGTGTGTGTGTGTGTGTGTGTGTGTGTGTGTGTGTGTGTGTGTGTGTGTGTGTGTGTGTGTGTGTGTGTGTGTGTGTGTGTGTGTGTGTGTGTGTGTGTGTGTGTGTGTGTGTGTGTGTGTGTGTGTGTGTGTGTGTGTGTGTGTGTGTGTGTGTGTGTGTGTGTGTGTGTGTGTGTGTGTGTGTGTGTGTGTGTGTGTGTGTGTGTGTGTGTGTGTGTGTGTGTGTGTGTGTGTGTGTGTGTGTGTGTGTGTGTGTGTGTGTGTGTGTGTGTGTGTGTGTGTGTGTGTGTGTGTGTGTGTGTGTGTGTGTGTGTGTGTGTGTGTGTGTGTGTGTGTGTGTGTGTGTGTGTGTGTGTGTGTGTGTGTGTGTGTGTGTGTGTGTGTGTGTGTGTGTGTGTGTGTGTGTGTGTGTGTGTGTGTGTGTGTGTGTGTGTGTGTGTGTGTGTGTGTGTGTGTGTGTGTGTGTGTGTGTGTGTGTGTGTGTGTGTGTGTGTGTGTGTGTGTGTGTGTGTGTGTGTGTGTGTGTGTGTGTGTGTGTGTGTGTGTGTGTGTGTGTGTGTGTGTGTGTGTGTGTGTGTGTGTGTGTGTGTGTGTGTGTGTGTGTGTGTGTGTGTGTGTGTGTGTGTGTGTGTGTGTGTGTGTGTGTGTGTGTGTGTGTGTGTGTGTGTGTGTGTGTGTGTGTGTGTGTGTGTGTGTGTGTGTGTGTGTGTGTGTGTGTGTGTGTGTGTGTGTGTGTGTGTGTGTGTGTGTGTGTGTGTGTGTGTGTGTGTGTGTGTGTGTGTGTGTGTGTGTGTGTGTGTGTGTGTGTGTGTGTGTGTGTGTGTGTGTGTGTGTGTGTGTGTGTGTGTGTGTGTGTGTGTGTGTGTGTGTGTGTGTGTGTGTGTGTGTGTGTGTGTGTGTGTGTGTGTGTGTGTGTGTGTGTGTGTGTGTGTGTGTGTGTGTGTGTGTGTGTGTAAGTTGTCTTCCGTTTCGACATTTTCACTTTTTCATTTTTTTTTCTCGAAAATGGTTAGAGGGGGAGCAACCAAATTTTCTGGGATAATAGAGGGATAGTGCGACTAGCTTCGGTAAAAAATTCAGTTATACAGGGTGTTCCGTTTCGGAGTTATTAAACGCCAAAGTCGAAATTTC
The DNA here is from genome assembly GCA_963971165.1 of Philopedon plagiatum. Taxonomy (NCBI): domain Eukaryota; kingdom Metazoa; phylum Arthropoda; class Insecta; order Coleoptera; family Curculionidae; genus Philopedon; species Philopedon plagiatum. The sequence goes on from OZ020190.1 coordinate 63,261,492, forward strand.
CGCGATTTCCGTTGAAATCGGGTACAGGTCGCAAAAGTAAATTAAATCGATTTAAATTTTCGGAGGTTGTGGAGGACCGGGAGCTTCAGAACCCTATTGAAGCTGGCGGTATTCGGAAAATGGGAAGTAATTCTTTTCAATTTTTTTATGCCCACTTTGGCACTGAATAAGTCGAAACCGGAACATCGGACAGAAAAACGTATTTGAACATAAAACTAAAGAATCTCAAATACTTTCTTTTTGCAATACATTTACCTATACCTAAAACGACTGGAAATTGAAAAAATTTGGGAAATTTGGAAATTACGAATTTTTATGCAAATGTTTGACGGTTTTGAATTTTTGGGGGGTCAAAATGGATTCAAATCGAAATCTCATGTGCCTTATCGGAAAGAGCTCGCCGAAATACGTAGTTTCCATATTTTTTGGTTCCTTAATTCTTAATAGGAAAGGAGCAATCGATAATTAAATTTCGGTTTTTAACCATTTTTTTTTTCATGACATCTCTACATTCGAATCACTCTGTATCTTTTCCTATCCAATTTCTTCCAACTTTTTCAACGCTATCCCTTGGGGATATACTCAGGCTTTAAAATGAATCCCGAATGGGTGATCCTGGGCCGGATTTAGGGGGTAAAAACACATTTTTTCTGTTTTTTCCATCAAAATTCATCTTTAAATGGCATTATTATGTATTATTTCTCTTATTTAACAGCTCTTTTTTGGTTTATTTTCTTCCGTCATCATCTGAAAACACTGCTAACTAATTAAAACTCCATATTTTTGCGTTAAAGTTATAAATAAATAGGTTTTCTTCCTTCGGCGCAGGAAAAATTTTAAAAACTGCGAATGTTAAACCATGCCACGAAAAAAAAACAATTGAACTGGTGACGCATTAGATCGAAGTTAAATATGAGCTGTCAAAATATCCAGTTTTCCTAGCGATATTTTAAAGATCCTGAGCCAGTTTCGGCTTGGAATATACATGGAATTGATAGAATGGACGTTTTTTATCTATTCCTGGCCATTTCGTAGCACGAGATGGGCATTAAATATCATTTTTTTGAAATTTTTGTTGACCCTACATTGCATTATAAAAATCAATTTCTATACGGGAAAATGTATTAATTTAATTATTATAATATATGAAATGTCACAATTTGGCTAAAACGTCAGCATTTTGATGCGAAATAGGAACGACTCTGGACCAACTTCGGCTTCAAATTTACCGGGCAAGGGATTTAGGGACCTTATACTTTCGCTAGAAAGACATTTCATTTGATAAATTTGGCTTTAAAAACCAATTTTATCGACTCTCCGATGGCGCTACAAGACATCATTGAAGATTCTAATATTGCGCTCAGTGGCATCGAAAAAATCCAAATATATATGCATTTTATTTTCTAACCATGAGCGTGTATACCTTTGGGGCAATATATTAATTATTATTGAATAATTTTAATTTAATTTTAGGGAAATGACTTGATTCGGATCGTTTTAAAGTAACCAGAACGATTCGAAAATACATTTTATACCTTGCGGCATGTGCATGATTGTATATATGTCTACAGGGTGTCCAAAAAGTTTTTGTATGCGGAAATATCTTTGCCATTATTACGAAGATAAAATTAATTGAGCCGGTTTTCAAGAAAATCGAAAATATTTAATTTACTATGTGTCGTGTTCCGTTGTGTTTTTATATATGTATACAGGGTGTCCGAAAAGTCTTTGAATGGGCAAATACCTTTGGCTTTTGTACAAATAGTAACTCAATTGTCGGATTTAAAGCAAATCGCAGGTATATATTTACATTTATATGTGTACGGATTTATATGTTTGTATACAGGGTGTCCTAAAAGTCTTAGTATGGGCAAATACTTCTACTAGTAGCAAGATAAACTTAACTAATTAAGATTTTAAGTACATCGACTATATTCCTATTTAAACGTGTTAGTGTTAGTGTGAATGTATACAGGGTGTCCAAAAAGTCTTGGAATGGGCAAATACTCCTATTATTACTTAGATAAACTTTATTAGGTCGGATTTCACGCAAAATCGAATATATTTGTATTAATATGTGTTTATGTTTGTATGTGTTACTGTTAATTTGGATACTTCGCTAGTTTACAAACTAACCAGCTAGTTTGCAAACTAACTAAAGACACTGTTATTTTGAAGGAATCAGCCATTTCCCACAAAATAGCAGATGGTTTATAAACTAGCTGGTTAGTATGCAAACTATCGATTTGCTTCAGTTAAGATGAGGATTTTATTGAGGTTACCTTAACCTAAAAATTATGTTTTCTTTGTTGTCCAGAAAATCTAGCGAACGGTGGATCGGAGGGCACCCTAAGGTCGGAACAGGGTTAGCACCTGGTTAGGGGCCCTGACCAGTCTCTTTCCTTGCAGGCGAAGAGTGATCGGTGCGAAAAAATCCACTATTGTTCCTTCCTCTGCGCAAGCCCGGGATAAAAAGTAGTACCCATCCCCTAGCCCTAGACTCTTGTGTCAAAAAATACGATACGGTAAGGTGCAAACGTACGGTAGGGGTAGTGTTCAAATTAGCCAGTAAACTAGCTATTTTAGGCAAAAATCAAAATCAAAATCAAAATCAAAATCAAAATTTTATTAACGCATTTAGCATTTACAATTGTAGCAAGTAGCATATAGTACAAAAGCAGTGTCAAACAGTACAAAATCAAATTGAAACTAGTTACAATATGTATATAGGAAAAAAAACAACACTAAATATTATTGCAAGAATAAATTCCAGTGATTCACTTATATAATAACTTTTTAACTTTACTTGAAAATATGTTCAGATTATCACAAAATATATCTATATCACACGAGGTCAATATAGTAGAATGGCATAAGCCATTAATAATTTTATAAAAAATTGAGATATCTGAAAACTTTCTTCTATTTTCCAAAGATATTAAATTAAGAAGTTTCATTATGTCATTACAATCAATCTCATCATAGGGTATGCCCAATTTAGATCCAATCCTTCTAAGGAACCTTCTCTGGACTCTTTCCAACCTTTGCTTGTAAACAGCATAGTATGGTTGCCACACAACTGGCATATTCAAGTATAGAACGAATTACGGTACAGTAAACCTCTTTAAAGGCAAATACACTCTCGAAACCTCGTAGAGTTCGAAAGACAAATCCCAGTAGGCGCATTGCCTTAGTCGTAATGAAATCAATATGCTTAGTAAATGTAAGCTCATAGTCTAACCAACTAGGATAGTTGTAGTAATCGTATTAACTAATAGTATACAAACTATATAAAATATCTAGTTAATATAAAAGCAATAATGAAAAATCTGTACATAAGGAACAATAGTGGATTTTTTCGCACCGATCCCTCTTCGCCTGCGAGGAAAGAGACTGGTCAGGGCCCCTAACCAGCTGCTAACCCTGTTCCGACCTTAGGGTGCTCTCCGATCCACCGTTCGCTAGATTTTCTGGACAACAAACAAAACATAATTTTTAGGTTAAGGTAACCTCAATAAAATCCTCATCTTAACTGAAGCAAATCGATAGTTTGCATACTAACCAGCTAGTTTATAAACCATCTGCTATTTTGTGGGAAATGGCTGATTCCTTCAAAATAACAGTGTCTTTAGTTAGTTTGCAAACTAGCTGGTTAGTTTGTAAACTAGCGAAGTATCCAAATTAACCGTAACATATGCATGTCTACAGGGTGCCCGAAAAGTCTTGGTATGAGCAAATACTTCTACTAGTACCGAGATAACCTACTTAATACGGATTTTAAGTAAATCGACTATATTCCTATTTAAACGTATGGGTGTTCGTTTGAATGTATACAGGGTGTCCAAAAAGTCTTGGTATGGGCAAATACTCCTATTATTACTTAGATATTCTTTATTAGGTCGGATTTCACGCAAATCGAATATATTTGTATTAATCTGTGTTTATGTTTGTATGTATGTATACAGGGTGTCCGAAAAGTATTGGTATGGGCAAATACTTCTACTAGTATCGAGATAAACCTACTTAATTCGGATTTTAAGTAAATCGACTATATTCCTATTTAAACGTGTGGGTGTTAGTTTGAATGTATACAGGGTGTCCAAAAAGTCTTGGTATGGGCAAATACTCCTATTATTACTTAGATAAAATTTATTACGTCGGATTTCACGCAAATCGAATACATTTGTATTAATATGTGTTTATGTTTGTATGTATGTATACAGGGTGTCCGAAAAGCTTTTGTTGGCAAAAATAGTTTCTACGTGTGGTGTTTGTATGTGTGTAGCTACACGGTTACGAAGGGCGGTCTATTCTACATCATCAGTCCGAAGGAGTGTGATATCTTCCTTAATACATGCTCTAGAAACACGAAACTTTCAGGGCATGACAATGGTGATATTACCGACATTATGGAGCCCCCTTTCAGGGCATGACAATGATGATATTACCGACATTATAGAGCCCCCTCGGGGGGCGATTAGGCGGTCTATGTACCCTAGTTATAGAGCGCCAACAGCGCTCTATATACCGACCCGTCACTCAGGAAAATGTATGTTGGTTGACAAATCGTGTTTTTCGGCAATCTCAAATTTTTTTCTCCGAGACGGTTACAGGTGGAACGTTCAAATTTTCTGGGTTAATAGAGGGATAGTGCGTCTAGCTTCGGTAAAAAATTCAGTTATAGAAGGCGTACCGTTTCGGAGTTATTAACCGTCAAAGTCGAAATTTCCGCGAATTCGTATGAAATCGATTACAGGTCGCAAAACTTAATTAAATCGATTTAAATTTTCAGAGGTTGTAGAGGACCGGGAGGTTCAGAACCCTATTGAAACTGGCGATATTCGGAAAATGGGAAGTAATTCTTTTGAATTATTTTATGTCGAAAAATGCCGTTTGCAGACCCCTCTTTGGCACCAAATAACTCGGTCACCGGAACCTCGGACAGAAAAACGTATTTGAACTTAAAACTTAAGAATCTCAAATACTTTCTTTTTGCAATACATTTACCTATACCTAAAACGACTGGAAATTGGAAAAATTTGGGAAAAAGTGGAAATTACGATTTTTCATGCAAATTTTTGACGGTTGTCAATTTTTTTGGGGGTCAAAATGGATTCAAATCGAAATCCCATGTACCTTATCGGAAAGACCTCGCCGAACTACGTTGTTAACGTATTTTTTTGTTCCTTCATTCTTAATAGGAAAGGAGCAATCGATAATTAAATTTAGATTTTTTACGATTTTTTTTCATGACATCTCTACATTTGAATCACTCTGTATCTTTTCCTATCTAATTTCTTCCAACTTTTTCAACGCTATCCCTTGCGGATATAATCAGGCTTTAACATGAATCCCGAATGGGTGATCCAGGGCCTGATTTAGGGGGTAAAAACTCATTTTTTCTGTTTTTTTCCATCAAAATTCATCTTTAAATGGCATTATTATGTATTATTTCTCTTATTTAACAGCTCTTTTTTGGTTTATTTTCTTCCTACATCATCTGAGAACACTCCACACTAATTAAAATTACATATTTTTTCGTTAAAGTTATAAATAAAAAGCTCTTTTATCATCGGTGCAGGAAAAATTTTAAAAAATGCATATATTAATAGTCTGCCTTGGAAAATCAGTTGAAGCAGCCTATCTTTACGTCGAAATTAAAAAATATGACCTGTCAGAATTATGCAAAAATGTCAGTATTTTTTAGTGATTTTGGAGAGATCCTGGGACCATTTCGGCTTGGAATATACATGGAAAAGACAGAATGGACTTTATATTTTTAATTATGGTGCATTTCATTGGGCGATTTAAGCACTAAATACCAATTTTTTTTATCTTTCTGAGACCCTGCAAATGGGTTTAAAAATCAGTTTATACGGAGAAATGTATTATAATATGAAGGGTCGAAATGTCGCAAAAATGCCAGTATTTCTTGTGAGATTTTAGGGTTTCTGGACCGTTTTGGGCTTGAAAAGTACCGGGCAACGCGTCTATAGACCTTCCCGTGTGGATTACGGAACATATAACTTGAAGAATTGGGCATTCAGAACCATTTTTAACAATTTTTCGATGACGGTGCAAAGCTGCATAGAATGGTTTTATTCCATTAGTTAGTGTACGGGGTAAATCACAATGACTGGTCTGATTTAAAATTTGCTTAGGTTTGTTATAATTTGAGAACGGCTTATCTGATTAAATCGAGTGAGGTGGCAATCGAAAGGGAAGGAATTAAGCAATTTTCTTATTTCAAAATAATTTCGACATTTCGTTGGCATGACGACGAACAACTAGCTATTTTCGTTAATTTTTGAGTTGGACAGTTCAAAGTTGATATATGGGAAGAATTCGGTCAATTATTCAAAATTCTATATGTAAAATTTTGATTCGCGTGGTTTCTATAGCAACGATTAAGGAAAAAGTTGCCAATTTCTAACTCACGCACGGCTGATCTGATTGAAACGAGTGAGGTGGCAATCGATTGGCAAGGAAGTAAGCTACTTTTTTATGTGAAAATAATTTTGACATTTCGTTGCCGTGACGACGAACAATTTGCTATTCCCGGTATTTATTGAGTTGGAGATTGGAAATTTGATATATGGGAAGAATTCGGTCAATCATTTAAAATTATATGTGTAAATTTTGATTCGCGTGGTTTCCATAGAAACAATTAATGGTAAAGTTGACAATTTTTAACTCACGCACGGCTTATCTGATTGAAACGAGTGAGGTGGCAATCGAAAGGGAAGGGAGTAAGCTACTTTGTTATGTGAAAATAATTTTGATTTTCCGTTGCCATGACGACGAATAATTTGCGATTTCCGTAATGTATTGAGTTGGATAGTTGAAATTTGATGTCTGGGAAAAATTCGGGCACTCATTCAAAAATATATCTGTAAAAATCGATTCCCATGGTTGGCATAGCAACGATTAAGGATAAAGTTGACGATTTCTAACTCACGCACGGCTTATCTGATTGAAACGACTGAAGTGGCAATCGAAAGGGAAGGAAGTAAGCTACTTTTTTATGTGAAAATAATTTTGAATTTCCGTTGCCGTGACGACGAATAATTTGCGATTTCCGTATTGTATTGAGTTGGATAGTTGAAATTTGATATCTGCGAATAATTCGGGCACTCATTCAAAAACATATCTGTAACAATCGATTCCCATGGTTGGCATAGCAACGATTAAGGATAAAGTTGACAAATTTTAACTCACGCACGGCTTATCTGATTGAAACGACTGAAGTGGCAATCGAAAGGGAAGGAAGTAAGCTACTTTTTTATGTGAAAATAATTTTGATTTTCCGTTGCCGTGACGACGAATAATTTGCGATTTCCGTAATGTATTGAGTTGGATAGTTGAAATTTGATATCTGATAATAATTCGGGCACTCATTCAAAAATATATCTGTAAAAATCGATTCCCATGGTTGGCATAGCAACGATTAAGTATAAAGTTGAGAATTTTTAACTCACGCATGGCTTATCTGATTGAAACGACTGAAGTGGCAATCGAAAGGGAAGGAAGTAAGCTACTTTTTTATGTGAAAATAATTTTGATTTTCCGTTGCCGTGACGACGAATAATTTGCGATTTCCGTAATGTATTGAGTTGGATAGTTGAAATTTGATGTCTGGGAATAATTCGGGCACTCATTCAAAAATATATCTTTAAAAATCGATTCCCATGGTTGGCATAGCAACGATTAAGGATAAAGTTGACAATTTCTAACTCACGCACGGCTGATCTGATTGAAGCGAGTGAGGTGGCAATCGATTGGCAAGGAAGTAAGCTACTTTTTTATGTGAAAATAATTTTGACATTTCGTTGACGTGACGACGAACAATTTGCTATTCCCGGAATTTATTTAGTTGGAGATTGGAAATTTGATATAATATATCAAATTTCCAATGGGAAGAATTCGGTCAATCATTTAAAATTATATGTGTAAATTTTGATTCGCGTGGTTTCTATAGCAACCATTAATGATAAAGTTGACAATTTCTAACTCACGCACGGCTTATCTGATTGAAACGACTGAAGTGGCAATCGAAAGGGAAGGAAGTAAGCTACTTTTTTATGTGAAAATAATTTTGATTTTCCGTTGCCGTGACGACGAATAATTTGCGATTTCCGATATGTATTGAGTTGGATAGTTGAAATTTAATATCATTTGCTTCCACAAAAGCACATACATTTTCGTCCCTCTCGACTATTTCTTCAGGAATCGATTTTTATTTTTTTGTATTCGATGATATCGTGATTTTTACGCTAGAAAAGATCGGAGTGGCGAAAATTGTTATTATTTTGCGAGAGTGTGTAAAATTTTAATTTTTATCTTAGATTTGCTAGGAACGACATTCAATTAAATAATTCTGTTTTTAAGAGGAGCGAGTTAAATAGTAATTTGTTATTTAATTTTGATTGTATAGGTTGCTATTTATTTTTGATTTGCTTCAAACGTCATTTAATTAAGATCGTCTTTGGAGAGGAGCGAATTAAGTTGTTATTTATTTTTGATTTGCTTGAAACGTCACTTAATTAAGTTTGTCTTTTGAGAGGAGCGAATTAAATTTTTATTTAATTTTGATTATATAATTTATTATTTATTTCTTATTTGCTTAAAACATTATTTAATTAAATTTGTCTTTTGAGAGGAGCGAGTTAAATAGTGATTGGTGGCGAGCCCTTCAGACCCGCCACTGTTACTTTGGATTGTATAGGTTGCTATTTATTTTTGATTTGCTTGAATCGTCATTTAATTAAGTTTGTCTTTGGAGAGGAGCAAATTAAATTGTTTTTTAATATAGATTATATAAGTGGTTATTTATAAAAAATAATAAAAGAATTAAAAATGTAGTTTATTTTAAGAATTCTTTGCCATTTTTTCGTTTCTTCTTATAATTTTAACTTAGGAAATCGTAATATGTCTTTTTTTTTAATTTTTGAAAAAATAAAATTTTTCAAAATTTACATAGGGTTTTTCATAAAATTTTCAATTCTGCCATTTCATCGGTCGTATCTCGAGAACGGTTAGATTTATTGGAAAAATAGTTATTAGTAAAAAGTTGCAGCTTACCAAGATGTATAATTTTTTCCATATGATTTTCCTTTATACCTGATAGTTTCGGATATATTTTAAAAACATGACGTATAATAATTACCAAGTTTAAACCTCTATATTTCGAAAACTATAAGTCCTAGCGAAAAATTCTCTATTACAGAAAAGTTTGACAATTTTATTGTCTATCTAATTTGTCGGATACATTTTTTTGTGAAAGTCTTTAATAACCGAAATAAAAATAAAAGTATAAAACAGTGTCAAATTTTTTTCGTTTTTTTGCGGTTTTTTGTGAAAAATTTAAAAATTAAAAATATAGTTTATTTTAAGAATTCCTTGCCTTTTTTTCGTTTCCTCTCGTAATTTTAACATAGGAAACCGTAATATGTCACTATTTTTTAATTTTTGAAAATTTTCATAAGGGTTTACCCATAAAATTTTGAATTCTGCTATTAAATCGGTCCTATCTCGAGAACGGTTAGATTTATTGAAAAAATGGTTATTAGTAAAAAGTGACAGTTTGTTAAGGTATATAATTTTTTCTATTTGATTTTCTTTCAAACCTGATATTCCCGGAGATATTTTTAATAAATGATGTATAAAAATTACCAAGTTTAAACCCATATATTTCGAAAACTATAAGTCCTATCGAAAAATTGTTTATTATAGAAAAGTTTGACAATTTTATTGTCTATCTAATTTGTTGCATTTTGACCCCTAAAAAAATTAAAAACCGTCATGCAAATTTTTCCAATTTCCTTAGATCAAGGAAATCCTAAAGTTTTTATTCCTTTGTGTGGTTCTTTATATGTTTTTATGTATACAGAATGTCCACAAAGACTTTGTATGCGCAAATATCTTTGCGAATATAAACTTCATTCAGTCGGCTTTCAAGAAAATCGAAGATATTTAAATTATTATGTGTCGTGCTGGTTGTGATTGTATGTATGTATACAGGGTGTCCGAAAAGTCCTTGTATGGGCAAATACCTTTGCTATTTGTACCAAAGATAAGATAAACTTAATTGTCGGATTTAAAGCAAATCTTATATATTTGCATTTCGAGGTGTACGGATTTATATGTTTGTATACAGGTTGTCCAAATAGTATTTGTTTGAGCAAATACTCCTACTAGTACCGAGATAAACCCAATTAATTCGGATTTTAAGTAAATAGACTTTATTCCTATTTAAACGTGTGGGTGTTAGTGTGAATGTATACAGGGTGTCCAAAAAGTCTTGGCATGGCCGAATACTCCTATTAGTACTTAGATAAACTTTATTAGGTCGGATTTTGCGCATATCGGATATATTTGTATTAATATGTGTTTATGTTTGTATGTATGTATACAGGGTGTCCGAAAATTCGTTTTGTTGGCAAAAATAGTTTCTACGTGTAGGTGTTTGTATGTATGTAGCGATGCGGTTACGAAGGGCGGTCTATTCTCCATCATCAGTCCGAAGGAGTGTGATATCTTCCTTAATACAAGGCCTAGCAACACGAAATTTTCAGGGCGTGACAATGATGATATTACCAACCTTATAGAGCCCCCTCGGGGGGCGATTAGGCGGTCTATCCGTACTAGTTAGAGACCGCCTTTCAGGCCGGTCTCTATACCTAGCTGCCACTCAGAAAAATGTTCGTTGGTTGTCAGATTCTGTTTTTCGGTAATCTCAAATTTTTTTCTCCGAGACGGTTGCAGGAGGAACGTTCAAATTTTCTGGGTTAATGGAGGGATAGTGCGTCTAGCTTCGGTAAAAAATTCAGTTATACAGGGCGTACTGTTTCGGAGTTATTAAACGTCAAAGTCGAAATTTCCGCGAATTCCTATGGGATCGATTACAGGTCGCAAAACTTAATTAAATCGATTTAAATTTTCAGAGGTTGTAGAGGACCGGGAGCTTCAGAACCCTATTGAAACTGGCGATATTCGGAAAATGGGAAGTAATTCTTTTGAATTTTTTTATGTCGAAAAATGCCGTTTGCAGGCTCCTATTTGGCACCAAATAAGTCCATCGCCGGAACCTCGGACAGAAAAACGTATTTGAACTTAAAACTAGAGAATCTCAAATACTTTCTTTTTGCAATACATTTACCTATACCTCAAACGACTGGAAATTGGAAAAATTTGGGAAAAAGTGGAAATTACGAATTTTCATGCAAATCTTTGACGGTTTTGAATTTTTTGGGGGGTCAAAATGGATCCAAATCGAAATCCCATGTGCCTTATCGGAAAGAGCTCGCCGAAGTACGTTATAAACGTATTTTTTGGTTCCTTCATTCTTAATAGGAAAGGAGCAATCGATAATTAAATTTAGATTTTTTATGATTTTTTTTCATGACATCTCTACATTTGAATCAATCTGTATTTTTTCCTATCTAATTTCTTCCAACTTTTTCAACGCTATCCCTTGGGGATATAATCAGGCTCTAAAATGAATCCCGAATGGGTGATCCAGGGCCTGATTTAGGGGGTAAAAACTCATTTTTTCTGTTTTTTTCCATCAAAATTCGTCTTTAAATGGCATTATTATGTATTATTTCTCTTATTTAACAGCTCTTTTTTGGTTTATTTTCTTCCTACATCATCTGAGAACACTCCACTAAAGTTATAAATAAAAAGCTCTTTTAGCATCGGTGCAGGAAAAATTTTAAAAAATGCATATATTAATGGTCTGCCTTGGAAAATCAGTTGAAGCAGCCTATCTTTACGTCGAAATTAAAAAATATGACCTGTCAGAATTATGCAAAAATGTCAATATTTTTAGTGATTTTGGAGAGATCCTGGGCCCATTTCGGCTTGGAATATACATGGAAAAGACAGAATGGACTTTATATTTTTAATTATGGTGCATTTCATTGGACGATTTAAGCACTAAATACCAATTTTTTTTTATCTTTCTGAGACCCTGCAAATGGATTTAAAAATCAGTTTATACGGAGAAATGTATTATAATATGAAGGGTCTAAGTGTCGCCAAAATGCCAGTTTTTCTTGCGAGAATTTTAGGGTTTCTGGACCGTTTTGGGCTTGAAAGTACCGGGCAACGACTTCCCGTGTGAATTCCGGAACATATAACTTGAAAAATTGGGCATTCAGTACCATTTTTAACAATATATAGGTGACGCTGCAAGGCATCATAGAATGGTTTTATCCCATTAGGTAGTATATGGGGTAAATCACAATGACTGGTCTGATTTAAAATTTGCTTAGGTTTGTTATTATTTGAGAACGGCTTATCTGATTAAATCGAGTGAGGTGGCAATCGAAACGGAAGGAATTAAGCAATTTTCTTATTTCAAAATAATTTCGACATTTCGTTGGCATGACGACGAACAACTAGCTATTTTCGTTAATTTTTGAGTTGGACAGTTGAAAGTTGATATATGGGAAGAATTCGGTCAATTATTCAAAATTCTATATGTAAAATTTTGATTCGCATGGTTTCTATAGCAACGATTAAGGATAAAGTTGCCAATTTCTAACTCACGCACGGCTGATCTGATTGAAACGAGTGAGGTGGCAATCGATTGGCAAGGAAGTAAGCTACTTTTTTATGTGAAAATAATTTTGACATTTCGTGGCCGTGACGACGAACAAGTTGCTATTCCCGGTATTTATTGAGTTGGAGATTGGAAATTTGATATATGGGAAGAATTCGGTCAATCATTTAAAATTATATGTGTAAATTGTGATTCGCGTGGTTTCTATAGCAACAATTAATGATAAAGTTGACAATTTCTAACTCACGCACGGCTTATCTGATTGAAACGAGTGAGGTGGCAATCGAAAGGGAAGGGAGTAAGCTACTTTGTTATGTGAAAATAATTTTGATTTTCCGTTGCCGTGACGACGAATAATTTGCTATTTCCGTAATGTATTGAGTTGGATAGTTGAAATCTGATGTCTGGGAAGAATTCGGGCACTCATTCAAAAACATATCTGTAAAAATCGATTCCCATGGTTGGCATAGCAACGATTAAGGATAAAGTTAACAATTTCTAACTCACGCACGGCTTATCTGATTGAAACGACTGAAGTGGCAATCGAAAGGGAAGGAAGTAAGCTACTTTTTTATGTGAAAATAATTTTGATTTTCCGTTGCCGTGACGACGAATAATTTGCAATTTCCGTAATGTATTGAGTTGGATAGTTGAAATTTGATATCTGGGAATAATTCGGGCACTCATTCAAAAATATATCTGTAAAAATCGATTACCATGGTTGGCATAGCAACGATTCAGGATAAAGTTGACAATTTTTAACTCACGCACGGCTTATCTGATTCAAACGACTGGAGTGGCAATCGAAAGGGAAGGAAGTAAGCTACTTTTTTATGTGAAAATAATTTTGATTTTCCGTTGCCGTGACGACGAATAATTTGCGATTTCCGTAAAGTATTGAGTTGGATAGTTGAAATTTGTTATCTGGGAAGAATTCGGTCAATCTTTCAAAAATATATCTGTAAAAATCGATTCCCATGGTTTCTATAGCAACGATTAAGGATAAAGTTGACAATTTCTAACTCACGCACGGCTTATCGGATTGAAACGACTGAAGTGGCAATCGAAAGGGAAGGAAGTAAGCTACTTTTTCATGTGAAAATAATTTTGATTTTCCGTTGCCGTGACGACGAATAATTTGCTATTTCCGTAAAGTATTGAGTTGGATAGTTGAAATTTGATATCTGGGAAGAATTCGGTCAACCATTCAAAAACATGTCTGTAAAAATCGATTCCCATGGTTTCTATAGCAACGATTAAGGATAAAGTTGACAATTTCTAACTCACGCACGGCTTATCTGATTGAAACGACTGCAGTGGCAATCGAAAGGGAAGGAAGTAAGCTACTTTTTTATGTGAAAATAATTTTGATTTTCCGTTGCCGCGACGACGAATAATTTGCTATTTCCGTAATGGATTGAGTTGGATAGTCGAAATTTGTTATCTGGGAAGAATTCGGTCAATCATTCAAAAATATATGTGTAAAAATCGATTCCCATGGTTTCTATAGCAACGATTAAGGATAAGGTTGATAATTTATAACTCACGCACGGCTTATCTGGTTGAAACGACTGAAGTGGCAATCGAAAGGGAAGGAAGTAAGCTACTTTTTTATGTGAAAATAATTTTGATTTTCCGTTGCCGTGACGACGAATAATTTGCGATTTCCGTAAAGCATTGAGTTGGATAGTTGAAATTTGTTATCTGGGAAGAATTAGGTCAATCATTCAAAAATATATCTGTAAAAATCGATTCCCATGGTTTCTATTGCAACGATTAAGGATAAAGTTGACACTTTATAACTCACGCACGGCTTATCTGATTGAAACGACTGAAGTGGCAATCGAAAGAGAAGGAAGTAAGCTACTTTTTTATGTGAAAATAATTTAGATTTTCCGTTGCTGTGACGACGAATAATTTGCTATTTCCGTAATGTATTGAGTTGGATAGTTGAAATTTGATATCTGGGAAGAATTCGGTCAATCATTCAAAAATATATCTGTAAAAATCGATTCCCATGGTTTCTATAGCAACGATTAAGGATAAAGTTGACAATCTCTAACTCACGCACGGCTTATCTGATTGAAACGACTGAAGTGGCAATCGAAAGGGAAGGAAGTAAGCTACTTTTTTATGTGAAAATAATTTTGATTTTCCGCTGCCGTGACGACGAATAATTTGCTATTTCCGTAATGTATTGATTTGGATAGTTGTGTACTATGTGTCGTGTTTGTTGTGTTTGTATGTATGTATAGTACAGGGTGTCCGAAAAGTCTTTGTATGGACAAATACCTTTGCTATTTGTACAAATATAAACTTAATTGTCGGATTTAAAGCAAATCGTATACATTTGCATTTCTATGTGTACGGAGGTATATGTCTGTATACAAGCTGTCCAAAAAGCCATTGGAGGAGCAAATACTCCTAGTAGTACCAGGATAAATGTAATTAAACCGGATTTCGTGCAAAATCGATTATATTTGTTTTTATATGTGTTGTATATACCTATACAGTGTGTTCGAAAAGTCTTGGTATTGGCAAATAGTTCTAATAGTACCGAAATAAACCTAATTAATTCGGATTTTAAGTAAATCGACTATATTCCTATTTAAACGTGTGGGTGTTAGTTTCAATGTATACAGGGTGTCCGAAAAGTCTTGGTATTATTATTATTATTACTTAAATGAACTTTATTAGGTCGGATTTCACGCAAATCGAATACATTTGTATTAATATGTGTTTATGTTTGTATGTATGTATACAGGGTGTCCGAAAAGTTTTTCGTTGGCAAAAATAGTTTCTACGTGTAGGCGTTTTTATGTTTGTAGCGATACGGTTACGAAGGGCGGTCTATTCTCCATCATCAGTCCGAAGGAGTGTGATATCTTCCTTAATATATGGCCTAGCAACACGAAATTTTCAGGGCATGGCTATGGTATTACCGACCTTATAGAGCCCCCTCGGGTGCGATTAGGCGGTCTATGCACCCTAGTTATAGACCGCGAAGCGGTCTATATACCGAGCCGTTGGTCAGAAAAATGTGTGTGTGTGTGAAAGTTGTCCGTTTTGACATTTTCACCTTTTCAATTTTTTTTCTCGAAGACGGTTGGAGGTGGGGCAACCAAATTTTCTGGGTTAATAGAGGGATAGTGCATCTAGCTTCGATAAAAAATTCAGCTATACAGGGTGTTCCGTTTCGGAGTTATAAAACGTCAAACTCGAAATTTCAGCGATTTCCTATGGGATCGATTACAGGTCGCAAAACTTAATTAAATCGATTTAAATTTTTATAGGTTGTAGAGGTCCGGGAGCTTCAGATCCCTATTGAAACTGGCGGTATTCGGAAAATAGGAAGTAATTTTTTTGAATTTTTTTATGTCGAAAAATGTCGTTTGCAGACCCCAATTTGGCACTGAATAACTCGAAAACGGAACGTCGTACAGAAAAACGTATTTGAACATAAAACTAAAGAATCTCAAATACTTTCTTTTTGCAATACATTTACCTATACCTAAAACGACTGGAAATTGGAAAAATTTGGGAAAAAATGGAAATTACGACTTTTCATGCAAATTTTTGACGGTTGTCAATTTTTTTGGGGGTCAAAATGGATTCAAATCGAAATCCCATATACCTTATCGGAAAGACCTCGCCGAACTACGTTATAAACGTATTTTTTGGTTCCTTCATTCTTAATAGGAAAGGTGCTATCGATAATTAAATTTAGAATTTTTACGATTTTTTTTCATGACATCTCTACATTCGAAACACTCTGTATCTTTTCGTATCTAATTTCTTCCAACTTTTTCAACGCTATCCCTTGGGGATATAATCAGGCTTTAAAATGAATCCCGAATGGGTGATCCAGGGCCTGATTTAGGGGGTAAAAACTCATTTTTTCTGTTTTTTTTCATCAAAATTCATCTTTAAATGGCATTGTTATAAATTATTTCTCTTATTTAACGATTCTTTTTTGGTTTATTTTCTTCCCTGATCATCTAAGAACACTCCTAACTAATTAAAATTCCATATTTTTTCGTTAAAGTTATAAATAAATACCTTTTTTTGCATCGCTGCAGGAAAAATTTTAAAAAGTGCATATATAAAAGCCGTGCCTTGACAAAACAATTGAACGGACCCTCTTTACATCGAAATTAAAATATGACCTGTCAAAATGTCATGAAAATAACAGTTTTTGTAGCGATATTGGAAACTTCCTGGACCGATTTCGGCTTGAAATATACATGGCAAAGGTAAAATGGTCTTTATATTTTTATTTACAATACATTTCATTGGACGATTTAACCATGCGTTAGTACACCGACAAAAAAGTACAAATTTGGTACACTGGGGTATGACATACCCCATATTTAAAAAAATATGTATATGTTATGTAAAAGCTCATAAATCTTTTTTTTTTCATAAAAATGATTTTCTTCCTTACTTTAATGGTGTTAACTTACAACAAATATCAAAATACCGGGTAATAGAAGAAACAACGGAAAAAAAGTAAACATTTATTTTTTTCGAAAGCAAAAAATGTTTTTTCTTACAATAAAGAACAAATAAAAACTTATCCTAACCGAAACAGATATCATAAAAACGTACCAAATAGACTTCAAAACAAACAAAACAAACATTTACAATGTAATATTCAGTCAGATTCTTGGATATCCAGAGCTTTACATTGTCCACATATTTGAGCTGCGTGCTCTAAGCATGTGTATAAGCTTTACACATTATACAAACATAACGTGTCTTGCGATCTTTTTTCTTGGGCAAATATGGCGTCTACTTGATTCTTTGGCGTTTTTCATCAATCTCAGATCGGCATGGTATTGGTTCATGTGTAATATCAGAAATTTTTCTTCGTACACTAAGACGAACTTGTCATCATTGTCGATGAACAATTCCCAGCACTCTTGTGAACTTTTTACAAACTTGGCAGCAATTTTTGGGCCTGGTAAATGAATTATGTTTTCTTGGCGAGTTCGCACATTAGGGTTTGGAGGAGTTTCGGTCCATTTAGTTTTTTTATCAGCACCCCAAACATAAATAGCCCCAGTATTTCCAGCTATCTCTTCATCCGGTATTTCATCATCTGATATTTCTTGCTCAGTGTCTGACGCTTCGCAGCGCTCAGACACATGATCAGCTTCGTCTGTGTTTATAAATGGCTCTTCTCCCTCCGTATTTGAACCTAGCGTATCAGCATACTCCCACAACTTCAGCAATTCCTGTTGTTCTGCTTGGTAATCGTCCATCTGGAAAGAATAAATCAGAGCGATTCATATTTTTTGTTATCACCTGTTTTTTCCAACAAATCAAAACAAATTTATCATTGAAAGGTTATAAAAAACGACAGAATTCCAAAAAAAAATAGCAACTTACCTTTTTCAACTGTATTAAATTTTTGTCACAAATTTAGTACACTGGGGTATTACATACCTCAATACAATTTACAGACCGTGCTCGAGATTCAGAGGCGACTGACTCTCTGAGAAAGCAGCGCGGAGGCAACTACAGACTCTTACTTGAAGGTACTAGGAGCGTGGGAAACCACAGATTATTTACAAAAATGTAGCAGTAAAAATTAACTTGCTGGGGTATACGATACCCCAGTGTACTAACGCAGGGTTAAGCATTAAATACGAATTTTTTTAATTTTTCTCAGACCATGCAAATGCATGTCAAAATCAGTTTCATACGGAGAAATGTATTAAAATATGAAGGGTCGAAATGTCGCAAAAATGTCAGTTTTCCTTGCGAGATTTTAGGGTTTCTGAACCGTTTTCGGCTTGACAAATACCGGGCAACGCCTCTATAGACATTCCCGTGTGAATTTCGGAACATATAATTTGAAGAATTAGTCATTAAATACCAATTTTAATAATTTTTCGATGACGCGGCAAAACATCATAGAGAGGGTATTCCATTAGGTAGTATACGGTGTATATCACAATGACGGGTCAGATTTAAAATTGGAAATCTGAAAAAAAATTCTCCGAGATGTGGTTTAAATCATTCCGAGGTATTCTTAGATATTCATCTCATATAATAATCCCAGAAAGAATCACTTAATTAGAAATGTAGTATATAATAATGCCGGTTAAAAATAGGATTTGTTGGAAAAAATCAAAAAAGTTCAATTTTTGCCCTATAAATAAGCTCCTGGATGACCGGTTTAGGATTCATTTTAAAGCTTGATTATCACTCTATAAGATAGCGTTTAATAAAATGTCAAAAATGTATGTAGAAAAAATACAGAGTGATTCAAATGTACCGATGTCGAGGGCAAAAAATCTAAACATCGAAATTAAATCGTCGATTGCTCTATTCCTATAAGGAACGAAGAAATTAAAAAATATGAAATCAACGTATTTCGATAAGCTCTTTCCGGCTAGGTATATGGGATTTTGATTTGGATCCATTTTGACCACGAAAAAATTAAAAACCGTAAAAAATATGGGTCAAAAATCTAAATTTCCAGTTTTTCCAAAATTTATCCTATTTCTAGTCGTTTTAGGTATAGGTAAATGTATTGCAAAAAGAAAGTATTTGATATTTTTAAGTTTTACGTTTGAATCCGTTTTTCTGTCCGCGACGTTTCGTTTTCGAGTTATTTAGTACCAAACATTTTCAACTTTAAAAAATTTTAAAAAAATTACTTCCAATTTTTCTATCCTAACCAATATTAACAAAATTGTGTAACCTTAGGTCTTCTAACATCTTCGAAAATTTAAAACGGTTTAATCCACTATTGTGACTTTTATCCAATTTCAACCGAAATCGCGAAAATTTCGACTTTGACGTATATTTTTTTTAACATCCTGTACATGTTAATTTTTTGCTAAAGCTTCTTCCATTATTCCTCTTCAAAATGAAGAAGTGTAGGAGTTTCGCTATTAATTATATAGGATAAAAAAAATCGCGAATCTGAGAACAATATTGTACATGCCATAGCAAACATACCATAGCAAGCAAAAAAGTATCGTCATAGAAAGTTTTACATTGTAAAAAAGAGCACGATTATTCAAAAATTTTATCTAGGGCATACAGGGTGGCTTAAAAATTTAATTTTAAATTGTGACTTTTAGATTCTTGAGCCACCCTATATTGTTTTACATCAAGTTTTAATAACCATGCTCTTTATGTATAATTTTTCACATCTCAGGTGAAGCGGCCCAAAAAATTAACTTTTTTTCGCTAATTTCAAAACTGAATATTTCATCACTAAGATGATTGTAGAGTACCCAACTAGGCCAAGCAATAGAGCGATTTGTCGTGACATTAATCTTATTGGAAAACCGCCTGTGCCATCATCTGAAAGACGATCCGTAGATGATTCCTGTTATAAATCCAACTCTGAAATTTTTGCCATTAATTTGTTATAAACATTTTTAAGCAAAAACACGTGATTTTTTTAGTTTTTTGCTTATAAAATGGAAAGTAATGAAGCAATCTTAATGATGTCAATGGACGATTTATAGAGAATTAAAATACGAACAAAATGAGAGGTCGAGCGTCCCGAGGGGATAAGTAGCAACGGAGAAAATCCGGAAAAACCGGAAAATTAAGAGTTTTTGTTTTAAATTCATAAATCGGCCATTTTTTAACGCAGATGGCTCAAAATTTGGGAAAAAGTAGTAATTTACAGCTACTTTATGTGTGCAAAACCCCGACGCTGTCCGACGATTAGTTTTTCCACAATCGTCATTTTAATTTCTCAGCACACTATTTTGCAACAGGTCTGGATGCTCTATATGGATCGTCCGATTTTAATTATTGAGACGGATTTGAAAGCAAATCGTATATATTTGCATTTCTATGTGTACGGAAATATATGTCTGTATACAGGCTGTCCAATAAGTGTTGGTTTGAGCAAATACTCCTAGTTGTACCAGGATAAATGTAATTAAACCGGATTTCATGCAAATCGATTATATTTTGTTTTTATATGTGTTGTATATACGTCCTATTATTACTTAGATAAACTTTATTAGGTCGGATTTCACGCAAATCGAATACATTTGTATTAATATGTTTTTATGTTTGTATGTATGTATACAGGGTGTCCGAAAAGTTTCTTTTGACAAAAGTAGATTCTATGTGTGGTGTTTGTATGTGTGTAGCGACATGGTTACGAAGGGCGGTCTATTCTGCATCATCAGTCCGTAGGAGTGTGATATCTTCCTTAATACATGACCTAGAAACACGAAATTTTCAGGGCATGACAATGATGATATTACCGACCTTATAGAGCCCCCTCGGGGGGCGATTAGGCGGTCTACGCAATCTAGTTATAGAGCGCCTTTCAGGCCGCTCTATATACCGACTTGCCACTCAGGAAAATGTTCGTTGGTTGTCAGATTCTGTTTTTCGGTTATCTCAATTTTTTTTCTCCGAGACGGTTGCAGGTGGAAAGTTCAAATTTTCTGGGTTAATAGAGGGATAGTGCATCTAGCTTCGGTAAAAAATTCAGTTATACAGGGCGTACCGTTTCGGAGTTATTAAACGTCAAAGTCGAAATTTCCGCGAATTCCTATGGGATCGATTACAGGTCGCAAAACTTAATTAAATCGATTTAAATTTTCGGAGGTTGTAGAGGACCGGGAGCTTCAGAACCCTATTGAAACTGGCGATATTCAGAAAATGGGAAGTAATTCTTTTGAATTTTTTTATGTCGAAAAATGCCGTTTGCAGACCCCTCTTTGGCACCAAATATCTCGGTCGCCGGAACCTCGGACAGAAAAACGTATTTGAACATAAAACTAAAGAATCTCAAATACTTTCTTTTTGCAATACATTTACCTATACCTAAAATGACTGGAAATTGGAAAAAATTTGGGAAAAACTGGAAATTACGAATTTTCATGCAAATTTTTGACGGTTTTGAATTTTTTGGGGGGTCAAAATGGTTTCAAATCGAAATCCCATGTACCTTATCGGAAAGACCTCGCCGAACTACGTTATAAACGAATTTTTTGGTTCCTTCATTCTTAATAGGAAAGGAGCAATCGATAATTAAATTTAGATTTCTTACGATTTTTGTTCATGACATCTCTACATTCGAAACACTCTGTATCTTTTCCTATCTAATTTCTTCCAACTTTTTCAACGCCATCCCTTGGGGATATAATCAGGCTTTAAAATAAATCCCGAACGGGTGATCCAGGACCCGATCTAGGAGGTAAAAACTCATTTTTTCTATTTTTTTCAACCAAAATTCATCTTTAAATGGCATTATTATGTAGTATTTCTCTTATTTAACAGCTCTTTTTTGGATTATTTCCTTCCCCCATCATCTGAGAATACTCCACACTAATTAAAATTACATATTTTTTCGTTAAAGTTATATATAAAGAGCTCTTTTAGCATCGGTGCAGGAAAAATTTTAAAAAATGCATATATTAATAGTCTGCCTTGGAAAATCAGTTGAAGCAGCCTATCTTTACGTCGAAATTAAAAAATATGACCTGTCAGAATTATGCAAAAATGTCAATACTTTTAGTGATTTTGGAGAGATCCTGGGGCCCATTTCGGCTTGGAATATACATGGATAAGACAGAATGGACTTTATATTTTTAATTATGGTGCATTTCATTGGACGATTTAAGCACTAAATACCAATTTTTTTTATCTTTCTGAGACCCTGCAAATGGATTTAAAAATCAGTTTATACGGAGAAATGTATTATAATATGAAGGGTCTAAATGTCGCCAAAATGCCAGTTTTTCTTGCGAGAATTTTAGGGTTTCTGGACCGTTTTGGGCTTGAAAGTACCGGGCAACGCCTTCCCGTGTGAATTCCGGAACATATAACTTGAAAAATTGGGCATTCAGTACCATTTTTAACAATATATAGGTGACGCTGCAAGGCATCATAGAATGATTTTATCCCATTAGTTAGTGTACGGGGTAAATCACAATGAATGGTCTGATTTAAAATTTGCTTAGGTTTGTTATTATTTGAGAACGGCTTATCTGATTAAATCGAGTGAGGTGGCAATCGAAAGGGAAGGAATTAAGCAATTTCCTCATTTCAAAATAATTTCGACATTTCGTTGGCATGACGACGAACAACTAGCTATTTTCGTTAATTTTTGAGTTGGACAGTTGAAAGTTGATATATGGGCAGAATTCGGTCAATCATTCAAAAATATTTTTTATAAATTTTGATTCTGATGATTACCATAGCAACGATTGAGTATAAAGTTGATCATTTTTAACTCGCGAACGGCTTATCTGATTGAAACGAGTGAGGTGGCAATCGAAAGGGAATGGAGTAAGCTCCTTTTTTATGTGAAAATAATCTTAATATTTCGTTGCCGTGACGACGAATAATTTGCGATTTCCGATATTTATTGAGTTGGAGAGCTGAAATTTGATATCTGGAAAGAATTCGGTCAATCATTTAAAATTATATGTGTAAATTTTGATTCGCGTGGTTTCTATAGCAACAATTAATGATAAAGTTAACAATTTCTAACTCACGCACGGCTTATCTGATTGAAACGACTGAAGTGGCAATCGAAAGGGAAGGAAGTAAGCTACTTTTTTATGTGAAAATAATTTTGATTTTCCGTTGTCGTGACGACGAATAATTTGCTATTTCCGTAATGTATTGAGTTGGATAGTTGAAATTTGATGTCTGGGAATAATTCGGGCACTCATTCAAAAATATATCTGTAAAAATCTATTCCCATGGTTGGCATAGCAACGATTAAGGATAAAGTTGACAATTTTTAACTCACGCACGGCTTATCTGATTGAAACGACTGAAGTGGCAGTCGAAAGGGAAGGAAGTAAGCTACTTTTTTTATGTGAAAATAATTTTGATTTTTCGTTGCCGTGACGACGAATAATTTGCGATTTCCGGAAAGTATTGAGTTGGATAGTTGAAATTTGTTATCTGGGAAAAATTCGGTCAATCATTCAAAAATATATCTATAAAAATCGATTCCCATGGTTTCTATAGCAACGATTAAGGATAAAGTTGACAATTTCTAACTCACGCACGGCTTATCTGATTGAAACGACTGAAGTGGCAATCGAAAGGGAAGGAAGTAAGCTACTTTTTTATGTGAAAATAATTGTGATTTTCCGTTGCCGTGACGACGAATAATTTGCGATTTCCGTAATGTATTGAGTTGGATAGTTGAAATTTGATATCTGATAATAATTCGGGCACTCATTCAAAAATATATCTGTAAAAATCGATTCCCATGGTTGGCATAGCAACGATTAAGGATAAAGTTGACAATTTTTAATTTACGCACGGCTTATCTGATTGAAACGACTGAAGTGGCAATCGAAAGGGAAGGAAGTAAGCTACTTTTTTATGTGAAAATAATTTTGATTTTCCGTTGCCGTGACGACGAATAATTTGCGATTTCCGTAAAGTATTAAGTTGGATAGTTGAAATTTGTTATCTGGGAAGAATTCGGTCAATCATTCAAAAATATGTCTGTAAAAATCGATTCCAATGGTTTCTATAGCAACTATTAAGGATAAAGTTGACAATTTCTAACTCACGCACGGCTTATCTGATTGAAACGACTGAAGTGGCAATCGAAAGGGACGGAAGTAAGCTACTTTTTTATGTGAAAATAATTTTGATTTTCCGTTGCCGTGACGACGAATAATTTGCTATTTCCGAATGTATTGAGTTGGATAGTTGAAATTTGATATCTGGGAAGAATTCGGTCAATCATTCAAAAATATATCTGTAAAAATCGATTCCCATGGTTTCTATAGCAACGATTAAGGATAAAGTTGACAATTTCTAACTCACGCACGGCTTATCTGATTGAAACGACTGAAGTGCCAATCGAAAGGGAAGGAAGTAAGCTACTTTTTTATGTGCAAATAATTTTGATTTTTCGTTGCCGTGACGACTAACAATTTGCTATTTCCGTAATGTATTGAGTTCGATAGCTGATATTTGATATCTGGGAAGAATTCTATCAACAATCATTGAAAAATTATATGTGTAAATTTTGATTCGCATGGTTTCTATAGCAACGACTAAGGATAAAGTTGACAATGTTTAACTCACGCACGGCTTATCTGATTGAAACAAGTGAGGTGGCTATCGAAAGGCAAGGAAGTAAGCTACTTTTTTATGTGAAAATAATTTTGAAATTTCGTTGCGTTGTCTTCCTGTAAATTTTTTGTAATTTTCTTATATCATTATTTGTTCGAAAATGCATAGTTTTAGTTATTCCGTAGAGTGTATCTTCATTGCTGTTTTTGATTGCTGACTGTTTTCGGTATTTAAATATCTTCACACATTTTGATTCTAACCTATAGGTACTTCTTTATTACTCTTCCATGAATAATTTTTAGAAACACGTGCTTCTCTTTCCTTTGCAATTTTTGGTAACTTTCCGATAACTGTTCCTTTATTGGCTCGTCAAAAAGTAGCTGTTTTTTAACCTCTTTAACTTTATTCTGATCAATCACTGCCTCATTTACGAATTGTTCCACCCGTGTGTTTGGGGTTTCTGATGTGGATGAATGAGCAGCTGTATTTTCATTTGATTTTTCTATATATATATATATATATATATATATATATATATATATATATATATATATATATATATATATATATATATAGATATATATATATATATATATATATATATATATATATATATATATATATATATATATATATATTATGTCCCATACGAAATCGCGGAAATTTCGAATTTAACGTTTAATAACTCCGAAACGCGACACCCCGTATAACTGAATTTTTTATCGAAGCTAGAAGCACTATTCCTCTATTAACCCAGAAAATTTTATCGTTCCCGCAGTAACAGTTTTCGAGAAAAAAATTTGAAAATATCAAAAGTCGAAACGGACAACATACGGACCAAGGTCAAATCACGGGGGTGACATTTTATGGTTGCCTATGTCTAAGTGACAGCACTTAAACGAAAAAATGGCAAAACATTGGTAAAATTAACTATATTTTTAATTTTTCAATTTTTCACAAAATCCGGCCAAAAATCGAAAAAAATTTGACACTGCTTTATGTTTTTATTTTTATCTCAGTTATTTGAAGTTTCTAGTAAAAAATGTATGTAATTACTCAGATAGAGTATAAAATTGTCTAACTTTTTTATAATAGACAATTTTTCGATAGGACGTATACTTTTGGAAATATAGGGATCTAAACTTGGAAATTTTCATAAGCAGATTTTTTAAAATATTTTCGGAATTATGACGTTTGAAGGAAAATCAATAAGAGAAAATTATAGACCTTACTTAACTGCAACTTTTAGGTAATGAACATCGTTTTCATAAAACGAACCAGTCGCGAGATATGAGCGATTAAATGGCAGAAATGGAAATTTCATGGGTACCCTGTGAAAATTTTCAAAAAAATTAATTTTTTTTTAAATTCGAAAATACTAACATTTTATGGTTCCTTATGTCAAAGTGACAGGTATACAGGAAAAAATCAAAAAATAACTATTAAATATGAGGGAATAATATGGAATATCGCCGTTTAAAGATGGGTTTTGATGGAAAAATATAGAAAATATGAGTTTTTACCCCCTAAATCTGGTCCTGGATCACCCATGCGGGAGTCTTTTTAAAGCCTGATTATATCCCCACGGGATAGCGTTGAAAAAGTCTGAAAAAGTTCGATAGGAAGGAGACACATTGATTCGAATGTAGAGATGTCCTGGAAAATAGCTTTAAAAATCGAAATTTAATAGTCGATTCCTTCCTTCCTATAAAAAATGAAGAAACCAAAAAATATGAAAATTACGTATTTCGGGGAGCTCTTTCTGACCAGGTATATGGGATTTTGATTTGGATCCGTTTTGACTACGAAAAAAATTAAAAACAGTCACAAATTTTCATCAAAAAATGCAATTTTCGGTTTTTCCCAAATTTTTCCACTTTCCGGCCGTTTTAGGTATAGGTAAATGTATTGCAAAAAGAAAGTATTTCAGATTCTAAAGTTTGACGTGTCAAACCGTTTTTCTGTACGACGTTTCGTTCTCGAGTTATTAGGTACCAAAGATGGGTCTGCATATGGCATTTTTCGACATAAAAAAATTCAAAAGTGTAACTTCCCATTTTCCGAATATCGCCAATTTCAATAGGGTTCGGAAGCCCCCGGTCCTCTACGACCTCCAGAAATTTAAATCGATTTCATTAAGTTTTGCGACCTCGTGTCCCATACGAAATCGCGGAAATTTCGAATTTAACGTTTAATAACTCCGAAACGCGACACCCCGCATAACCGAATTTTTTATCGAAGCTAGAAGCACTATCCCTCTATTAACCCAGAAATTTTTATCGTTCCCGCAGTAACAGTTTTCGAGAAAAAAATTGAAAATGTAAAAAGTCGAAACGGACAAAAATAGTTTCTACGTGTGGTGTTTGTATGTGTGTAGCGACACGGTTACGAAGGGCGGTCTATTCTCCATCATCAGTCCGAAGGAGTGTGATATCTTCCTTAATTAATATATGGCCTAGCAACATGAAATTTTCAGGGCATGACAATGATGATATTACCGACCTTATAGAGCCCCCTCGGGGGGCGATTAGGCGGTCTATGCACCCTAGTTATAGACCGCGAAGCGATCTATATACCGAGCCGTTGGTCAGAAAAATGTGTGTGTGTGTGTGTGTGTGTGTGTGTACATGTTTCTGTATATTTCTGGGGACAGTCGCATGGTTATTACTATATTTCTGGGGACTTCCCGATTTATGGGGACATACACATGTCCCCACAATTTTTTCATCACGTTTTTGCGATTTATGGGGTCTCTTAAGCTCAAAAATACAAATTTTAAAAATTGTCCACAATAATATACCATCAACCATGGTGTGTGAATCTCCCGATTGTAAGCAGTATTGTGGGGTCGCGAGGTACTCTGGTAGATTGCGACCTCTGGCGTGATATTTTATAAGTAGGAGTGTATAATTGTGTGGACGGTGTGTAAAATTTCGTGTGTGTATCTGAAGTGTGTAAAGTGAAATAATATGTTTCGTTAAGATTCGGTTTTTGTGTGGCCAGAGTGTATGATTCCAGCGTACATGCGAAATAAATAAGATATTGAAGATGAGACAAAGCGGCAGTAAATTAACATATCTTCTGGGACTTAAAAATGAAACATTGGAGGATGTGACGTGAGGGAAACATGAATATTTAAATGTATTTATTAAATTTTAATTTGTTATTCTAACGTATAGTATAACATTATTTTACTAACATGGGAGGTACCCGAGGCGTGTCTCTCCAATTTGGATGAAATTTAAATACGTTCTAGAGAATAAAAAAAGACACGTATTTTTTAATCCATGGAAAAGCATTTTTTAGGGGTGAAAACCACTTCGGAAGTTAACCCCCAATTTTTCCGCAATAGTTTCGTTACTATGATAAATATCCGAGTGAAACAAAGTGGAGATTTTAAGTTATGAAATTACGCTTGTATATGCACAGTTTTAAGCAAGTTAAAAGCGAAAATATGTCTTTTTAACCCCAAAAATGGATAAAAAATCATTCGATAAACACCAAACCGATTTTTTTTTTAGAGATTGACCACTAACGTTTCTGATAAATGGGGGTAAATTATCCCTTAAAAAATTGGTATATTTTTATTGAAAAAGTGGAGATTAAGTGATTTTTGCTGACGTGAATGACCTTTAGCATGTAATATTAAATAAAGAACGAGCAACACAAATTTTTGGTGCGTGGAATATTATGTTCAGGGGTGAAAACCACCTCTAAAATTTACCCCTAAAACAGTCTTTTCGCAGTAGTTCCGTCACTGCGACAAATATCCCAGTGAAACAATGTAAGGATTTTAAGTTATGAGATTACGCTTGTATGTGCACAATGTTGATATCCGAGGGTTGCAACCCTTAATTTTTATGTGATATGGCTTTTTAACTCAAAAATTTATAAAAAATTGTTCGATGAACACAAAGTCGATTTTGCCTAAGATTGACTACTTGTAAAGTTGAGGTTTTTCGTGGTTTTTGTGAACGCATATTGGGGGTAAACTACCCTTTAATAAAGTTTGTTATACTATTTGTACTGAAAAAATGGAGATTAAGTGCTTTCGCTGACCAATATGATATTTTAAATTAAAAATTAGAACTCTACACTTTTTAAGAGTATCTAGTAAATTATTTTTAGAGATGAAACCCACCCCAAAACTATTTTTTTTACATCTCCGTTGCTATGGGCTATATTCAAGTAAAATAAAATGAAGATTACTAGTCATACAATTGCGCTTGTAGATGCACTAATCGTTGTGACGGGATTGCCATCCTTAATTTTTATAAGGGTAAGTATGTTTTCTTACAGTTTATTAACCCCAAAAAATATATAAATTATTGGATGAACACAAAATTGATTTCTTTTCAAAAATTGACTACTTTTAAAGTTGAGGTGTGCCGAGGTTTTTCTAAACAAATGCATTTTAAGGAGATAAACTACCCCTAATTGGAGTTTGTATTTATATATATATATATATATATATATATATATATATATATATATATATATATATATATATATATATATATATATATATATATATATATATAATACTGTTCAAAAAACCACAATAGTTTTTAACACCATAGGCGTATATCTGTAAAAACTACGTCGGTCATTTTTCATACCAAGTGGTAGGTACTAATGAATTACTATCTACATTTACATTTAAGAAATAATACTGGTATTAAACTTCATGTCCATAATTAATTTTCCTCACCGAGATACAAAAATCTTTTTAAATACTCTTGGTATAAAAGTGGATATATAGGTAGATGAAAAGCCTGGGAACTTTAAAAACTCGGTTGGTTTTAGCTTTGGATCTACTGCGAAATACAAAACTGTACCAACATTGCTATTATTCGATGTTCATGGTGTAAAAAACATTTTTTTAAATGGTATCACTATTGTTCAGCATTTAAAAAATAAAAGCTAATAAACATAAATAAATAAATAAATACAAATTCTGAAGCTCCAGTGAGAGGTAGTTTACTCCTTTAAAATGCATTTTTCAGAAAAATCCCAAAATAACCCACCTTAAAAGTAGTCATCTTTAAATTAAAATCGGTTTTGTGTTCACTGAATAAGTCTTTTATACATTTTTTAGGTTAAAAAGCCATGAAAAAACATTTGCCCTTATAAAACTTAAGGGTTGCAAGCCTCGGATACAAAAATTGTGCATATACAAGCGTACTGCCATAACCCAAAATATTCATTTTGTTTCGCTCAAACATAGCTCATAGCAAAACTAGATATAAGAAAATAATTTAGTGGGATGGTTTTCACCCCTAAAAATAGTTTACCGCGCATAAAAAAATTGTTTCTTGTTTTAAATTTATTGCAACATACTGGAGGCCATTTAAGTCAGCAAAGGCATTTACACTGAAAAACAAAAGAAATGGTTAGTTTAATAGTTCCATGAATGTTAACGTTTACATGGTTGATTGAATTAAAAAACTGTTGGAATAAAATTTATTTTGATATTCAGACAAAAGTCAAAATTTCTTAAACTATATTTGTTCATCTAACAGTTAGGCTCTTGATTAAATATATCTTTTTAATTAAACTAATCGCCTTGAAATACAATGCTCTAATGTCTTAAAAATCATTGAGTCAAATATTCACTCTAGTCAATTTTACAAATATAACCGTTAATTAGTCAGTTATACACTGTTGAAGCAAAAATTCCTTTTTTTAAATTAGGAAAGTAATTAATGTTTCTTTTTAAAAATTCAGTAAAAATGTCACATATTTTGCTAGAGAGACAATGGTTTTTGACTCATGAATTTTTGAAAATTAAATATTTGCATTTTTGTGAAGATTAGACCCCTTATTTAGTGTCAGGGAATACAAACTATATTGTCTTTGGTACGATTCTCTGTTCTTAAACTTTTGTTTAATAGGTCATTTACGGCAATTCAAGTATTTTCAGTGCCATCTCCCTGTTTCGCCTATTTAAAATACTTTTGTTTTTAAAAAAATATAATCCCTACATCAGTGGTGGTTTATGTAGGATCAATTGTACAGTGAACACAATAAAAATCTACGCAAAAAGATGGTTTTCTATACCTATAACTATACTATTACACATCAACTATAACTTGTTTTAATTTTTGTATTATAACTTTAAATTTTACATTTACTTTTACTACTGGATAATAGATTTTTGTATTTTTATAACAGTCAAGCTCTTTTCTTTCACCGTCTAACATTAACATTAATATGAGCTCTAGCGCGTTCAATATCAGAACTGAACGCCGAGAGTATCGGCAAAGACCGTGTGTTGGAGAAAGAGGAGACCGGCGCGTGAGACAAAACATCGCCGTATCAAAATGATGCAAATTTTAGCGTTCTGGCGTGCACTTCACAATGCACCTGAAGCATATTACTCGTCAGCTGATAGAATGGTCACATACGCCGGAGCCCAGACGGCTAATAGTGGTAGTAGGATATTTTCGAGGTTATTTTGATCAAAATGCAGTACCAGATTTTAAATTTTAATCGCGTATAGAAGTTTTTGCAAAAATGAAGAACAGGAGAATGGACGTTTAAAATAGATAAGCTTAAATTGGCATGCATTTTTTTGCAATATTTCTCTTCGTATTTTTCTTGTATAACCACCGAGTTGAACACCCAGTTTAATACCTCACGAGCCGCTACTGCCCTACATACAGGGTGTAACAAATTCGAGGGCCACTACAGGGATTTCCTAAACGGTAGGAGATACAGAGATGTATTGAGTACAAAGTTGCATAATTTGATGCTGAATTATAAAATGCTTAGAGATTTTAGAAATTCCGATTACATTCCGAGGTATCCACAAAAAAAAATGGAATTTTTAAAATCTTTTTATGTTTTCCTCAATTTATTTAAAGAAACGTTTACGTTAAGTGTAAATGGGAAAGTTACACTTGCCCAGTTACACTTATTGGCTTTTACAAGATTGCATTATTGGTTTTTTGAGACAACGTTTCGATTTTCGGCGTCCATGTCCAACTTTATACGGACCTGTACTTTTTACTTAATTTTTTAAAAGCTCTTTGTCTCCCAAATTCAATGATGTACTGCACTTACTACTAAAGTAAATATTAAGGGCACTTTTCGTACGGGCCCTGTGTATTAGAAAGAAAAAAAAGATTAATTTTTATTAACCAAAATTGATTTTATTTTATTAGTAAGTGTAATGGATCGCTGAATTTGGGAGATACAGAGCTTTTTAGAGATAAAAAAGTGCAGATCCATATTTAAAAAATAAAGTTGATGATGGCTTCCGATAATCAAAACGTTGACTTAAAATCTATTAATGGTATCTTATAGAGAACAAAATGCCAGTGGCAAAGTGCTATTTATTTTTAAATATCTCTTTAAATAAACTCAGGAAAATTAAAGAATATTTTGTAAAATTCCGTTTTTTCCGAATATCTTGGAATGTAACCGGAATTTCCAAAACTTCTAAGCAGCTTATAACTCAGCATCAAATTGTGCAACTTTGTTCCGATTTAACCATCTTTGTATCTCTTGCCGTTTACAAAATCCCTATAGGGGCCTTCGAATTTGTTACATCCTGTATAGTGGATCTCGAACTTGTTACACCCTGTATAGGAATCTTAGTGATTTAGTTAACATATTCTCAAAACAGGGTTTCCACGAGCATATACCTTTAAATGTTTAGTTTACGAAATTCAGGGTCTTCTTGAATTCTTAAAACCAAGTTAAACCGTTTTTTTAAGGCCAGGTATCTTTAAAACGAAACTTTCAACGACATGACATATGTTTATAAAACCTTTTTTTTTGTTAAGTTGTGATTGATCTGTTCTTATAAACACCCTACATAGGCGTAATAAAAATCCTGTAAAAGGCAATCGCCTTCAAAACTCCTACTCCTAAAGTTAGTCAAAGAGATAGAGTTAGAGCAGATCTTTTAAAAATAATAGTAAAGGGGGCAGGATAAATCTGAAAAGGTCGCAGTGGACTAGGCGAGATGTTATGTCACCTCATTAAATATACGTAACTACATACATATAGAGGAGAGGATATACTAGTAGGTACTACAAATGCTTTAATTTTACCCATGAAGTTATACTGTTACTGTCGTAACGCCTTTGTTGCAATGTGTCTAATTCAATCGTATATTCGCAGTAGTATGTTACAATATAGATACGATTAATACCTGGTGGGTAAAGTTATAGTGTTGTAAGTATATCTGTATCTATTTATTGGTAACTTTGGGAAACACCCGAGGAAAAATCCATATAAACATTTTCTTTAATATAAAAAAATTATTTATCATAATGTCTGAGTAACTTCACCGTCCTCATAATTAGGTCCTCCGTCAGGTGTCCCCACTAATATTTACAATGGGTATGTGTGGGTACAAGCTGCCCCACCTTTTGCTTAGTAATATCATTTTACAATTTAATTCCATTTTCTCGTCAACAAAATATTATTACAATGGACTTCATATTATAAAGTGTAATGTCCCTTAAATTACATTTCAAAGTAAAGTATTATTTTTTATAGCATATTAAATAACACGTGTTGAAAGTGGCACTTTTCATAATTCCACGAGTGTGCGAAAATTACTTTCACACGAGTAATGTACAATATTGTTTCTACGACCACAAAAATATTTACAAAAAAACCTCAATTTCTGTTTTTTAAAACCCTCACTTTCAACACTAATATTTTCATCAAGCGTGCTGAAAATAAAACAAATGAAATTGGCACCATCTATTTATTTAAATGTCATGTTGACAAGTACTTTTCAACACATATGTTGAAAAGTACTATTCAACACGCGTGCATGTGATATAAGGCACTTTCTAGCCTCTTTAACCGTGCTTTTTTCCCACTTTCACGGGTGGTCGTAGGAAAACTCCTTTTGTGAACGGACCCCCCTGGCCAATTGCGACGCCCCTGACTGTACCTTACGAACATAGATAAATAATATTTTTTCCCATTTCTTGATACGCGCCACACACACACTCCAATACTTGTCCCCATTAATTGGCAATTTTTACGCAACACCAGAAATGGTCGCATCCTTAACTCCCCCATACCTTTCTATTAATTTTTATGTATTAGACAGAAACAGAAATCAACAGTGATGTTAACTTCCAGTATTACTAAAATCTGATGGACAAAAGCGACTCATTTGTGAATTAAAATGCACGATATTGTGTTGACGGTTAGTTGTTTACAACCCGTTTTGTGATAACTGATAATTGTTAGTAATTATGCAGAACATAATAATAATAAATTATTATTATTATTATTATTATTATTATTATTATTATTATTATTATTAGTATTATTATTATTATTATTATTATTATTATTATTATTATTATTATTATTATTATTATTATTATTATTATTATTATTATTATTATTAAACAATAAATCCTACTAGAAAAAAAACCTCAATATCTGTAACATGTTGTCAGTTATCCAATATATTTAGAAACTTGTCTCTTATTGTCAGGCCCGGTTGTACAAACACCCGGTCAGTAAAAGTCTCTTGAACTGTGGGTCACTTATGAGCGATCACTAAAATGAAGTAAAAAAAATATTAACTTGAACGATTCTTCAACGCCCATTGCTGGGCGTTGAAGTTAAACGCGTTAGTAACCAAAAGTTTACCGCAAAACCTATTTTTACAATCCATTTTTCGCGTTCAATCACAGATTAACTTGAACCCATGGTAAACTAAAATTGTACTACCGGGCCTTATAGAGAAATAGTATATTAAATAACAATGTTGAAAGTGGTTGTTCTCAAACGAGGTATTTAGCGCGAGGTATTAGCTGAGTACGTAAATTCTCCAAGTTTGAGAAAATCACTTTCACACTTATAACCCAACCCAACCTGGGGGGGGTTGGGTTATTAGTGTGGCAATAAAAACG
This sequence comes from Philopedon plagiatum, assembly GCA_963971165.1. Taxonomy (NCBI): domain Eukaryota; kingdom Metazoa; phylum Arthropoda; class Insecta; order Coleoptera; family Curculionidae; genus Philopedon; species Philopedon plagiatum. The sequence continues at coordinate 63,295,998 of OZ020190.1, forward strand.
AAACAAGCCGCATTTTTCATATTTATGGTCACTTAAAAAAACGCTATGACACTTTATTTTGTTTCGAAGGGGGAATCATTTTGCTTCTATTTTCAACCCTGTAACTTCAACCTCCTGGCAGGGGGTGAGCTTCATCCCTGAAATTTTGAACGGGAATAGGGGTCAAGAGATATTTCATTTTAAAGGCTGTCAAATTTTCTTTTTAAAGCTGCCTGGTTTCTTACTTTTGGTTTAGTAGTTTTTAAGAAAATGCCTTTTAAACATGGTATAGTCTTTGAAAATTCATGTAATTTTGATTTTAAGGCTAATTTTCCTATGGAACTTTTTCTTGGCTAAAAGATTATTTCTACAAAGTCTTCAATAATACTAACTCCATACAGTTTGGTTTTTACAACCTATTTTTATCGGAGCAATTTTAATTTTCTGTTACAAATTTTACTTTAAATTCGAGCCAATTTTATCAGTTACTTGAACCCTATTCCCATTTAAAATTTTAGTGGTGAAGCTCACCTCTGCTAGGAGGGGGTTAAAGTTACAGGATTGAAAATATGAGCAAAATGTTTCCCCTTCTAAACAAAATACTGCCAGAGCGTTCTTTTTTATGTGACGATAGATATGAAAAACCTTGCTTGTTTCGTTTTCATTGGCCCGCTGTGTATATTATTTTTCCTACGAGCACAAAGAATTATTTAGAGGCATTTTATCTATATTTTATATTTCGTAGGTATATCACCATTGTGTTGAAAAAAACTTTTTAACATAAGTGTTGAGAAGGTAGTTTTGCTATCAACAATTACCCGACATGCCAAAGCCAAAAGGATAAAAAAATTAAGCAGTTTATACAGGGTGTTACAAAAACATGTATCATCGCTTAAAGGGAGATTCTTTGTAAGAAACGAAGGCAAAAAGTTTATATAAACATGGGTCCGCAGATGCTTTGTTTCAAAGATACAGGGTGTTAAATTTTTAAATTTTTTTTCAGTTTTTTAAAAATATCTTCAAAATGGCTTCATCAATTTTAATGAAATTTACGTGGTGTAAAGTACTTAAATTAAGCCTAATTCTGACCATGAAAAGACTTTGACAGGTCTTCCAGGGGCGTGCATAGGAAGGTACAATATTTTTCCAATAAAAACATGTACGCCACTGTTTTTTTCACATTTTCGTATATCGGACAAATAGTAGGTTAAATTCTTAAAAAAAACTTGTCTCTTCATATTTTTCCAATTTTTATTTCGTTTAGGAGATAAATGCAACTTTATTAGCCGCCTTACTGGTTTAGTTCTCCCACGAGATCGGTTTTAACATGTAAAGACCATTTAAAAAATTTAATATCCTGTATCTTTGAAACAAAGCATTTTCGGACCCATGTTTATATGAACTTTTGGCCTTAATTTCCTTTAAAGAATCTCCCTTTAAGCGATGGGGCATGTTTCTTGAAAGCCCCTGTATATGTACATATATAGGTACCATTGCGCCCAAAAAAAACTAGGACTACAAAATTGTAATACTGGGACAGCTGAGTTGTAGCTCCCAGACTTTAAGGAGGTACTCTGAAGGTGTAAATATTAACACCATACCCTGTAGAAAGTAACCTTGGTTACAAGATTGTTACCTTTTGTACTTTGCGATACGAGGTGAAATCAAAAGTATGTTTTATTTTGTCCGAATTTTATGGTTGATATAGATATAAAACAGATATACATATAGGAACCCCAAGGTTATAATTTTGGATTTTAATTTTTTTTTCATCAATCAAAACAACATATTTTAAGCGTATATTAAACATGAACGAAAAATCAAAAAGCGATATATCAAACCTTAAAAATTAAATCAACATCAATAGGTAAAAATATTAAATCATTTCTAAATCTAAAAAAATCTAAATTAAAACGCATTTTACATATTTTTTAATATCTGGTCATTGCACCATTTTTGATGATAACATCTTGCAACTTTCGCGGCATACTTAAAACTAAGTTTCTCGTAGTATTTACGTTGATTTCATCCCAAGCTTGGTTTATTCTTTCGCGGAGTTCATATTGATTTCTTGGCTGGAAATTATGCTTATTTATAGCCTTTATCATTAAACCCCAAACGTTTTCGATCGGGTTGAGATCGGGGCTCCTCGAAGGCCATGGTAAAACACGAATATTATTTTCCTCAATGAAATTTTGAGTAAAACGGGCTTTGTGTACCGGAGCATTATCGTGCTGGAATATATAATCTTGGTCATAAACTGCGCCAACCGAAGGTATCATTACTTGGTGGAGAATATCGCAGTATAGCGCTGCAGTAAGTCTCCCCTCCACGATCTGACAGGCTCATGGACCCCTAGCACTAATCCAAGCCCACACGTTTACAGAGAAACGTCCACTTCTATTAGTTTTGTGAGTACATCTCTTATCATATCGCGCACCATATGGCCGATAAACACGGAATCTCCCATTATTACAAGACTGAAATGTTTTTTCGTCTGAAAATACCACTGTTTCCCACAAATTATTCTGGTTGAGGTATTCATGGACAAAATCTAACCTGATTTGTTTTGTTTTTGTCCTTTAAAAATATCTTATTAGCGGCACATCGATTCCTTATATCAGAATTGCGAATTCTCCTCCGAGCCGTATTATATTATTATATATTCTTTGGCCTTTATGGCGGTATCAAAGGGGTGATCTCTTAAAAAATCAACTAATTCTCTGTCTTGATCTTGCGTCGAAAGTTTGAGGCGACCAGAACCTGCTTTTCTAATAATAGCTCCATGCTCTGCAATTTTTTGCTTTGCCAAGAACACGGTATTTTTGTCGACTTCTACTGCTATGTTTCTTATACTGACACCGTCTCGCAATCGACTGTAGATAATTGATTTTTGCTGGGGGGTTAACTGAGGATATTTAGGAAGTAAATGTAAAGTCAGTTATTTAAATAAATCAAACTGACAACAGTCACATGGTACCTGTATGATGTTCAACCTAAGGTAATACATAATAGTCTAGGAGATTACAGTAAATTTCAGCAAATTTTGTTGTCCTAGTTTTTCTTGGGCGCAATGGTACATATATGGATATTGATGTTTCCTCGTAGGTCCTAAGCGGCTTGTCAGATTTTGACAAGTGAAGCACCGTTTGATTCGTCTTGACTGCATGAATGTAGTTGGCTTCATAATGTTAATAAGAAATTAATACGACGGCTTTGATTTCAAAAAAATACATTGCAAAAAAGGCACAAAGCTCTCTCATTCATTTAAAAAATACAATAAAAAAATAAGAGCTTTTATAATGACAAAATATCCAAGTTTTTTTTAGACTTAATATCTAGTATGTCTGTCAAAACTGAAAATAAAAGTTTAAAGTATTTTTGGCCGACATGCCGAATTTTTTCAAAATTTGTCAATAAATAACGAAAATATGGCAGTTAGAAATTTTGACTGATGACAGTTTTGTAAGCTACATTTAATTTCTATTAAAATCAATCAATAAAGACCGAAAATAGAGCAGGTTTTAATAAACAAAACTATTGAGTTTGAAACTTTGACAGCTGTCAAAATTTGAAAAAAAATCATTTTTTTAACCTACAATTCGACCCTTACCCAGTTATATTAGAAGTAATAGAATCTCAATCCCCATTTTATTTGACACTTTTGTAAAAAAAATAAAACTACTTTTAATTTTAGTTAAATATTTAAGTAGCATTTTAAAAGCCTTTTCATTTGATATACCACAAAGGGGCATTTTGTCATTGAAAATTTTGTGAACAGTAGGTAGGGGGAGGGGAATGTTCAAGGATTTGCTGCTATCTTTCGTTTAAAATAATTAAACAGTTCACAAGAAAAAATAGTTTAGGTAACCTTCTACTCGGTAATATTAAAGTTTGTGCCAAATTTCTTCAAAATCAGTTTGGCCATTTTTAAAAATATGCGTTTCAAGGATTTGTCGGTAGACAAAAGGCCAAATTTATTCTAAAAGGTCCAAAACGTAAAAAGCAATAAATTTTTTTTACGGTGGAGACCGAAAATTTTTCGAGCTTAACAAACGATCACAATGCTTCCCCTATACTTCGTATAAATTAAGGAGCAATAACGGATTGATTTACGAAACAATATTTATTACTTAAAATGTCTTATCAGAAAATTTCCTATAATATTTTATGAGCTATTTACTAGAAGTTTTAAAGAGTTAGTTACGTTTCTTGGTAACAAACGAGACGTGGCATTTTAAAATACATAAATTGACTAATTACAACAAAAATACTTAACACTGACTTAGTTACTCATAATAAGGAGAAGAACCGCGGGCGCGAAATCGCAGTCATCAATTACAAAACGGGATTTTTACATAAATTATTTATGACTGTTAGCGTCACTCGTTTCTATTTCATCTGTCGAAAAACGGATGCTTAGATTAGCCGGAGCATATCATAAGTGTTATTGGTTTACTAAAAGCTCATAAAGCTTTTCGTACGGTTTTTTTTTTAATTTTAACTTTTATTGAATGTATTAAATACAAAAAAAGTCTTCTCGATTTATGGTGGAAAAAATAGATAAAAAAATAGTGACTTCCTCTTTGGGTCTGCCTTTGGTTTAATTAGTAGCAACCCTGCAAAATTTCATTATGTCCGGTGGAAAATGCAGGAGCTATGTGGATTTGACAGACAGACGGACGAACGGACAGGAAATTATAAGGTTTCCGAGTTTTGATACGGAACCACACAAATTTAAATCGGACTAGGAAAAGTATAGTTTACTGCTGATTCGTCAATATTACAACTGTTGCCAAAAAATTCTAAGCCGCTATAGACCTGAACAACGGAAAAGGCCATTGTGTGGACTGTCCCCATTAGTAAACTATGCAATACACACGAACCACACGAAAATACACGAGCGTTACAGATCTATATTTGTAAGGACCGTCCCCATTAGCTACCGTTAATGGGGACATGTAATAATTGTGGGGACGGTCCCCATAAAGACTTTTTTCAAAATTACTAAAAAAGTATGGAGTGCATCTGAACAGCGAAAACAGCAATCTACAACAGATAAAATTCTGGATCAGTCTATTGCAATACACTCGACGTCCCCATAATTGGGTCCCCTGTCAGGTGTCTACACTAATATCCAGCGACCGGTATAGGTGTGTGTGTGTGTGTGTGTGTGTGTGTGTGTGTGTGTGTGTGTGTGTGTGTGTGTGTGTGTGTGTGTGTGTGTGTGTGTGTGTGTGTGTGTGTGTGTGTGTGTGTGTGTGTGTGTGTGTGTGTGTGTGTGTGTGTGTGTGTGTGTGTGTGTGTGTGTGTGTGTGTGTGTGTGTGTGTGTGTGTGTGTGTGTGTGTGTGTGTGTGTGTGTGTGTGTGTGTGTGTGTGTGTGTGTGTGTGTGTGTGTGTGAAAGTTGTCCGTTTTGACATTTTCACATTTTCAATTTTTTTTCTCGAAAACGGTTAGAGGCGGGGCAACCAAATTTTCTGGGTTAATAGAGGGATAGTGTGGCTAGCTTCGGTAAAAAATTCAGTTATACAGGGTGTTCCGTTTCGGAGATACAAAACGTCAAAGTCGAAATTTCAGCGATTTTCGTTGAAATCGATTACAGGTCGCAAAACTTAACTAAATCGATTTAAATTTTCAGAGGTTGTAGAAGACCGGGGTGTTCCGAACCCTATTGAAATTGGCGATATTCGGAAAATGGGAAGTAATTCTTTTGAATTTTTTTATGTCGAAAAATGCCCTTTGTAGACCCCACTTTGGCACTGAATAAGTCGAAACCGGAACATCGGACAGAAAAACGTATTTGAACATAAAACTAAAGAATCTCAAATACTTTCTTTTTGCAATACATTTACCTATACCTCAAACGACTGGAAATTGGAAAAATTTGGGAAAAACTGGAAATTACGATATTTCATGCAAATTTTTGACGGTTTTGAATTTTTTGGGGGGTCAAAATGGATCCAAATCGAAATCCCATGAGCCTTATCGGAAAGAGCTCGCCGAAATACGTTACAAACGTATTTTTTAGTTCTTTTATTCCTAATAGGAAAGGAGCAATTGATAATTAAATTTCGATTTTTGACTATTTTTTTTCATGACATCTCTACATTCGAAACACTCTGTATCTTTTCCTATCTAATTTCTTCCAACTTTTTCAACGCTATCCCTTGGGGATATAATCAGGCTTTAAAATGAATCCCGAATGGGTGATCCAGGGCCTGATTTAGGGGGTAAAAACTCATTTTTTCTGTTTTTTTCCATCAAAATTCATCTTTAAATGGCATTATTATGTATTATTTCTCTTATTTAACAGCTCTTTTTTGGTTTATTTTCTTCCTACATCATCTGAGAACACTCCACACTAATTAAAATTCCATATTTTTTCGTTAAAGTTATAAATAAGTACCTTTTTTTGCATCGGTGCAGGAAAAATTTTAAAAAGTGCATATACAAAAGCCGTGCCTTGAAAAATCAAATTAAAAAAAAAATGACCTGTCAAAATGTCATGAAAATAACAGTTTTTGTAGCGATATTGGAAGCTTCCTGGACCGATTTCGGCTTGAAATATACATGGCAAAGGTAAAACGGAGTTTATATTTTTATTTACAATACATTTCATTGGACGATTTAAGCATTAAATACGAATTTTTTAAATTTTTCTCAGACCATGCAAATGCATGTCAAAATCAGTTTTATACGGAAAAACGTATTAAAATATGTGTCTAAATGTCGCAAAAATGCCAGTTTTCCTTGGGAGATTGGAAGCAGTCTGGACCAACTTCGACTTGAAATTTACCTGGCAAGGGAATTAGGGACCTTATACTTTCGGTAGAAAGACATTTCATTGGATAAATTTGGCTTTAAATGCAAATTTTATCGATTTTCCGATGACGCTACAAGACATCATTGAAGATTCTAATATTGCGCTCAGTGGCATCGAAATATTTGTTATAAAGTTATAATATCCAAAAATATGCATTTATTCCGAAGCATAAGCGTGTATACCTTTGGGGCAATATATTAATTATTATTAAATCATTTTAATTTAATTTTAGGGAAATGAATTGATTCGGATCGTTTTAAAGTAACCAGATTTTATATCTTCCAGCATGTGCGTGATTGTATATATGTCTACAGGGTGTCCGAAAAGTACAAAAGTTTGTATTGGCAAATACCTTTGCTATTTGCACAAATATAAACTTAATTTTCGGATTTAAAGCAAATCGTATTTATTTCCATTTATATGTGTACTGATTTACATATATGTCTGTATACAGGCTGCCCAAAAAGTCTTGGTTGGAGCAAATACTCCTAGTAGTCCAGGATAAATGTAATTAAACCGAATTTCAGGCAACCGATTATATTTGTTTTTATTTGTGTTGTATATACGTATACAGGGTGTCCGAAAAGTCTTAGTAAGGGCAAATACTTCTACGAGTAGGTACCAAGATAAATTTAATTAGGTGGGATTTTACGTAAAACGACTATATTCCTATTTAAGCGTGTGGGTCTTAGTGTGAATGTATACAGGGTGTCCAAAAATCTTGGTATGGTCTTTGAATGGGCAAATACCTTTGCCTTTTGTACAAATAGTAACTCAATTGTCGGATTTAAAGCAAATCGTAGGTATATATTTGCATTTCTATGTGTACGGATTTATACGTTTGTATACAGGGTGTCCTAAAAGTCTTAGTATGGGCAAATAATTCTACTAGTGCCAAGATAAACTTAACTAATTAATATTTTAAGTACATCGACTATATTTGTTTTTATTTGTGTTGTATATACGTATACAGGGTGTCCGAAAAGTCTTAGTATGGGCAAATACTTCTACTAGTAGGTACCAAGATAAATTTAATTAGGTGGGATTTTACGTAAAACGACTATATTCCTATTTAAACGTGTGGGTCTTAGTGTAAATGTATACAGGGTGTCCAAAAATCTTGGTATGGGCAAATACTCCTATTAGTACTTAGATAAACTTTATTAGGTCGGATTTCACGCAAATCGAATATATTTGTATTAATATGTGTTTATGTTTGTGTGTGTATATAGGGTGTCCGAAAGGACTTGGTATGGGCAAATACTTCTAGTAGGACCGAGATAAACCTACTTAATTCGGATTTTAAGTAAATCGACTATATTCATATTTAAACGTGTGGGTGTTAGTTTAAATGTATACAGGGTGTCCGAAAAGTCTTGGTATGGGCAAATACTCCTATTATTACTTAGATAAAGTTTATTAGGTCGGATTTCACGCAAATCGAATATTATATTTGTATTAATATGTGTTTATGTTTGTATGTATGTATACAGGGTGTCCGAAAATACTTGGTATGGGCAAATACTTCTACTAGTACCGAGATAAACCTACTTAATTCGGATTTTAAGTAAATCGACTATATTCCTCTTTAAACGTGTGGGTGTTAGTTTGAATGTATACAGGGTGTCCGAAAAGTCTTGGTATGGGCAAATCCTCATATTATTACTTAGATAAACTTTATTAGGTCGGATTTTACGCAAATCGAATATATTTGTATTAATATGTGTTTATCTTTGTATGTATGTATACAGGGTGTCCGAAAAGTCTTGGTATGGGCAAATACTTCTACTAGTACCGACATAAACCTACTTAATTCGGATTTTCAGTAAATCGACTATATTCCTATTTAAACGTGTGGGTGTTAGTGTGAATGTATACAGGGTGTCCAAAAAGTCTTGGTATGGGCAAATTCTCCTATTATTACTTAGATAAACTTTATTAGGTCGGATTTCACGCAAATCGAATACATTTGAATAATATGTGTTTATGTTTGTATGTATGTATACAGGGTGCCCGAAAAGTGTTTTGTTGGCAAAATAGTTTCTACGTGTGGTGTTTCTATGTGTGTAGCGAAACGGTTATGAGGGGCGGTCTATTCTGCATCATCAGTCCGAAGGAGTGAGATATCTTCCTTAATACATGAAACACGAAACTTTCAGGGCATGACAATGGTGATATTACCGACATTATGGAGCTCGTGCATGACAATGATGATATTACCTACTTTATAGAGCCCCCTCGGGGGGCGATTAGGCGGTCTACGCATACTAGTTATAGAGCGCCAACAGCGCTCTATATACCGACCCGTCCGTGAGGAAAATGTTCGCCGGTTGACAAATCGTGTTTTTCGACAATCTCCGAGATGGTTGGAAGTGGAACGTTCAAATTTTCTGGGTTGATAGAGGGATAGTGTGACTAGCTTCGGTACAAAATTCAGTTACAGAGGGTGTTCCGTTTCGGAGTTATTAAACGTCAAAGTCGAAATTTCCGCGAATTCCTATGAAATCGATTACAGGTCGCAAAACTAAATTAAATCGATTTAAATTTTCTGAGGTTGTAGAGGACCGGGAGCTTCAGAACCCTATTGAAACTGGCGGTATTCGGAAAATGGGAAGTAATTTTTTTGAATTTTTTTATGTCGAAAAATGCTGTTTGTAGACCCCACTTTGGCACTGAATAAGTCGAAGCCGGAGCCTCGGATAGAAAAACGTATTTGAACATAAAACTAAAGAATCTCAAATACTTTCTTTTTGCAATACATTTATCTATACCTAAAACGACTGGAAATTGGAAAAATTTGGGAAAAACTGGAAATTACGAATTTTCATGCAAATCTTTGACGGTTGTCAATTTTTTTGGGGGTCAAAATGGATTCAAATCGAAATCCCATGTGCCTTATCGGAAAGACCTCGCCGAACTACGTTATAAACGTATTTTTTGGTTCCTTCATTCTTAATAGGAAAAGAGCAATCGATAATTAAATTTAGATTTTTTACGATTTTTTTTCATGACATCTCTACATTTGAATCACTCTGTATCTTTTCCTATCTAATTTCTTCCAACTTTTTCAACGCTATATTTAAAACAAATCCCGAATGGGTGATCCAGGGCCGCATTTAGGGGGTAAAACTCATTTTTTCGGTTTTTTTCAACCAAAATTCATCTTTAAAAGGCATTATTATATATTATTTCTCTTATTTAACGATTCTTTTTTGGTTTATTTTCTTCCCTGATCATCTAAGAACACTCCTAACTAATTAAAAATCCATATTTTTTCGTTAAAGTTATAAATAAATACCTTTTTTTGCATCGCTGCAGGAAAAATTTTAAAAAGTACATATACAAAAGCCGTGCCTTGAAAAAAAAAACAAATGAAACTGACCCTCTTTACATCGAAATTAAAATATGACCTGTCAAAATGTCATGAAAATAACAGTTTTTGTAGCGATATTGGAAGCTTCCTGGACCGATTTCGGCTTGAAATATACATGGCAAAGGTAAAACGGACTTTATATTTTTAGTTAAAATACGTTTCATTGGACGATTTAAGCATTAAATACGAATTTTTTTAATTTTTCTCAGACCATGCAAATGCATGTCAAAATCAGTTTCATACGGAGAAATGTATTAAAATATGAAGGGTCGAAATGTCGCAAAAATGCCAGTTTTCCTTGCGAGATTTTAGGGTTTCTGAACCGTTTTCGACTTGTATAATACCGGGCAACGCCTCTATAGACCTTCCCGTGTGGATTTCGGAACATATAATTTGAAGAATTAGTCATTAAATACCAATTTTAACAATTTTTCGATGACGCGGCGAAGCATCATAGAAAGGCTATTCCATGAGGTAGTATACGGGGTAAATCACAATGACGGGTCTGATTTAAATTTTGCTTAGATTTGTTATTAATTGAGAACGGATTATTCGATTGAAAAGAGTGATGTGGCAATCGAAAGGGGAGGAAGTAAGCTATTTTATTTGAAAATAATTTCGACATTTCGTTGGCATGACGACGAAAAATTTGCTATTTCCGATATTTATTGAGTTAGAGAGCTGAAATTTGATATATGGGAAGAATTCGGTCAATCATTCAAAATTATATGTGTAAATTTTGATTCGCATGGTTTCTATAGCAACGATTAAGGATAAGTTGACAATTTCTAACTCACGTACGGCTGATCTGATTGAAACGAGTGAGGTGGCAATCGAAAGGGAACGAAGTAAGCTACTTTTTTATGTGAAAATAATTTTGACATTTCGTTGCCATGACGACGAACAGTTTGCTATTTCCATTATTTATTGAGTTTTAGAGTTGAAATTTGATATCTGGGTAGAATTCGGTCAATCATTCAAAAATATTTTTATAAATTTTGATTCCGATGATTACCATAGCAACGATTGAGCATAAAGTTGATCATTTTTAACTCGCGAACGGCTTATCTGATTGAAACCAGTAAAGTGACGATCGAAATGTTAGAAAGTACACTACTTTTTTATGTGAAAATAATTTTGACATTTCGTTGCCGGGACGATGAACAATTTGCTATTTTCGTTATTTATTGAGTTGGAAAGTTGAAAACTGATATCTCGGAAGAATTCGGTCACTCATTCAAAAATATATCTGGAAAAATCGATTCCCATGGTTGGCATAGCAACGATTAAGGATAAAGTTGACAATTTAACTCGCGGACGCCTTCTGCGATTGGAACGAGTGAGGTGGCTATCGAAAGGGATGGAAGTAAACTACTTTTTTATTTGAAAATAATTTCGATTTTTGGTAGTCATGACGACGATCAATTTGATTTCTCCGTTATTTATTGAGTTGCAGAGTAGAAATTTCGCATCTAAGTAGAATTCGGTCAATCATTGAAAAATATTTTTGCAATTTTCAATTTTACTGATTGCCATAGCAACGATTAGGGGTAAAGTTAACAACTTACAACTCGCGAACGGCTTCTTAGATTGAAAGAAGCGACGTTCATAATATGTATGCACAATTTTTTTCCATAGAGACATCAGTGGCGTGCCCGAAGGGCTCGCCACCAATCTTCATCCAGCTCGACCATTTCAGGAAGATGATGTTATCTAATGTATGGTTCAAAGCCGATCGAAAGATGACAAGTTTAATTTAGTAGGGTTTCAGCGAAATCGTACATATTGTATTTATATGTAATATGTGTTTGTATGTATATAGCGATACGGTTACGAAGGGCGCTCTATTCTGCATCATCAGTCCGTAGGAGTGTGATATCTTCCTTAATACATGGCCTAGAAACACAAAACTTTCAGGGCATGACAATGATGATATTACCGACCTTATAGAGCCCCCTCGGGGGGCGATTAGGCGCTCTATGCAATCTAGTTATAGAGCGCCAACAGCGCTCTATATACCGACCCGTCACTCAGGAAAATGTATGTTGGTTGACAAATCGTGTTTTTCGGCAATCTCAAATTTTTTTCTCCGAGACGGTTACAGGTGGAACGTTCAAATTTTCTGGGTTAATAGAGGGATAGTGCGTCTAGCTTCGGTAAAAAATTCAGTTATAGAAGGCGTACCGTTTCGGAGTTATTAACCGTCAAAGTCGAAATTTCCGCGATTTCCTATGGGATCGATTACAGGTCGCAAAACTTAATTAAATCGATTTAAATTTTCAGAGGTTGTAGAGGACCGGGAGGTTCAGAACCCTATTGAAACTGGCGATATTCGGAAAATGGGAAGTAATTCTTTTGAATTATTTTATGTCGAAAAATGCCGTTTGCAGACCCCTCTTTGGCACCAAATAACTCGGTCGCCGGAACCTCGGACAGAAAAGCGTATTTGAACTTAAAACTAAAGAATCTCAAATACTTTCTTTTTGCAATACATTTACCTATACCTAAAACGACTGGAAATTGGAAAAATTTGGGAAAAAGTGGAAATTACGATTTTTCATGCAAATTTTTGACGGTTGTCAATTTTTTTGGGGGTCAAAATGGATTCAAATCGAAATCCCATGTACCTTATCGGAAAGACCTCGCCGAACTACGTAATTAACGTATTTTTTTGTTCCTTCATTCTTAATAGGAAAGGAGCAATCGATAATTAAATTTAGATTTTTTACGATTTTCTTTCATGACATCTCTACATTTGAATCACTCTGTATCTTTTCCTATCTAATTTCTTCCAACTTTTTCAACGCTATCCCTTGCGGATATAATCAGGCTTTAACATGAATCCCGAATGGGTGATCCAGGGCCTGATTTAGGGGGTAAAAACTCATTTTTTCTGTTTTTTTCCATCAAAATTCATCTTTAAATGGCATTATTATGTATTAATTCTCTTATTTAACAGCTCTTTTTTGGTTTATTTTCTTCCTACATCATCTGAGAACACTCCACACTAATTAAAATTACATATTTTTTCGTTAAAGTTATAAATAAAAAGCTCTTTTAGCATCGGTGCAGGAAAAATTTTAAAAATGCATATATTAATAGTCTGCCTTGGAAAATCAGTTGAAGCAGCCTATCTTTACGTCGAAATTAAAAAATATGACCTGTCAGAATTATGCAAAAATGTCAGTATTTTTTAGTGATTTTGGAGAGATCCTGGGCCCATTTCGGCTTGGAATATACATGGAAAAGACAGAATGGACTTTATATTTTTAATTATGGTGCCTTTCATTGGGCGATTTAAGCACTAAATACCAATTTTTTTTATCTTTCTGAGACCCTGCAAATGGGTTTAAAAATCAGTTTATACGGAGAAATGTATTATAATATGAAGGGTCGAAATGTCGCAAAAATGCCAGTATTTCTTGTGAGATTTTAGGGTTTCTGGACCGTTTTGGGCTTGAAAAGTACCGGGCAACGCGTCTATAGACCTTTCCGTGTGGATTACGGAACATATAACTTGAAGAATTGGGCATTCAGAACCATTTTTAACTATTTTTCGATGACGGTGCAAAGCTGCATAGAATGGTTTTATTCCATTAGTTAGTGTACGGGGTAAATCACAATGACTGGTCTGATTTAAAATTTGCTTAGGTTTGTTATAATTTGAGAACGGCTTATCTGATTAAATCGAGTGAGGTGGCAATCGAAAGGGAAGGAATTAAAGCAATTTTCTTTTTTCAAAATAATTTCGACATTTCGTTGGCATGACGACGAACAACTAGCTATTTTCGTTAATTTTTGAGTTGGACAGTTCAAAGTTGATATATGGGAAGAATTCGGTCAATTATTCAAAATTCTATATGTAAAATTTTGATTCGCGTGGTTTCTATAGCAACGGTTAAGGAAAAAGTTGCCAATTTCTAACTCACGCACGGCTGATCTGATTGAAACGAGTGAGGTGGCAATCGATTGGCAAGGAAGTAAGCTACTTTTTTATGTGAAAATAATTTTGACATTTCGTTGCCGTGACGACGAACAATTTGCTATTCCCGGTATTTATTGAGTTGGAGATTGGAAATTTGATATATGGGAAGAATTCGGTCAATCATTTAAAATTATATGTGTAAATTTTGATTCGCGTGGTTTCCATAGCAACAATTAATGGTAAAGTTGACAATTTTTAACTCACGCACGGCTTATCTGATTGAAACGAGTGAGGTGGCAATCGAAAGGGAAGGGAGTAAGCTATTTTGTTATGTGAAAATAATTTTGATTTTCCGTTGCCATGACGACGAATAATTTGCGATTTCCGTAATGTATTGAGTTGGATAGTTGAAATTTGATGTCTGGGAAGAATTCGGGCACTCATTCAAAAATATATCTGTAAAAATCGATTCCCATGGTTGGCATAGCAACGATTAAGGATAAAGTTGACGATTTCTAACTCACGCACGGCTTATCTGATTGAAACGACTGAAGTGGCAATCGAAAGGGAAGGAAGTAAGCTACTTTTTTATGTGAAAATAATTTTGATTTTCCGTTGCCGTGACGACGAATAATTTGCGATTTCCGTAATGTATTGAGTTGGATAGTTGAAATTTGATATCTGCGAATAATTCGGGCACTCATTCAAAAACATATCTGTAACAATCGATTCCCATGGTTGGCATAGCAACGATTAAGGATAAAGTTGACAAATTTTAACTCACGCACGGCTTATCTGATTGAAACGACTGAAGTGGCAATCGAAAGGGAAGGAAGTAAGCTACTTTTTTATGTGAAAATAATTTTGATTTTCCGTTGCCGTGACGACGAATAATTTGCGATTTCCGTAATGTATTGAGTTGGATAGTTGAAATTTGATATCTGCGAATAATTCGGGCACTCATTCAAAAACATATCTGTAACAATCGATTCCCATGGTTGGCATAGCAACGATTAAGGATAAAGTTGACAAATTTTAACTCACGCACGGCTTATCTGATTGAAACGACTGAAGTGGCAATCGAAAGGGAAGGAAGTAAGCTACTTTTTTATGTGAAAATAATTTTGATTTTCCGTTGCCGTGACGACGAATAATTTGCGATTTTCGTAATGTATTGAGTTGGATAGTTGAAATTTGATATCTGATAATAATTCGGGCACTCATTCAAAAATATATGTGTAAAAATCGATTCCCATGGTTTCTATAGCAACGATTAAGGATAAAGTTGACAATTTCTAACTCACGCACGGCTTATCTGATTGAAACGACTGAAGTGGCAATCGAAAGGGACGGAAGTAAGCTACTTTTTTATGTGAAAATAATTTTGATTTTCCGTTGCTGTGACGACGAATAATTTGCTATTTCCGTAATGTATTGAGTTGGATAGTTGAAATTAGATATCTGGGAAGAATTCGGTCAATGATTCAAAAATATATCTGTAAAAATCGATTCCCATGGTTTCTATAGCAACGATTAAGGATAAACTTGACAATTTCTAACTCACGCACGGCTTATCTGATTGAAACGACTGAAGTGACAATCGAAAGGGAAGGAAGCAAGCTAATTTTTAATTTGAAAATAATTTTGATTTTCCGCTGCCGTGACGACGAATAATTTGCTATTTCCGTAATATATTGATTTGGATAGTTGTGTACTATGTGTCGTGTTTGTTGTGTTTGTATGTATGTATACTACAGGGTGTCCGAAAAGTCTTTGTATCGACAAATACCTTTGCTATTTGTACAAATATAAACTTAATTGTCGGATTTAATCGTATACATTAGCATTTCTATGTGTACGGAGGTATATGTCTGTATACAAGCTGTCCAAAAAGTCATTGTTGGAGCAAATACTCCTAGTAGTACCAGGATAAATGTAATTAAACCGGATATCATGCAAAATCGATTATATTTGTTTTTATGTGTTGTATATACGTATACAGGGTGTTCGAAAAGTCTTGGTATGGGCAAATAATTCTACTAGCACCGAAATAAACCTAATTAATTCGGATTTTAAGTAAATCGATTATATTCCTATTTAAACGTGTGGGTGTTAGTTTGAATGTATACAGGGTGCCCGAAAAGTCTTGGTATGGGATTCCTATTATTACTTAGATAAAGTTTATTAAGTCGGATTTCACGCAAATCGAATACATTTGTATTAATATGTGTTTATGTTTGTATGTATGTATACAGGGTGTCCGAAAAGTTTTTCGTTGGCAAAAATAGTTTCTACGTGTAGGCGTTTTTATGTTTGTAGCGATACGGTTACGAAGGGCGGTCTATTCTCCATCATCAGTCCGAAGGAGTGTGATATCTTCCTTAATATATGGCCTAGCAACACGAAATTTTCAGGGCATGACAATGATGATATTACCGACCTTATAGAGCCCCCTCGGGGGGCGATTAGGCGGTCTATGCACCCTAGTATATATACCGCCCCGTTCGTGAGGAAAATATATGTTGGTTGACAAATCGTGTTTTTCGACATTCTCAATTTTTTTTTTGTCCGAGATGGTTGCAAGTGGAAAGTTCAAATTTTCTGGATTAATAGAGGGATAGTGCATCTAGCTTCGGTAAAAAATTAAGTTATACAGGGTGTTCCGTTTCGGAGTTATTAAACGTCAAAGTCGAAATTTCCGCTATTTCGTATGGGATCGATTACAGGTCGCAAAAGTTAATTAAATCGATTTAAAATTTCGGAGTTCGTAGAGGACCGGGAGCTTCAGAACCCTATTGAAACTGGCGATATTCGGAAAATGGGAAGTCATTCTTTTGAATTTTTTTAAGTCGAAAAAGGCCACTTGAAGACCCATATTCAATTCTACATTGCTCAAAAACGAAGCATCGGACAGAAAACCGGTTTGCATGTCAAACTAGAGAATCTCAAATACTTTCTTTTTGCAATACATTTACCTATACCTGAAACGACTGGAAATTGGGAAAATTTGGGAAAAACTGGAAATTACGATTTTTCATGCAAATTTTTGACGGCTTTTAATTTTTTTCGGGGCAAAATGGATCCAAATCGAAATCCCATGTTTTTATGTGTGTTGTTACGCATACAGGGTGTCCGAAAAGTTTTAGTATGGGCAAATACTTCTACTAGTACCGAGATAAACCTAATTAATTCGGAGTTTAAGTAAATCGACTACATTCCTATTTAAACGTGTGAGTGTTAGTTTGAATGTATACAGGGTGTCCAAAAAGTCTTGGTATGGGCAAATACTCCTATTAGTACTTAGATAAACTTTATTAGGTCGGATTTCACGCAAATCGAATATATTTGTATTAAAATGTGTTTATGCTTGTATGTATATATACAGGGTGTCCGAAAATTCTTTGCGTTGGCAAAAATAGTTTCTACGTGAACGTGTTTAAATGTATGTAGCGATACGGTTACGAAGGGCGGTCTATTCTGCATCATCAGTCCAAAGGAGTGTGATATCTTCCTTAATACATGGCCTAGCAACACGAAATTTTCAGGGCATGACAATGATGATATTACCGACCTTATAGAGCCCCCTCGGGGGGCGATTAGGCGGTCTACCCGTACTAGTATATATACCGTTCCGTTCGTGAGGAAAATATATGTTGGTTGACAAATCGTGTTTTTCGACATTCTCAATTTTTTTTGTCCGAGATGGTTGCAAGTGGAAAGTTCAAATTTTCTGGATTAATAGAGAGATAGTGCATCTAGCTTCGGTAAAAAATTAAGTTATACAGGGTGTTCCGTTTCGGAGTTATTAAACGTCAAAGTCGAAATTTCCGCGATTTCGTATGGGATCGATTACAGGTCGCAAAAGTTAATTAAATCGATTTAAAATTTCGGAGTTCGTAGAGGACCGGGAGCTTCAGAACCCTATTGAAACTGGCGATATTCGGAAAATGGGAAGTCATTCTTTTGAATTTTTTTAAGTCGAAAAAGGCCACTTGCAGACCCATATTCAATTCTACATTGCTCAAAAACGAAGCATCGGACAGAAAAACGGTTTGCATGTCAAACTAGAGAATCTCAAATACTTTCTTTTTGCAATACATTTACCTATACCTAAAACGACTGGAAATTGGAAAAATTTGGGAAAAACTGGAAATTACGATTTTTCATGCAAATTTTTGACGGCTTTTAATTTTTTTCGGGGCAAAATGGATCCAAATCGAAATCCCATGTTTTTATGTGTGTTGTTACGCATACAGGGTGTCCGAAAAGTTTTAGTATGGGCAAATACTTCTACTAGTACCGAGATAAACCTAATTAATTCGGAGTTTAAGTAGATCGACTACATTCCTATTTAAACGTGTGAGTGTTAGTTTGAATGTATACAGGGTGTCCAAAAAGTCTTGGTATGGGCTAATACTCCTATTAGTACTTAGATAAACTTTATTAGGTCGGATTTCACGCAACTCGAATATATTTGTATTAAAATGTGTTTATGTTTGTATGTATATATACAGGGTGTCCGAAAATTCTTTGCGTTGGCAAAAATAGTTTCTACGTGTAGGTGTTTGTATGTATGTAGCGATACGGTTACGAAGGGCGGTCTATTCTGCATCATCAGTCCGAAGGAGTGTGATATCTTCATTAATACATGGTCTAGCAACACGAAATTTTCAGGGCATGACAATGATGATATTACCGACCTTATAAAGCCCCCTCGGGGGGCGATTAGGCGGTCTACCCGTACTAGTTATAGAGCGCCAACAGCGCTCTATATACCGACCCGTCCGTGAGGAAAATGTTCGCCGGTTGACAAATCGTGTTTTTCGACAATCTCAATTTTTTTTCTCCGAGATGGTTGGAAGTGTACCGTTCAAATTTTCTGGGTTAATAGAGGGATAGTGTGACTAGCTTCGGTAAAAAATTCAGTTACAGAGGGTGTTCCGTTTCGGAGTTATTAAACGTCAAAGTCGAAATTTCCGCGAATTCCTATGAAATCGATTACAGGTCGCAAAACTAAATTAAATCGATTTAAATTTTCTGAGGTTGTAGAGGACCGGGAGCTTCAGAACCCTATTGAAACTGGCGGTATTCGGAAAATGGGAAGTAATTTTTTTGAATTTTTTTATGTCGAAAAATGCTGTTTGTAGACCCCACTTTGGCACTGAATAAGTCGAAGCCGGAGCCTCGGATAGAAAAACGTATTTGAACATAAAACTAAAGAATCTCAAATACTTTCTTTTTGCAATACATTTACCTATACCTAAAACGACTGGAAATTGGAAAAATTTGGGAAAAACTGGAAATTACGAATTTTCATGCAAATCTTTGACGGTTGTCAATTTTTTTGGGGGTCAAAATGGATTCAAATCGAAATCCCATGTACCTTATCGGAAAGACCTCGCCGAACTACGTTATAAACGTATTTTTTGGTTCCTTCATTCTTAATAGGAAAAGAGCAATCGATAATTAAATTTAGATTTTTTACAATTTTTTTTCATGACATCTCTACATTTGAATCACTCTGTATCTTTCCCTATCTAATTTCTTCCAACTTTTTCAACGCTATCCCTTGGGGATATAATCAGGCTTTAAAACAAATCCCGAATGGGTGATCCAGGGCCGCATTTAGGGGGTAAAAACTCATTTTTTCGGTTTTCTTCAACCAAAATTCATTTTTAAAAGGCATTATTATATATTATTTCTCTTATTTAACGATTCTTTTTTGGTTTATTTTCTTCCCTGATCATCTAAGAACACTCCTAACTAATTAAAAATCCATATTTTTTCGTTAAAGTTATAAATAAATACCTTTTTTTGCATCGCTGCAGGAAAAATTTTAAAAAGTACATATATAAAAGCCGTGCCTTGAAAAAAAACAAATGAAACTGACCCTCTTTACATCGAAATTAAAATATGACCTGTCAAAATGTCATGAAAATAACAGTTTTTGTAGCGATATTGGAAGCTTCCTGGACCGATTTCGGCTTGAAATATACATGGCAAAGGTAAAACGGACTTTATATTTTTAGTTAAAATACGTTTCATTGGACGATTTAAGCATTAGATACGAATTTTTTAAATTTTTCTCAGACCATGCAAATGCATGTCAAAATCAGTTTCATACGGAGAAATGTATTAAAATATGAAGGGTCGAAATGTCGCAAAAATGCCAGTTTTCCTTGCGAGATTTTAGGGTTTCTGAACCGTTTTCGACTTGTATAATACCGGGCAACGCCTCTATAGACCTTCCCGTGTGGATTTCGGAACATATAATTTGAAGAATTAGTCATTAAATACCAATTTTAACAATTTTTCGATGACGCGGCGAAGCATCATAGAAAGGCTATTCCATGAGGTAGTATACGGGGTAAATCACAATGACGGGTCTGATTTAAATTTTGCTTAGATTTGTTATTAATTGAGAACGGATTATTCGATTGAAAAGAGTGATGTGGCAATCGAAAGGGGAGGAAGTAAGCTATTTTATTTGAAAATAATTTCGACATTTCGTTGGCATGACGACGAAAAATTTGCTATTTCCGATATTTATTGAGTTAGAGAGCTGAAATTTGATATATGGGAAGAATTCGGTCAATCATTCAAAATTATATGTGTAAATTTTGATTCGCATGGTTTCTATAGCAACGATTAAGGATAAGTTGACAATTTCTAACTCACGTACGGCTGATCTGATTGAAACGAGTGAGGTGGCAATCGAAAGGGAACGAAGTAAGCTACTTTTTTATGTGAAAATAATTTTGACATTTCGTTGCCATGACGACGAACAGTTTGCTATTTCCATTATTTATTGAGTTTTAGAGTTGAAATTTGATATCTGGGTAGAATTCGGTCAATCATTCAAAAATATTTTTATAAATTTTGATTCCGATGATTACCATAGCAACGATTGAGCATAAAGTTGATCATTTTTAACTCGCGAACGGCTTATCTGATTGAAACCAGTAAAGTGACGATCGAAATGTTAGAAAGTACACTACTTTTTTATGTGAAAGTAATTTTGACATTTCGTTGCCGGGACGATGAACAATTTGCTATTTTCGTTATTTATTGAGTTGGAAAGTTGAAAACTGATATCTCGGAAGAATTCGGTCACTCATTCAAAAATATATCTGGAAAAATCGATTCCCATGGTTGGCATAGCAACGATTAAGGATAAAGTTGACAATTTAACTCGCGGACGCCTTCTGCGATTGGAACGAGTGAGGTGGCTATCGAAAGGGATGGAAGTAAACTACTTTTTTATTTGAAAATAATTTCGATTTTTGGTAGTCATGACGACGATCAATTTGATTTCTCCGTTATTTATTGAGTTGCAGAGTAGAAATTTCGCATCTAAGTAGAATTCGGTCAATCATTGAAAAATATTTTTGCAATTTTCAATTTTACTGATTGCCATAGCAACGATTAGGGGTAAAGTTAACAACTTACAACTCGCGAACGGCTTCTTAGATTGAAAGAAGCGACGTTCATAATATGTATGCACAATTTTTTTCCATAGAGACATCAGTGGCGTGCCCGAAGGGCTCGCCACCAATCTTCATCCAGCTCGACCATTTCAGGAAGATGATGTTATCTAATGTATGGTTCAAAGCCGATCGAAAGATGACAAGTTTAATTTAGTAGGGTTTCAGCGAAATCGTGCATATTGTATTTATATGTAATATGTGTTTGTATGTATATAGCGATACGGTTACGAAGGGTGGTCTATTCTGCATCATCAGTCCGTAGGAGTGTGATATCTTCCTTAATACATGGCCTAGAAACACAAAACTTTCAGGGCATGACAATGATGATATTACCGACCTTATAGAGCCCCTCGGGGGCGATTAGGCGCTCTATGCAATCTAGTTATAGACCGCCTTTCAGGCCGGTCTATATACCTAGCTGTGAGTCAGAAAAATGTTCGTTGGTTGAGTAATCGTGTTTTTCGGCAATCTCAATTTATTTTCTCCGAGATGGTTGCAAGTGGAACGTTTCAATTTTCTGGGTTAATAGAGGGATAGTGCGTCTAGCTTCGATAAAAAAATTCAGTTGCACAGGGCGTATCGTTTCGTAGTTATTAAACGTCAAAGTCGAAATTTCCGCGATATCGTATGAAATCGATTACAGGTCGCAAAACTTAATTAAATCGATTTAAATTTTCGGAGGTTGTGGAGGACCGGGAGCTTCAGAACCCTATTGAAACTGGCGGTATTCGGAAAATGGGAAGTAATTCTTTTGAATTTCTTTGTCGAAAAATGCCCTTTGCAGACCCCTCTTTGGCACCAAATAACTCGGTCGCCGGAACGTCGGACAGAAAAACGGATTTGAACATAAAACTAAAGAATCTCAAATACTTTCTTTTTGCAATACATTTACCTATACCTAAAACGACTGGAAATTGGAAAAATTTGGGAAAAACTGGAAATTACGAATTTTCATGCAAATCTTTAACGGTTTTGAATTTTTTGGGGGGTCAAAATGGATTCAAATCGAAATCCCATGTACCTTATCGGAAAGACCTCGCCGAACTACGTTACAAACGTATTTTTTGGTTCCTTCATTCTTAATAGGAAAGGAGCAATCGATAATTAAATTTAGATTTTTTACGAGTTTTTTTCATGACATCTCTACATTCGAATCACTCTGTATCTTTTCCTATCTAATTTCTTCCAACTTCTTCAACGCCATCCCTTGGGGATATAATCAGGCTTTAAAATAAATCCCGAACGGGCGATCCTGCACCGGATCTAGGAGGTAAAAACTCATTTTTTCTATTTTTTTCAACCAAAATTCATCTTTAAATGGCATTATTATATATTATTTCTTTTATTTAACAGTTCTTTTTTGGATTATTTCCTTCCCCCATCATCTGAGAATACTCCACACTAATTAACATTACATATTTTTTCGTTAAAGTTATAAATAAAAAGGTTTTTTTGCTTCGCTGCAGGAAAATTTTTTAAAAATGCATATATTAATAGTCTGCCTTGGAAAATCAGTTGAATGAAGCAGCCTATCTTTACGTCGAAATTAATAAATATGACCTGTCAGAATTATGCAAAAATGTCAGAATTTTTAGTGATTTTGGAAGCTTCCTGGGCCCATTTCGGCTTGGAATATACATGGAAAAGACAGAATGAACTCTATATTTTTAATTACGGTGCATTTCATTGGACGATTTAAGCATTAAATACCAATTTTTTTATCTTTCTGAGACCCAGCAAAAGCATTTCCAAATCAGTTTATACGGAGAAATGTGTTAAAATATGAAGGGTCGAAATGTCGCAAAAATGCCAGTTTTTCTTGTGAGATTTTAGGGCTTCTGAACCGTTTTGGGCTTGAAAAATACCGGGCAACGCCTCTACAGACCTTCCCGTGTGGATTATGGAACATATAACTTGAAGAATTGGGCATTCAGAACCATTTTTAACTATTTTTCGATGACGGTGCAAAGCTGCATAGAATGGTTTTATTCCATTAGTTAGTGTACGGGGTAAATCACAATGACTGGTCTGATTTAAAATTTGCTTAGGTTTGTTATTATTTGAGAACGGCTTATCTGATTAAATCGAGTGAGGTGGCAATCGAAAGGGAAGGCATTAAGCAATTTTCTTATTTCAAAATAATTTCGACATTTCGTTGGCATGACGACGAACAACTAGCTATTTTCGTTAATTTTTCAGTTGGACAGTTGAAAGTTGATATATGGGAAGAATTCGGTCAATTATTCAAAATTCTATATGTAAAATTTTGATTCGCATGGTTTCTATAGCAACGATTAAGGATAAAGTTGCCAATTTCTAACTCACGCACGGCTGATCTGATTGAAACGAGTGAGGTGGCAATCGATTGGCAAGGAAGTAAGCCACTTTTTTACGTGAAAATAATTTTGACATTTCGTTGCCGTGACGACGAACAATTTGCTATTCCCGGTATTTATTGAGTTGGAGATTGGAAATTTGATATATGGGAAGAATTCGGTCAATCATTTAAAATTATATGTGTAAATTTTGATTCGCGTGGTTTCTATAGCAACCATTAATGATAAAGTTGACAATTTCTAACTCACGCACGGCTTATCTGATTGAA
Source organism: Philopedon plagiatum (assembly GCA_963971165.1). Lineage (NCBI taxonomy): Eukaryota > Metazoa > Arthropoda > Insecta > Coleoptera > Curculionidae > Philopedon > Philopedon plagiatum. Next base: position 63,320,192 of record OZ020190.1, read on the forward strand.
ACGACTGAAGTGGCAATCGAAAGGAAAGCAAGTAAGCTACTTTTTTATGTGAAAATAATTTTGATTTTCCGTTGCCGGACGACGAATAATTTGCGATTTCCGTTATTTATTGAGTTGGAGAGTTGAAATTTGATGTCTGGGAAGAATTCGGGCACTCATTCAAAAATATATCTGTAAAAATCGATTGCCATGGTTGGCATAGCAACGATTAAGGATAAAGTTAACAATTTCTAACTCACGCACGGCTTATCTGATTGAAACGACTGAAGTGGCAATCTAAAGGGAAGGAAGTAAGCTACTTTTTTATGTGAAAATAATTTTGATTTTCCGTTGCCGTGACGACGAATAATTTGCGATTTCCGTAATGTATTGAGTTGGATAGTTGAAATTTGATATCTGGGAATAATTCGGGCACTCATTCAAAAATATATCTGTAAAAATCGATTCCCATGGTTGGCATAGCAACGATGAAGGATAAAGTTGACAATTTCTAACTCACGCACGGCTTTTCTGATTGAAACGACTGAAGTGGCAATCGAAAGGGAAGGAAGTAAGCTACTTTTTTATGTGAAAATAATTTTGATTTTCCGTTGCCGTGACGACGAATAATTTGCTATTTCCGTAATGTATTGAGTTGGATAGTTGAAATTTGATATCTGGGAAGAATTCGGTCAATCATTCAAAAATATATCTGTAAAAATCGATTCCCATGGTTTCTATAGCAACGCTTAAGGGTAAAGTTGACAATTTCTAACTCACGCACGGCTTATCTGATTGAAGCGACTGAAGTGGCAATCGAAAGGGAAGGACGTAAGCTCCTTTTTTATGTGAAAATAATTTTGATTTTCAGCTGCCGTGACGACGAATAATTTGCTATTTCCGTAATGTATTGATTTGGATAGTTGTGTACTATGTGTCGTGTTTGTTGTGTTTGTATGTATGTATAGTGCAGGGTGTCCGAAAAGTCTTTGTATGGGCAAATGCCTTTGCTATTTGTACAAATATAAACTTAATTGTCGGATTTAAAGCAAATCGTATACATTTGCATTTCTATGTGTACGGAGGTACTATATGTCTGTATACAAGCTATCCAAAAAGTCATTGTAGGAGCAAATACTCCTAGTAGTACCAGGATAAATGTAATTAAACCGGATTTCATGCAAAATCGATTATATTTGTTTTTATATGTGCTGTATATACGTATACAGGGTGTTCGAAAAGTCTTGGTATGGGCAAATACTTCTAATAGTACCGAAATAAACCTAATTAATTCGGATTTTAAGTAAATCGACTATATTCCTATTTAAACGTGTGGGTGTTAGTTTGAATGTATACAGGGTGTCCGAAAAGTCTTGGTATGGGATTCCTATTATTACTTAGATAAACTTTATTAGGTCGGATTTCACGCAAATCGAATACATTTGTATTAATATGTGTTTATGTTTGTATGTATGTATACAGGGTGTCCGAAAAGTTTTTCGTTGGCAAAAATAGTTTCTACGTGTAGGCGTTTTTATGTATGTAGCGATACGGTTACGAAGGGCGGTCTATTCTCCATCATCAGTTCGAAGGAGTGTGATCTTCCTTAATATATGGCCTAGCAACACGAAATTTTCAGGGCATGACAATGATGATATTACCGACCTTATAGAGCCCCCTCGGGGGTCGATTAGGCGGTCTATGCACCCTAGTTTATTAATATTGTATTTGTTTATTGTATATTTTGTTTATGTTGTATTTGTATTTTGTATATTTGTATTTTGTAAACGTGTGATATTCTGTATATATGTAATGTGTAAATTTTTAAAGCTAGGGGCTAGCTTTTACAGGCGCGGGGGAAATGTCATATTTTCCCACATATTCGTCATTTTTTCCAAATTTCTATACATTCTTCATATTATTTATTTAACATTTCGGAAACCACTCTACGTGCTGCAATTGCATATCGCTGGCCTCGCCTTTATTTTATGAACCCTGACCAGTTTGTACTGTTTGTATAAACTGTTCTTGAGGGATTCATATAAAGAGCGTACCAGCGAGGTGCAAGGGAAGGCGTCACTGTGGTGCCGCACGAATAGTACGGTTAGGGCCAGCCCTTTAGGCTGACTGAGTACTCCGCTAGAAGCTGCCCCCTACGCTACCAAGTTTAGTTACGTAAGTGCATTGTTTGTGTACCTGAATAAATTATACAAGTGTTTTGGTAAACCGCAGCCTATTTCATCAACCCCTAAGGCCGATACGCGACATTATTTGTAACATATTTTAAACTGTCATAAATCCTACAACTTTTGTATTTGCAATTTTTTTAATCTCCTATACCAGGCCGGTCCAGTATGAACTAGTCGGCCACTATTAAATTACAATAAACAATTCACTAATTCTTCGACATTATTTTCCCTCAGAGACTTTTGAAATCACTCTCGGATCGATGATTACGAATCTGGCAGTAAAATTCTCTTACAAACACGATAAGTTTTTGAGAAAAATCAAGAAATCTAGTCGAAAAATATGATTTTTGACCCATTATAATGTCCGAATGGGACGTGCTGGGAAGGTCTACAACTGCTCAAATTGAAGGGCAAGACTCCTAGTTCCCAATACAAATGCAAAAACTATTGAACAGAGTATTACTAAATGATGTTGTTGATCGATACGAGAATTTTTTTAAATTTTCGTTGTAGTCAAAAGCAGGTCCCAAAATCGTCTTTTCGGGGCTTTTACGTTAGAACATCTCGGAAATATGATATTATAGCTAAATTATGTGGCTAGAATTGGTTCCAGCGCAAAAAGTTGTATCGATCAAAAAAAAAACCGCATGCATAGTATCGAATATTTCTCAAGAACTTGATGTAGGTAATAAGACCTTACGGCCAGATTCGTAATCAACGACCAAAAATCTACCAGGAACAACACCTAAATGTCGAGAGAAGAAAGCAAGTCGAAATTTGTTGACCAGTGTCATAGAAGGGAGAATAAGTTAATTGAGGCAAATAAATAGTAGGTAAAAGTAAGTTAAATGACTAGTAGGTGAAGGTATAACGGGTTGTGGGCCGCATAAAAATGAGCAGCGGGCTGCATAAAAATGAGCCCCGTCCTATACTAAAGCTGTAGTTGGGTATATATAAAAAATAAATTTGATAATGTAAGAGTATGATAAATAAGCACACGGTTTCATGGTTAAAAATAGTGTTTTATTTAAGACAAAAGATTTTAACAATTAACCTACGTATATCTTTTATGAGAGAGACCAGCTTCTATGCTAGCGACATCTGAAGGCACTTACAAAACATTTGGTAGATAACCCACAATAGGTCTGTTCAAACTCAGTTAAAAATATACTTAGAGAACTCTTTCCAGTAAACTTTAGTCCTCGTAACTTCTTTTGCAGCATTACTTGACTTGATATATCTTTCTTAGTATATGTCTTACTTAAGGCCTCTAGAATTTCTTTAGCTGAAGTTTTCTCTTTGATAACCTCTAACATGTTATCTGCCAGACATTGTACAATGATGTTTCTAGCTCTTACATGATTTTTATTCCAAGCCTTGCATTCTATTTCCCTTTCAGTCCCAGGACAATTTGTGGTTAGAACCTCAATCACCCCTGCTTGTTCTAAGGCCAGTTTTACTCGATATTCCCAGTTTGAAAAACCGGTTCCATTAAAAGGCGTCACGTTTATCACTTGACTTCCATGAGCCGCCATCTTGCAAGTCGGCGATTTGATCGACGTTCACGAAAACTTTTCTGAACCGTGATTTATTTCCACTATTCGACGTTCCCGTTTCCTACCAACAGCACTTATTTATCTCTGGGCCCATAACCTGTTGTTATATTAGAGTATGATAAATAAGCACACGGTTTCACGGTTAAAAATACTGTTTTATTTAAGACAAAAGATTTTAACAATTAACCTACGTACACCTTTTATGAGAGAGACCAGCTTCTATGCTAGCGACATCTGAAGACACTTTCAAAACATTTGGTAGATAACCCACAATACGTATATGTGTTTAATGTGTTGCCTATCCATGACAACACCCCCTTCAATACTTTAAACTCTTAAAACTTATTTTAATTTACAATGGTACAACATTCAAAAGATCTCTAAAATACTTAAACTTTGTACCTGCTAAAGGCTTAGTTAACATATCTGCCACCTGTTGATCTGTTACATTAACTTAACCTTGTTCTGCATTACACATTCTCGTACAAAATGATGCTTGATATCAATATGTTTTGTGCGTTTACATTCAAGTGTTGAAGCCATTTTAATGCACGACTGATTATCCTCGTAGACATTTACAGGAAAAACATCCTTATACAATATTTCTGACAGCAACTGTCCCAAAAATAAACTTTCTGTAATACACGAAGAGAGTGCTACGTACTCAGCTTCAGCACTTGATATAGTCACTACAGTTTGTTTCTTAGTTTTCCAATAAATGCCATTTTGATTACATTATATTACAAAACCTGTAATACTTTTGCGATCCACAACACTATTTGCGAAATCAGCATCTACGTATGATATCAGGTTAACATTTGAGTCATTATTCTTAACAAACTTTAATCTAACAGTCTTGGTCTGATTCAAGTACCTCAGTACAGTTTTTAAATGATTCCCGTGCTCTAAAGAATAACAGTTTTGAAACTGACTAAAGTATGCTGTGTTGCCTATCCATGACAACAATATCCAATATTACATGTATTTTTATTTTTTACTGACTGAAATAAAAAAAAGCTATGCCACACGGTAAGCTTGTTCGTTTATTGCAGAGCCTTCCTCCGTCCACGCTAACTTTCTGGCAATCATTTGGATCATTACTCTACTGTTTAACGATGTCAATAACACGTTCACTTAATTGTAGCCAGTAAGCTATAATACAACTGACACTGAAAATTGCTTACTTTTGTGCCAGTCTAGCTACCCCTTCCATCCACCCTAATTGTTTCGCAATTAGTATTTTTGAATATTGTCATGTAGGGGGTTGATAAATTGTAAGGCTTACCAAAACACTACAGATTCATTACTACGGATTCCGTTGCATCCCGCTGACCCGCTATTTATATGAAATTGTCAAGAACAGTTTATACAAACAGTATAAACTGGTCGGGGTTCATTAACTAATTTCGAGGGCAACGATATGCAATTGTAGCACGTAGAATGGTTTCTGAAATTTAAATACTTAATATTATAATAAATAGAACAATAAAATGTATGAAAATTTGGAAGAAATACGAAAATATGACATTATTGCATATTTGAAATAAGCATATATAAGATATTTTTTTCATACGAAATTTTACCAGTTCAACTTCTCTTCTCTATTCTCTTCCACTCACGCAAGCTTGTTTTAGGCCAGATTTGTTCAAAAAATCTCTCAAATGCAATACAATTTATTCGGTAAGATGTAAGAAAAAAACAATATTTTCCAGACAATTTCAAAAATCTTCTTGAACATGATATAACCAAGACAAGTGCCTGGCATTGCATTTCCTTCATTTTTACCGACAATGTGACAAAGTATTTGGGTTGCCAAGTGTTAGGGAATCATACTCAAACTTTCTGTCACCATCTTCTGGACCATAACAATTTATTACGATCAGGTAAATAATAACATTATCATAAAATATTAAATGTATCTAAAAATCCGTTAAGGTTCTACAGCACTAACCAACTTATCAGGGCGATATTTAATGATTTCGTAACTAAACTGCAAAGAAAAAGGACGCTCGCAAAATTTTGAGTGTTTAAACAGTCAAAGCTTTTAAAAACCGAAAATCACATTCAAATCTCCTAACTTTCCAAGCCGCAGGTTGTTAAAGATAATGAAAAAGGTCTATTTGTGCCCCTTTTAACGGACAGTTTATCGACTTTTTAAATACAAAAAACGTTAAACTTTTTGTGTTTTAATATCCACTCTAATGCCAGGAACCTAAAAATTCCACAGCTGTTATTTTATTACAGGTACCTTAATCTAGAATATTGTCATTTTTGTTACTGTCATACCTTTCTAGAATTATCGTAATCAGCCTTATTTTGTCCCGAAACATGTCTTGTTATGTAAGCTTCATGAGGACTAGGAACAACATCTGCGTGTACCGAATATCGACTAGTAAATTGTCGACGTTCCTTTATACTGTTAGCTCTACTTCTGTCAGATTTATGTGCAGCATTTGAAATCAATATAAATATGGTTCCAGTAGCATGTATATATTGGTGTTCTCGGGAATAAGCTTCGTTGCTCGGTGGTTCGACTAGACATTTAATAAAGCCAAATTTTTGGATTATTGCTTCTTGAAATAAAAACATTCGTTCCATCCAACTATCTTCACAAAAGTCTAAAAAAAAATGTTTACAACCAACATTTGTATTAAAATGTAAGTTTATATTTTCATTAAAAAGTTTCAGATTACTTTTTGATCAGTGTTGTAAACCAACAAACACAAGTTCTCTAGTCTATTTCTGTATTATTTAGGGACAGACCTGCTGCTGCACCTGATAGATATTAATACTCTTAATTTGTTTATTCCGTTATCTGGTATATTCTAATTCCTCATACATTATTATTTTTATCACTTTGTACATGTTTTACTATAAGTTGTAAATTTATTTCTTATTGCCCGGTCTCTTAAAACCTTACGCTCAGATTCACTAAAAAGGTTTAACATTTAGTAGCGGTTTAAATTAAGATCTTCTAGTTGTGATCAGTTAGGTTTTGAGAGCTTTTTGTCCTGTCATTGTTAATAAGTCGTCATTAAAAACGTATGAGTTATTCTAATATTTCCGCGATTTGCTTGATTTCCAAATGATTTTCATCTTGGAACGTTGTTAAAATGGATTTAGTTTTATTATTATGGACAGTATATAAAAAAAATTGTTCTTTTCTTTAAAACTCAGAAACAAGTTCATAGTATAACTTTGCTATCTTATTCTTACACTTGTCAGTTTAAAACTATTGGTTGCAAAACTAGACCGGTCTAGTGTTGGAGAACCTGACCGATAGTTTTCTGTTATCCTTCAGCTAGTTTTTAGTTTTGTTTAACATATTTTTTGGAAATAAAGAAGGTGAAACTCACGAGACAACTTAGTAGTCTCTGTTTATGTGCTTCTTGTCTTCTAAACAAAGACCTTGTTCGTAAGCTTTGATTGAGAGTAGCAATGCCACTTTCACGTGCAGCAAGCACGCACGAATTGCGGTTAGTTGATCCTCGGTGTTGGTCCTTGGTCCTTGGGGCGCGTGGCAGTGTTGCCGCATCCTTAATTTGATTCGCCACATTGCCCTCTACGTTCAGTTATTTTTCGTGGGACGACGTCAGAAGGGAAAGTGAATTTTTTGAATTTGGTAGAATTTTAACCATTAATATTTTTGTTATTATCCGTCCAACCGACGCGACATAATTTCTTGTCTGCGTGTTTCACTTGACTGATGCAACAATATTAACATATTTATTGAAAACGCAAAACGACTGAATAAGCCCATTACTTCAAAAATCGTAAACAAGACAATAATTTCAACAAATGTAGACAGACACATTATTAGCGGTAATGATAAGAGTGGCTTTTCTAATTATAGTAATAATGATAAATGTGGAGCTCTACTAATTCAGGGAAGTCAGCCGCCAGTAGGGAGTAGTGTTGTAAAAAATAGAAATAGGGATATTGAAGTGGTGGTATATGATGTATTAAACGGCATTTCGCATTTTGTTAACGCCAATAAAAATAACTTTGTTCTCGGTACCGGTACACCTAAACATGGGAAAAATAAAAATTTTCGGCCAAGCAAATCCAGCAAACTTAAACACTAATACTGATGACGTAGGGGTTTTTATAAACCCACACATAAGGTTTTTGGATCAAAGTAATTCTAAGCGCTTCTAACCAAAAATTTTTTTGTGTATAATTGTTGACAAATAGTGCAACTGGCCGTTTTTATGTAAATATCCAGTCGCGGTCAAATAAGGCATGTGAATTTTCCCTTATTTTTAAATAAACATAAATTTAGCATATGTTTTTTTTTTATGAGCCTTGGCTTGATGAAAGCGGCCTTAAGCAAATTAACCTGCCTGGCTATGACTTTGCTGCTTTTTTCTGGTAGGTCTGAGTGTAAGCATGGGGCCATATGTATCTATGTTGGTATTGGCATTTCTTGTACAGTGCTTAATTAGCACAGTTTTAACTATGAATTGCATTCTGAGTTTTGTGGAATTAAAATACTTGCTTTAAAATTGATAGTCATAAGATTTTACCGATCCTGTATGGGTAATTTTGAAATTTTTCTTGATAATTTTTAGAAATTCCAACGTGTCCAAGTATGAAATTGAATTAGTAATTTGCTGGTGATTTAAATGCCGATTTTAGTATCGCTTCTCAGAGACTTCAGGACTTGATATATTTGGCACACCCCTGCGGAACTACATTTGTGATAAGTGAGTACACAAAGCTTTCAACGCCTTTGACCACATGTATTGATACTCTTGCCACAGATTTGGACCTTTGAAATATTCGGGCTGGAGTTTTTGATCCCTCATTATGAGATAACTTTGGAATTTATTTTTTTCGTTCTGACGGTAAGTTTAGAAGATTATCTTTGAAATTAAAAATTAAGGACATTTTGCCAAAAGTAAATTGGGATTTATATAATACTTCATTTTATAATATAAATCATCTCTCCCTTTCTCTCTTTTGTTACAGTAACGCAATAAATAATATATTTTCCTTAAAGAAACTCCCAAACTAAACCCACCGACGTATGAGCACAATTTTCGATCGAGCAATAACACTTTGTAAAAATAGTTAGTATTATATTTCTTCTCTGAACCTTAAATTAACACTAAAGACGGACGAACCTTTATTATCACAGATTTCAAATCTAAACTTACCATAAATATCAAAATTTTTCCATTTTAAAATATTAAAATTAAACTAAGGGAAAGTAACGGGGAGAACTTTATATAAAGTGGTGGTATCAAATAAGAGACTGCTTAAGGTTTTATAACGATTTTAAATAACAGGTGCTCATTTTCTAACGGCACCAGATGTGGGTGTCAAAGAACTTTCGCTTTTGAAATCAGGGTTTATGCACAGTATAATGTATACTTTCAGGAAAAAATATGTTAAGAAAAACTTCACGAGGATAATCATCATTGCCGCAGACATTAGATAAGCGACCTATGAAAAAAGTGTAGCCAAGAAAATCACCTGTATTGTCGCTAACATGAACATTATGAACAACGTAATATTATGGTGATATTACAACACGGAAAGTTTGGTAACGAATTGGCCATACCTTAGCAGTGGATTCCCTGGCTCAATTTAAATCGATTTAACCTAACTTATCTTAGTACATAAGTACAAAAGAGAGATCACAAAATTTGGTAGGCGGGAGTTTTTTGGTGTGGTAAAAGCAAATCCGTTCTCAAATTTGCTGCATTTTGTAGGGAGCGCCACATACGACCATAAATGCCATTTTAAGCGTCTCAGCTTTTTTATGCGTCAGTTTACACAATTTCTTAATAGAAACTTTTATTCCTCCACCTTTTTATGCTTAAAAAGGTATACTTTATTAATATCGCTAGAAGCAACTGTTTTTGAGAAAAATGCATTTGAATTCGGTGTTTCACAGAATAAATAATAAGAAATTAAAAATTTTAATATCAGCAAAAAGTAAACCTTTTTATTAAGGAAATGCAAACATCAAGTAACAAGTGATAAAGTAAATAGTAAGTAATAAGTAATAAAAACCAAATAAAACACGAAAGCTATAAAAAAATAAACTGCTAAAAATGAACTCATGACATTTTGAAGACTTGCTTAAAAATAAAATAATTAACATGATACAAGGTAAATAAATCCAATTGAATCGGTGAGATCAAAAAGGGCATCAGTCGCATTTCTGCTGGCTGACATCAATTCCTTATAGGTAGATACATGTTTTGTAGAGAAAGAGCATGAGTCTTCACAATTCCTATGTGTTTAGGCATAAGCGTAGCGCGACATAATTCTTCTTATATCAGGAAGGTATTGCTAAATATATTGACAAGTGCGTTCCTAAGACAGTAAAAGAATTGCATCTGTTCTCAGATGGATGCCCGTGGCAGAACAAGAACCATACGGTAGTACGATTTCTTCGTGCTTTGGCTGCTACCAACCGTTTTGATGTTATACATTATTATTTTCCCATCCAAGGTCACTCGTTTCTACCTAGTGATCGCGATAAAAAGAAGGATTAAAAAGTATCAACGTATCTATGAACCTGACAAATATAGCAGCTTGATCAAATCAGAAATTACACAAATCGAAGTAGAAATACTACAAATTAATGAAGTTCTAGATTTCAACGGTTGCGTTGGTGGTCTAGTGTTTTCTTTTTAAGTGCTTATCTACTGACTCGTATGGTAAAGAAGTATCCAGATGTCAAAAGGAAACCTTTGTACCATCTTCTTACATGCAGTTTACAAACCGCGCTGGATCTAAAGGTAGACACATACATTCAGGGATTCATTGTGAAAGAATTTAACCTGCTAAAGTCACATGTGAAAGATGTTCCTCTACCACCGCAAAAAGACTGTAAGGAAGATGAGAATATTCCTATTAAAGTTAAAAAGCTAAAAAATACGCCATTCCATGCTTGGCTACATCCCAGAGTCAAACTTTCAGTTTTTCAACTGCTTACTCCGAAGCCCCACATCGCACGATCGATGATAATGAGAGTATAGATGGGGAATACTAGTATTTTATATTGTAGTTTTAGACACTTAAACGGTCAGATTCTCCAACGTCCGGTCTACTAATTTGACAACCAAAAGTTTTAAACTGCCAAGTGTAAGAATAAGACAACTAAGTTTTATACTATGAATTTGTTTCTGAGTTTTTTCGAAAATTTATAAAGAAAAGGGCAATATTAGTCCGTACTTTCAACAATAATAAGTAGGTATTCTTTGGGAGTTCACCATCACCCCGTCCCCCGGGGGAGATCTTATCTCGAGATCTATGACGTCATATCTCGGCCACCTTTGCGCAGGAGCAAATTTCAAGTACGTCATCGAAGTCTACGTCAGTGGAGCTTACGTCAGCGATATAAATGTCAGCTGCCAAATGTCAAATGTCACCTGTCAACTGTCACCTGTCACTTGTCAAATGTCAAAATTAAAATTGAACATACGTCACGTGTGAAGGATGACGTCATAAGACAGGAAAAAAAATTAGTCAGCTGTCACTTGTCATTTAAGATATGTCAACTGTCACTTATGAAACGCCAAAATTAAAATTGAACATACGTCACGTGTGAAGGATGACGTCATAAGACAGGAGAAAAAAATTAGTCAGCTGTCACTTGTCATTTAAGATATGTCAACTGTCAACTGTCACTTATGAAACGCCAAAATTAAAATTGAACATACGTCACGTGTGAAGGATGACGTCATAAGACATGTGTAAAAGCATGTCAGCTGTCACTTGTCATCTTCGATCTGTCAACTGTCACCTGTCACTTATGAAACGTCAAAATTAAAATTTAACATACGTCGTGTTCAACGTTAGAAGACATGCGTAACAGTATGGCGGCTGTCACCTGTCATTTAAGATATGTCAACTGTCACCAGTCACGTATTAAACGTCAAAAGAAAAATTCAACATATGTCACGTGTTCAGGGCGGTGTCCGAAAGCGTTTAAAAAAAGAATGGTGTCGATTGGTCCTTTGGTTCCGGAGATACAGTTTTTTGCGATTAGTGACCTAACGGCTGAAGGGGGAGAGACGAAATTCGCATGGGGGATAGTGGCGGAGCAGATCTTTCGATTTATCAAATTATTTTTCAAAAATCTCGACTTCGAGGAAAAAATTAGATTTCAAAATTTTTACATCACCCTGTATAGTAAATTTTGGATTAATTATATAAATTATGAATATTATTGGATTTAATAACAGAAAATAGGTATTAGGTCTTCTGAACTATTAAAAAATGGGTGTGATTTAAACGGGCAGCGAAATTTTACAATTTTGACACATCGTAATATACGATTGGCCGGCGAAATGATGGATTGGGCGGTGAAGCTTGATCAGGTAATAAAACAAAAATTGGTCTGCGTTTTAGATTTGAACAAGCAGCTTCAAAATCTTTTAAGCAGTAAAAAAAATAAGTTGCAGCTAAATAAATATTTGGTCTGTGCGAAATAAATTACATTTTTTTTTTTTGCCTGCTCCAAAATCAAGTTGACTGCTGAAAAAATATTGTAACATTACAAATTGATGGGTAATCTAATACTGTTCTGACTGCTCTAAAATTAACTTAGCGTGTAATAAGGGATAATTAATTACGTAAAAAATAAAGCATTTAATTAGAAAACTCCAAATATTGACTAATGTAAAAGCACATACATTTCATGGTATTATTAGTAAGGCTGCCCACCATGAGCGCCCACAGGAATTTTAAAGTTGTATATCTCTGTTGCTACATACGGGACCCATACCAAATTCAGGTGAGCCTACTAGGAATGTTTTGGTAAAGAAAAAAAGTTAAATTTTTGCTTGGCCCCCCCTGAGAAAAAAATGAACACGTTTAGGTATTTTATTCATTAATTTTTCTAAACAAAGTTTACATCATTTCGTCGACAATTTTTAAATTTTAAGAGAAAAAAATGTGTTAGTAGAAAGTTATAGTCATTTGATTTTTTTTTAAATTACGTTTTAAGTTTAAAAAAATTGAAATGACTTTAACTTTCAACTAACACATTTTTTCTCTTAAAATTTAAAAATTTTCGACGAAATGGTGTAAAATTTGTTTAGAAAAAATAATAAATAAAATACCTAAACGTGTTCATTTTTTTCTCAGGGGGGGGGGCAAGCAAAAATTTAACTTTTTCGCAAATTACAAAATATTTTTTTTCTTTACCAAAACATTCCTAGTAGGCTCACCTGAATTTGGTATGGGTCCCGTATGTAGCAACAGAGATATACAACTTTAAAATTCCTGTGGGCGCCCATGCTGCCCACCTTTAGTGCCGCTCCAGTAGCATTACATCGCGGGGAACTCGGCCGCAGCAGCAGTTCAATTTTTGAAATTCTTTAAAATTACGGTACGCCGCCGGGCCACGCGGCACGCCGTCCTGTACCCCCTACGAGCGAGTTGAACTCGCACCTGACCGTCTTTTTTTATTTCACGTGAATATACATACGTACTTAATTTTCGGCGTCGACGCCTTTAGTAACAGATCAAAAGTGGCCAATCTTAGTGATGATCAAAAGTTCAACAGACGAATTAAAGAAACCGATCGAACTAACGAATCTCGCCGCTATCTTCAAACCCTTGCCAACTAAAAATATTAAATACAGGTCATTTGACTTTCTGGCTTCTAAAGTAAATATTTTGAAGAAAACGAAACGCTGCTTAAAAACAGCTGAACGATATTTAACTACCGAGCACATTTTATTCACAGCCTAATTTATTTTGTCACCAGCCGACTAATAATTTCACCGCCCAATTAATAATTTTACTGCTCGAATAGATTTCGGACTGCCCAACGGGATAGTTATTTGTTACTTAAAGTTTTATTATGCCGACCACATGAACTATATTTGGCCCATCATTGTTTCACTGGCAGTTTATTTAAAGTATTGACAGAAAATTATTATACCACCCGAGTAATTTTTTTACCGGTTGGGCTTACCTACCTACTTATTTAAATCGCAGCAGAAATAATTACTAGCCTTAAAAAATTAGATTTCAAAATTTTTATATCATCCTGTATAGTAAATTTTTGGATTAATTATATAAATTATGAATATTAGTGGATTTAATAATAGAAAAAATAGGTATTACTTCTTCTGAACTAGTAAAAATTAGATTTCAAAATTTTTTACATCACTGTACATAAGAAATTTTTAATTTAATTATAGAAACTATGAATGTTATTTGATTTAATTTTATGGAATAATAACAACAAAAATATGTATTAGTACCCCGTGAACCGGGGAAGTTGCGGTTAGCAGTTTCCGGTGATAAGGTTGGCTCGAACGTGCGAACAGCAGAAAGAATTGCAAAATATTAGCCTTATACTGATAAATAAAACACAATTAGAAATTATTAACTTTATTTTAAGCAGCAAACTGCGTTGTTAACTTGTTAGGACTCGTCAGTTTCCGGCCGATAAGGTTATCGCGCGGAGGGCATAAAGGGGGAAAGCGACAATTTGCAAAGCACAGTTGGCGTCTGAATCTCCGTGTGTGTGCGTTAAGATCGTTGTGGGTGTCAAACATTCAGAGTGTGCTTTGTTTTTTGTGTGAAGGAAGTGTACTGTGAAATTTTTGGGTAAGTACCGATTTATATTAGCTTAAAGTTTTGTAGTATGCACGTATCAGCAAAAATGAAATGTTGACAAGAATATTAGTGCCGCTTTGTCAGGAAAAATCAAAAATAGTCTGTCGATGTGTCTGTCTTACAACCTAGTGCCGCTTTGTCAGGAAAAATAAAATAGTCTGTCGATGTGCCTGTCTTACAACCTTATTGCACAAAATTATGATTTTAAATTCGCGTTTAAGTAACAGCAGGGAAATCTTGAGTTATTTACAGTAATATTGGGAATCGGGATCGAGGGATAGAAAAGTATTTTTTATTTTGTTTTAAACGCTGTTTTATTTTGAAACTATAGAGATTAAGGTCAAGCATACTTTTTAGAATTAAAAGTCGCTGACAGTGTTCAAAACATTTATTTTTTCAGGATTTGTTTTTTTTTTTGGGAAAAGCAGTGACTTTTATTATTTTTAAAATAGTAATTTACCTTAGCAGTAGAGTAACGTAGCACCCAAACAAGAAATCTTTTAAACTAGAACCTGACGAAGTATTCTTTATGCATGTGATAGTGTTTTAAAAAATAATGTCTCTATCGGATATATCGAAACTGTAGTTTTGCTTGAAGTTATGCTAAAAAACTGGAAATTTAGTGCCAGAAAAAAATGAATCAAACAGCTAGTAGGGAAAGATGATGTATGTTCGGTTTCCACTCACATCTCGGAGTCACATAATAGTAGTAGTAGTATACTAGTGAGGGGTTCGGGAACATTTTCCTCAGTCAAAATATTTTATTTTCCAGAAAATGTTTGTGTGCGAATTCTGTAGTCGTGCATTCACCAGGAAGGATCACCTCAAACGTCATGGAGATTGCCGCATAGCAGTCAAGATCTGCGACGTCTGCAGTGGTATTTTCAAGTCGGAGGGGGCTCTTCTTCGCCACCAGAAGGAGAAACACCCAGCCCCCAAAAGACCAGCGCAGACCACGCAGACATCCATGGCGAAAAGAGCAAGACTCGTTTCGACAGATGGTGAGTAGTTAAAATTGAAAGTTTTGGTAATCGAAATAATAAATTTGTCTTTATATAACTTAGGTGCTAATTATTTATTTCCGATTTTCAGAACCAACAACATCGTCCACGCAGCATTGTACAACATGCCGGCTAGATGTTCCCGCGAACCGATGGGGCGGCCATCTCAGGACCCTGAGTCATCGGGAGAAATGCGGCGTGATGCAGGAGGAGGAAGGAGTAGAGCTGATAAGAACATCGTTCAGGAGCCGAATTGCGACGTACCGACTGACTTCAAGCCAGGATCCCACCAACGTAAAGCAGTATCTACAGCAGCTAAAACAAAAATTCGTCAAGTTGGTGGGAGACATCTGCGCGAGGTATGAGCAGCTTAAGGTCGGACTGGAGCTTTTCGGCCGCTTCCTCCTGCAGTCGAACGAGTCGTCAGAGGTGAAGTCCTTTAACAGCAAGTACCAGATGGTGAATGGGGCTACGGACTTGGAGGAGCTGTTTGAGCAGTTCAGCACTATCCTTGACCGGAAGTATTCGGAATTTATGGAAAAGGATAGTGGTAAGTGTAAAACTATTGCAAAAATTTTTTAAAACTGTTTAATACTTCTTACTAAAAAATATTTCTATTGTTACAGGATGGGCGCTCCAACAACTCCTCCACTTAGAATTAGGTATCAACAAGATACAGCCTCTAAAGCCATCCTCCTACATCCCGCTGCCAAAGGAGATTGAAGCAAAGAAAGCTGTTCTAAACATCCGGAACACGGATCACAAATGTTTCATGTGGTCAGTCCTAGCTGCCTTACATCCAGTTCATTGGACTCAAAATGCAAACAGAGTCGCGAACTATTTGCCTTTTGAGAACGAGCTGGACTTTACAGGTATAGAATTTCCGATTAAACTTACCGACATCATTAAGTTTGAGCGACTCAATAATATTTCTATCAACGTATACGGACTGGAGAAAGGGTTCGAAGATGGTAAAAATATTATTGAAGTCGTGGGTCCCTTATACTTTACAAAGTCTCGTAATAGGGAGCGACACGTAAATTTGTTAGTAACCAGTGATGACTATGGCAATAGTCATTACTGCTTAATAAGAAGTTTATCGCGCCTGATCTCAAGACAATTATCCCTACATCATGGTGTTAAGTATTTATGTGATGGTTGCTTATCGTATTTTGATTCAGAACAAAAATTAAAGACTCATCAGGAGCATGATTGCGGGCACGTTTTAGCTAAAGTCCCAACGACAAATTTAAAAAAAAATAAATATGGTGAAGAGATTCCCGAGAATATTTTGAAATTTACAAACTTTGAAAAAAAATTAAAAGTACCTTTCGTTGTTTATGCCGATTTCGAGACAATCCTTGAACCCCTGGATACAGAGGGAAATGCCCAGGATCCCGATACGTCATACACTGTGAGAACGCACAAAAATGTTCCGTACTCGTTCGGTTACTACATCAAATGTGACTTTGACGATGCTCAGTCGATTTACCAAAGTTATAGGGGTCCAGATGCTCACAAAGAATTCGTAAAACGCTTAGAGATTGATTGTAAATCAATCTATAATCGCTTTATGAAGGAAGTAGTACCCATGACACCTATTTCTGCGGAACAAGAGAGGGAGCAACAAGAAGCTAGGGTGTGTCATATCTGCGAAAAGCCATTTGATGTAGCGTTAAACGATCGTGTGCACGAACATAGTCATACAGACGGCTCCTATCGAGGCCCCGCGCACTCTGTATGCAACCTTAATTACAAAATCCCTCAATTTATACCCATCTTGTTCCATAATATGTCCAACTTTGACTCCCACCTGTTTGTTAAGGAATTGGCTTCCAACGAAGAAAAGATGGATGTTATCCCCCAAAACAAGGAAAAGTGTATATCATTTACTAAACATGTTTTGGTGGATAACATCGAGAACAGGGATGGTAAACAACGACAGGTATTTTTAAAATTACGCTTCCTCGGCAGTTTTCGTTTCATGGCCAGCGGTCTCGATAAACTTAGTCAAAATTTAAAACCAAAACAATGCCGAGAAGTTAGAAAATATTTCGCGGAAGAAAATAAGTTTCAGCTAATTCGACAGAAGGGTGTCTTCCCATATAATTACGTGGATAGTTTCAAAAAATTGGATGACACAAAGCTTCCATCACAGAAAGACTTTTACAACCAGCTGAAAAAAGAAGATATCAGTAATGAGGATTACAAGCGTGCTGGGGCTGTGTGGAATTTATTTGAATGTAAAACTTTAGGCTAATATTCAGAGATTTATTTAAAATCCGACGTTTTATTATTAACAGATGTTTTTGAAAGTTTTAGGGACGTGTGCCTTAATACTTACGGTCTAGATCCTGCGCAGTACTTCACGGCGCCCTCTCTTGAGATGGACGCTGCACTCAAGGCCACAGCCATTAGCTTAGAATTACTGATGGATCTAGACATGGTACACTTCTTTAAACACGGTATTCGCGGTGGGGTCAGTCAGTGTAGCGTTAGAAAAGCTTTTGCTAACAATAAATTTATAACTCATTATGACGCTTCCAAACCTACTTCCTACATCATGTATTTGGACGCCACCAACCCCTATGGTGCGGCTATGTCTCAATATTTACCAACAGGGAATTTTAAGTGGTTGGATGAGACCGAAATTCAAAGTTTAGATTACATGAATGTCGCGAATGATTCTAAAACTGACTATATATTAGAGGTAGATTTAGAATATCCCGAACAGTTGCATTATTTACACAACGAACTACCCTTTTGTCCACAATCAATAGCTCCACCAGAATCAAAATTCCAAGACATTGAAAAATTAATTCCAAATTTGAAAAAGAAAGATAACTATATAATTCATTACCAAAATTTGCGTCAGGCTTTAGATTATGGGCTTAAGCTCACCAAAATTCATCGCGTTATATCTTTTGACCAATCACCGTGGCTAAAGAAATACATTGACCTAAACACAGCGATGCGCAATCAAGCGCAAAATAAGTTTGAAAAAGACTTTTTCAAACTGATGAACAACGCTGTGTTTGGGAAAACGATGGAAAATGTGGAGAAACGGGTAGATGTTAAACTTGTTTCTCATTGGGAAAATATTGGTAGAAGGTTGGGAGCCGAAGCGTTAATCTCGAAACCTCATTTTAAAGATCGCACTATTTTCAACGAGAACCTGGTAGCTATCCAGATGAAAAAACAAAAAGTCACATATAATAAACCAATTTACGTGGGTTTCAGCATCTTGGAAATATCCAAGACTATTATGTATGACTTTTTGTACGGGTTTATTAAGCCAAAATACGGCAACAACGCGGTATTACTCTACACTGACACCGATTCCCTTGTTTTGAAAATTACAACCGAAAATTTCTATAGCGATATGGCACAAAATTTAGATAGATTCGATACGTCTAATTTCTCACAGGAAAATCCACATGATGTTCCTGTAAACCAGTCAATTTTGGGCAAAATGAAAGATGAGTATGCAGGAAAAATCATTTGGGATTTCTACGGTACCGGGGCGAAGACATATTGTGTAAATGTGGAGGGAAAGTTAACGAAAAAAGCTAAGGGAGTTCCTGACTACGTCACCCAGAAAGAACTAACTCTTGACAATTATAGAGAGGCGGTTGACGTAGAGGGAACTCAGATTCATCGACAGATGAACACTTTCCGTTCGCATTTACACGATATGTATGTCGAACTTAAAAATAAGGTAGCGCTATCACACGCGGACGATAAGCGTTACCTTATTCCCGGCGACTTGGAGAACACGCTTGCTTGGGGTCATCGAGATATTAAAAAGTATAAGGAATCATCGGAAATTCCATGAGCGAAGACTGATCACGGACAGCTAACTTTACTTTAATCACCTTTGGTAGCTAAATGTATGACTTTAGAGGCTGTGATATTAGATTAGGCATATATGTTATTTATTGTATTCATTTATTTACTTTATATGTATATTTCACCTAAGTTTACCCTAGTTTTTAGTTTTCTATTATTTGTTTATATATATATTTTACCCAAGTTTACCCTATTTTTTTGATTTTTTATATTGTTTGTTTATTTATATTATTTTTTTAGTTATATTTATATTTACTATTTACAGACCGCTGTTCGGTCATATTTTGTGTTTTTTAACTTTTTTTACACTTTAATAAATGCTTGTTTTTGTGTTTATATTAACGTCTTATTTCCTTAGTTAGAACAAAGAAAAAAACAAATTAACATTAGACTATTTATTTAGTAACAGTATAATATTCTATAGTAAGCTTATACAATTTATAAACATGTTTTGCAAATAGGTGTATTAGTTTCTCAGTCCATCGAAATAGATGCTTGTCTGTTGTGGCATCTTCAAACTTGAGACTTCTCTTATCACCATTGCGATGAAACACTAGCGTGTACTGTCCAATTATCATAAATATATCTACCCAATGGGTATTGAAACAATCAAAAGTGCTTAATAATTCTTCAAATTCCTCACTAGAGAAAGAAATTTTGCCATAACCAATAGTATCCAAAATTACTTGTTTGCGTTCCTCTTCGGACGTAGTAAAAATGACAGTTATAAAGTCATCAATCTCGTAAACTCGGTTAGGCTTAGTCGTCGGCACTATCGCTGGAACATCTGGACATCTAGACGAAGATTCAAACACCTTATCCCAGCTGGAAGAGGAGGAGGAGGCAGCCATTGGTAAGTTGAAATGGTAAGTTTCAAAAACAGTCTAACCATAGATTTATATTCTTGGTAAAACTTAATGTCTCTTTTCAACTTGCGCGGTTTTTTCAAATGCTCGTCTAATTTAACTGACAAGTCGACTGTCTTTGTCATAAGCTCGAGACTAAATGACCAAATTTCTCAAGGGGGTCTAATAATATAGGATAAAATTAAACAGGGAATACAGTTTAACTTCTTTATTTAGGTAAAAAATCATAAATATATTCATACAGGATTTTTGAATTCTTAGCACTACAAATACAATATTCTAAACCATGATAAGAACAAGTGGTTTTATTTAGAGATAATTTCGGTACAGCAACACTGTCCCTAGTAAATTCTAAATTAACAATATCGGGTATATGCTTAAGATATTTCATCCTGGAAAAAGCTTCCAGTAAGAAGGTCTTCTTTACATGTCCCTTCACATAGATGACATCAACATCCCGTAGATCGTTGTAGATAATGCGGTGAAGTTCATTGTAATCGGTTTCGCCGGAATTGTAGTATAAACCATGTCGGTTCCCATATAGAAACATTGCTTGCTTCTGGCAATCATAGGATAGCTCATAAAACGACCGAACGGGTTTGAAAAGATAGCTTTTGAGTTGCTTTCCATCGTAAATAGCCAATTCTTTAGCTTGAAATTCTGGAACTCTGAATCCTTGAACGTCAACCACAACAAACTTCATCGTGCTGAGAGGGTTGAATAGTAACTGATTACAATAGATCACGTACTTGACCTGTTAAAGCCTGATACTCGAGCACTCGATCATGAAGAATTATACAAAAGGCACGTGATTCCTTCGAGAAGTTTTCGGAACTTTGAAACTCCAACTTAACGTCAATAGTGTTACTCTTGAGGGCTTCATTTTGTTTGGAACAGTCAATAACAAATAGGGCTCTGCCAGCGAAAGCGAGAAAATCCAAAAGCGGCTCCGACCGTTGTTTCCCCAAATAGGTTTTTTGAAAGTCGGTATACATCTGATAGGCTTCTGCAAACTGTCTATTGACAAAGTTTAGGTTTAACGACTCATAGGGGTAAACTTCAGACTTCAAATGCAATTTGACGTCGGTGATGTCTAAATTATCAAAGTAGGTACAATCAGCTTCAAAGTTATCTTTTCGCTTCTTCATAAAAAAGACAATGACGTATCGGGCTCTCTCAGACATGGTCTTAACGGTCCAAATATCACGCTTTGTTGTTCTCAAAGCAGGCAGTTCATGTAGTTCCCAGTTTCGAAACGGAATATATATCGGTTTGTTCTTGGCGATTTCGTCCAAAAGCCTTAATTTCACTGCATCACTCGGGTAAATATGTTTCACTTTCAACTCAACCGTTTTTAAGGTTATTGTCGCCTTCTTAGTACCAGTGGACTTGTAGCAGTTGTCATCATCGAGCACGAACCAGTTTAATTTTCTGTTTACCCATTAATACATTGTGGTAATCGGCAAACACGCCAAACAATATGGAAAGTGGGATGCGGAAATTAAAATCTCTAGATGTTTCATCCAAGGTCTTGACAGTTCCACTTGGCCAATTCCATCCAGCTTTGTCTAGAGCACGGCTTTCCTTCTCATTTAAACATAGCATATTTTTAACGGTGCTAACAATACCAGGATCTCGAATCTTTTCAATCTCCTTACCATTAACTTCATAGGAAATGTTGTCAAAGAGAAAGGCTCCGGCATTATTGGTTAGATCGCAAGTACCGGTCTTACCAGTGGCATCTGCTTCCACCTTAAACGTACCCTCGATGTAGAGTTGAGCTTCACTCATATCCAAAAAGACATCTTGCTGATTGATAACAATCTCGATTTCGTCATTGTTATTAAAGGAGTTGGTAAAGGGGTGATAAGTGTGCCATTCTTCGCGAATGACCGACTCATCACTCTTGATCTGATTGAAGATTTGAAGTTTTTCTGACATGGTAGCCGTAAGGACTGCTTATCGACTGCAAATATATTATATTTGAAAACGTGAGTGACCCCTTCGACTTCTGACCACTGAATGATCTGCCGACTGAGGTATTAGTGTTTAAATACCTTTTAAATACTAGAACCATTTCGTCTAAGTTCTAATCGAATTACTACTTCTTCACCTCGAAAATTAAGAGGTCTAGAATCCTGGTCTACTAGCGTGAGAGTAATGTTATAGATGCTTTTTTGCTTCACAGGTAAATAGATTAGATTCCTTGGTTCGATATTTATACTGTAGCCGGGGTCAACAGTAGGTGAAAATTCGTACAGAGTATGTGAGGGATTATTTGTGTAATACGAACCGGAAATGATGTTACACTCTACTCGAATAGTAACAACTTGTATAATTTCCACAGGTTGATCTGATTCGTGGAATTTGCCAGACTTTAACAGTTGAGGTGAAAATCCCAACACCTTTGCAGTACTGTCTTTTGGTTTAAAGTTTATGTCGTAGACACTGGTTAACTCGCACTTTAACGTATTGTTATTGGGTTTAAGCGATAAGATACGATTCCATTCGTATGCGGGAGCTCTGGGATCTAGGAGCTTACGTTGTAGAAACTGCTCGATATCTTCCAACTCGTAGGACCCTGTTGGTATTTCCAATACTCGCTCCTCCTGATTATTGACAATGTAATAAAACTTGTTTCGTCCCTCTTCGATATTGGGAATCGTGTTCCAAGTGTTTAGCGAAATTAATGCTAACGAGTAATCAAACCTGGAATCGAGCTCTATGGGAGGTACAAAGTAGGCTTCAAGTCGGTGAGAGCGACCTTTTAATGTGAATGTCTGTGACATGACTGCTAGCAATAAGCATCAACACCTGCATTTATAAAGTTTCATTGTAGAGAAATACTAGAGCAAGATGCCCACAATTGGTCATTCCATAATCCTGATACTGATCGGAATTAAAATAGATTTTCACATTTTTCATGTACTTGACAAATTCCTTGGGCGGTTTCAAGTTGCCAAAACTATCGAAATAAACAACTCGATTACCGTGTTTCTTGTAAGCTACCAATGTGTTCCGAATCCTGTGTTCCGATCCAAATTAATAACACCACACTCTGTTTTGAGGGGTGCGTTCGGTAAAGTGTTTCGCATAAATACTCCTCTAAAATGCGGTATTTTTAATCGAGTGACGTACGACTTAATATCATGATCGGATAACGGTTTTTCAGGTAGCTTTATTGGTAGTTTTTTGGCAGTTTTCGTAAAAACAATCCATAACCAGTTTTGGGATTCTTTAAATACATGCCGCTACCCTTTTTTCCCAATGGAATCGCTTCCATTGTTTCGTTGTGTCGTTTCGATTCTTTTAACTTCTCCTTGGCACTTTGAGCGTCATTAACGGCCTTCGCTATCCCCGCGGCGCCTCCGCTTAGTGCCCCCAGGGCACTAAGTCCGGCAAAGATGGGGATAAGTGGTAGAAACCCGCCCTGTTTCGGTAAGGGTATTATTCGTGGTACGTTGATCCTCTTACGTCCTCCCACCTTCTTGACCGTTACTCGTGCAGCTTTAAGTATTTTACTGAGAGTCCTTTTCTTACTAATATCACCAGTACCCGTATGTCGAAGTTGTTTCTTAAGCAGAGTGACCACTAATGATAGGGGTTTCATCTTCAGCTTCTTGCCAGCACCCAACTTGCGTTTTACCTTCATAGCGTTAGTTACTAACCACGCGGAAGCTTTTTCACCAAAACTGGAATCGTTTGCCTTTACTCGTTCCCAAGCTCGGTTCTCCAACATTCGATCGACTCGATGTCTTTGTTCCAACTCTTTCGACTTGGCGTATTCGATATCGTGATCGCGACAAGCACTATCCAATTTGTTCTTTGGTCGATCGCCTCGAGCCAACCGCTCTTGAAGTTTGGTTCCGGGACCGCAATAGGAATAACCAGGCAAATGAAGCTCGAACGGGAGCTTGTTGATAGCTGTATTTAACACACCTGCACCCTGCCGAGTCCTCATTCGTAATGAAGCCCTGGGAGGGTGTAGAGTAGTATTTATAGATAAGCAGAAACTCAAAATCCAAGTTTATAATTGCGATATGAAAAAAGAAAAGTGCCTCAGTAGCAAACATGGTCAACTTTTGCCTTCTACAATTCGAGCGTTAATCAGTGGTCCTAGTAATTGTGGCAAAACCAATGTAATGATTAGTCTTTTGATTGATGAAAATGGTTTACAATTCGAGAATGTGTACGTGTATTCCAAATCTCCGCAGCAAGACAAGTACGACTTTCTTCAACAGGCTATGAAGCATTCCTGTTTAGGCTATTTCGGCTACAGTGATAATGATGAAGTTTTAGATCCTGCCAGTGCCCGACCTCACTCTGTATTCATATTTGATGATGTAGCATGTGAGAAGCAGGATAAAATACGTAATTACTTTTGTATGTATGGGCCGGCATCATGCAATTGATTCATTCTATTTATCGCAAACTTACTCGAAAATACCTAAACAGCTGGTTCGTGACAATGCCAATGTATTAATTTTATTTAAGCAGGACGACTTAAACTTGAAACATATCTACGACGATCACGTTAAGACAGACATGACATTCGATGCATTTAAACATATTTGTTCCGAATGTTGGAAAGATAGGTATGGGTTCCTAGTAATGGTGAAAGACAATGATATTGCTAAAGGCCGATATCGTAGCAAGTTTGATACATATATCATACCCTAAGCCCCTTGAGGTTCAGTGTGACACTGGACGTTCTAGAAGCTAGATGTGTTAAGTCTCGAGAAACAGGGTCTGTTTAGTAGTTGTTTTAGCTGTTTCCTAGCTGTTTTTCCCGAACAGGGTCTGTTTTTTAGCTGTTTTTCCAGAACAGGGTCTGTTTTTAGCTGTTTTTCCAGAACAGGGTCTGCTTTTTAGCTGTTTTTCCAGAACAGGGTCTGTTTTTTAGCTGTTTTTCCAGAACAGGGTCTGTTTTTTAGCTGTTTTTCCAGAACAGGGTCTGTTTTTTAGCTGTTTTTCTAGAACAGGGTCTGTTTTTTAGCCGTTTTTCCAGAACAGGGTCTGTTTTTTAGCTGTTTTTCCAGAACAGGGTCTGTTTGTAATATGTGTACCCCCATGAGTCAGCTCGATAAAGACGTTAAACGTAGGATTATCCAAGCTGCACGAACAATAAGAAAGAAGTATTTAGCATTAAAGTTGGAGCGAGGCGAAGAAGATGCAGCTCTTAATAAATTCTTAATGCCGATTACCGATCCTCTGAATAAGCTTGTGAGTGCTTCCGCCACCGCCACTGCAAAATCTAAGAAACTGTTATGGGTAGAAAATAGCAACACGATGTAATAGATAATTAGTATCAAAATTTAAGTTTTCGACTTCATTTTTTTAAGTAAATATTTTTATTGTGGAATTTTTGAGACCTTAATAAGCAATTAAATAATAATTAAATAAATAATACCTTATACCTTCAGTAAATCCTCGTTAAGGGTGAAAGACAAATATAGGGCTCGATGTGAGTTCGAGTGAATTTTTCCTGATTATTTTCCATGTTTTGGGTAGTATATTTTTATGACAATTTCTTGATATATTGCTAGTCGTAGAGACTTGATAATTGGATACATGGGTTTTGAACTTGGATTGGATCTTCTTGTTTTCGAAATGGGGTTTCTTTAGAAGTGTTTATTTTTAAAACAATTTATTAGGTGATTTATAAGCCAGCTGTTTGACAGTTGGAATGTCAGGACGCTGACATTTCTCCTGTCGAGTTTTAGGCGAGAACCAACCGTAAGTCGTATTCTGACGACACAGGCGACCGAGTTTTGCTGAGGAAAAGGGTTAACCTTTTTGCTGCGACTTTTCTAATCGGCGTAAATTGTTAGGGATTTTGTTTCTTTTGAAGGTTAAGGTTGGTCCTGCTGTCGAAGGAACCGTAGGTTGGTAGATTGGAGATTGGGGGGATATGACGTGCCTTTTTTCTTCGTGACCGTCAAGAGAAGAGCACATGGGATAAGACCCAGATAAATTTCTTTTGGAAAATGCCACATGGTCAAATATAATTTTTGGGAATCATCCCATTTTCGGATTGTATTATTAGTGGTCTTTGGATGGTATATAATCCCTGGCTAGGATGCCGATACAATTGTGTTTTCTTCAGGGACGGAAAAAACCCTTATTAATTTAAGGTAAGCGAAATTGTACAGACCAGATTTAGGGTGGTAAAAAAATTTGTAAATTTGTAAATTCAAAATTGATTTAAGTAATTCTAGTATAAAAGAATTTTACTTATATAGGGTATTTCCTTTGCAGGGTTTTTAGGATGGACTAATTTTTTTGCAAGGGCCTAAACCTTTGTTTAGATAAAGTTTTGGCTTGGACTACATTGTAACTACCTAATTTTGGATCAAAAGTTTTACGTTTGGGTTAAAGTATCTGAGTTTATGGTTTTGACACATTGGGGCTGGTATTTTAGAATCTAAAATTCCATTGGAAAGTTTTGACATGACCTTGAATGCCCTTGGGACTCTGTAGTTGTCAGTTTTTGGAGCAATCTTCTATATCCTATCCACGTCGGGACAACAAGGTTCTGCAGGGAACTTGAGAACCTTCTCCATGGTTTCAACACACCGAGAGGCAACTCCGATAGTTGCAGACAGCTAAGTGTAGCTTTTAGAATTTCACTTACCGGTGTAGTTACCAACATTGATTCATGTCGAGGGGCAATTTTCCCTATCTTTTATTTACCTGGTGCAATATTGTTTGTACCTCATCGAGGTTCTTTTATTTTGGGAGGCCTTACCGAGGAATCAATGTTATGAACTTTACCGGTGGAGTCCTTCAGACACTTAATTTGCTATAATAATAATAATATAATCATTATGTTTTACCTTTTTAATAACCTTTTCTCTGGTGCGTTCGAACAAATGTAAAGTCCCGGTGACTATAAACGTGGGCGGATTGTCGACAACACGCATGCGTATTACCAGGCCTCGTTAGTCCAAACTGGACATTTAATTTTTGGTATTTTATAAAATTTTCATGTAACTAAATTCAAATATTAGAATCGATACGTGTAGTCAAGTAACTACATTTTTACTTGGACTTAAGTTTTAAGTGTAAATACAGGGGAAGCATTTATTTTCGTCGGGTATTAGAGGGAGGTGGATCCTAGCATCGTTTTGGCCTAGTGGACCTATCGGTGCTGGCGTAGCTAGGCTGACCCAGGGGGGTATAGTCACCGTCAAGCGTGCTAGTGTCCACAAACATTTGGACCTTTTTGGAAATAACCTTGTATATTTTTTTCTTCAGTAACTGTAAATTTTTCATTACCGTAACTTTAAAACTTTACTGGTTTTCTTGTCAAACCAAGAACTTTCTTGTAAATATATCTTACTTTTGGGCGGTCAACAGTCTTGTTTCAAGTGTGTTTGACCACGCGGAAATTCCAGTTGTCTGGTCTATGTGATCACTATACCATTAAAGCACATTTGACTTTATTGTGTGGGTATAGTGACTGCCGTCAAACAAACTGGGATCAATTCTACTGGGTGAGTTTATCACTCATCAACTCTGTAAATTATGTAGGTAATTTTAAGGGTTTGTCTCAAAGGAGCTTGTATTTAATTAAAGAGAAAAAGGACTTGTTATTTTATCCTACATTTCCACGGATTAAATGTATTGGCCTTAAACAAAAATTTGTTTTCTTACCCAGTATTTTACCGGACTTGACATAGTAGTTTTCTTTTCCTGGTTTTGTTTCAACGTTAAAGGCTAAACGGACCACCATTTGGAGTCTTAATTTTAGAAAGTAAAACTATGGTGGCGCCTCTCTAAATTTGGACTAAAATACCGATTTTGACTTTAAAAGCTAAACGCTCATCTGTCACTAAAAGAACCTATACCTGAGATAGAGCTAGCGTATGGAGGTGTTCTACAAGCCGCTTGATTTGGTCGATTAGGTAAGAGTTGTAGGTAGATAACCTTCTCAGGGCGTACCTAGGTCACAGTTGTTATCTGTAGGATAACGGTTTAGGGCGATTCATTTTTAACCACATTTTACGAGATGTTACAAAACGTAAGATTAAAGTGGAAGAGGGTGTTGGTGTAAAACCCAAATTTAAACCACCCATAGTAACTCGAGAAGTGAAACCTCCTGTAAAATTTTTAACAGATGAAACTCACTACGGAGATGTTGCTACTGATGATGATGGTGATGTGTTTGAAGAACCAGCTCAGGTCCTGCGGAACAATCAGCGCAACACATATGAAAGAATTTTGAAGATTCTCTTCGAAAATCTGAGGTGTTTGAGACTTTTATCGAGCAGTATCCGAAGATTGCTCAAGAATACCTGAAACAAGATTGGACAGGCTCTAGCGAAATAGATGCTAACAGCCTGAAATATGATTTAGTGACTGATTCTTGGAACTTAGGTTCAGAACCGGCTAATTTTTTAAAGAATGGTGATATTCAAGTTGGCTCCCTTACGTACAAAGGAACTCTGGGACTATACGATTTATTGTTTCTCAAGGTTCCTAAATTTCAGACTGCTGCCGATGAAGAACAATACAAAGATATTCTAATGCGAACAGATTTATACTTGAAAGACAATGGTCAGTTGAAAGGTAATAGATCTCACAAATATAATGCCATTGTGAAACCACTAATTTCTAAAGGTTCTACCAGTAAAATTCCTTCGCCCGGGGGTAAAATCTTGACAAGATCGAAGTCTGAGAAATCCGGATCTGTGAAATCCGGATCTGCCTTAATGGACTACAACGAAAAACCCAAAGAATATGTCTACTATAATGACGTAAATGAGCTGGTTGACAGGTTAAAAAAGCTAGACGCTTCCAATCAGGTTGGCAACAATAATAACATGAACGAGATTTGGAGCATTTTGCACGAATTGGAACACCTTGGAGTAATTGAATTCTATAAATAAGTTTGTTAAAGCGGTTATGCCTTAGTACCGCAGTAATCATGAATAAGTTTGGACGTTCCTTGCCCACGTCGTCTAATCAGAAAAGAGTGAGAGTGTTGCAAGCACCCAACTTGATCACTCTTACAAAAGATGGTGATTACAATATTCGAGATCATCGGCTTTGTAACGTCAAATCACCAACAGATATCGCTGATGCTGTAAATAAAAAGTTTGTCGAGAGTATGCTAACTTCACTTTCTACTACCATTGATAGATCGCTGAATGATAAAATACAAGTATCCCACGTGGAGATGCTGAGACAAGTAACGGTGTTGGAACAAAAAGTAAACAACTCTATCGGTAGTATTGTAAAGCAAATGGAGGTCTTTACAAAAACTAATAAGGATTATGTAGACTCAGTATCCGACCAACTTAAGCTGCTTGACAACAAATTCAAGAGTGAGACTTTAATTTTGAATACAAACCTGGATCGTCTATCTACCCAATTCAAAGACCTCGAAAAACTCCTAAAAGTTTACACCAATCTGGCTATTCAAAATGCTCTCAGACCAGTCAGGACGGATATGGGAAAGATTCGTGAAGAACTCTCCAAATTATTACAAACAGTTGATTTGCTAAAGAAAGGATCTTCCCGTCCACCAACTATCTAAAATTTAGACGTATATAATCCGATATCTTGCTGCAGAACCTCATTCTTTGAGAAATAATGGTCAAGGGCATTACGAAGGCCAGAGAACAAGTT
Source organism: Philopedon plagiatum (assembly GCA_963971165.1). Taxonomy (NCBI): domain Eukaryota; kingdom Metazoa; phylum Arthropoda; class Insecta; order Coleoptera; family Curculionidae; genus Philopedon; species Philopedon plagiatum. The sequence goes on from OZ020190.1 coordinate 63,349,858, forward strand.
GTTAAGGAACTACATAAACCAGCTAGAATCAAATTTAAACGTCGCAGATTTATCCTGTATGGTTTAGACGATACGTTTGCCTCCGATCTTGCGCAGCTCGATCAGTACGCTCGTGAAAACAAGGGATTTAAATGCATTTTGGTTGTAATTGATTGCTTTTCCAAATTTCTCTGGACCAGACCTCTAAAGTCGAAAAATGCTCAGGATGTGACTAATGCCATGGATCATATACTCAAACAGTCTCGGAGGATTCCGAAAAAGCTGGTGACAGATAATGGGAAAGAGTATTACAACGCTAGCTTTCAAAGTCTTATGAAGAAGCATGGGATACATCATTACAGTACCTTTAGTATTTTAAAGGCTTCTATTGCTGAACGAGTAATTCGAACGCTCAAAGAACACCTGTTTAAGTTGTTTACCTTGAATGGTAATCATAAATGGATCGACTTGTTGGAACAAGTTACAAATACTTACAATAACACCAAACATCACACAATCCGCATGAAACCGAAGGATGTTAACAAGAGTAATGAGAAGAAAATATTGGACTCTGTTTATAGTCGTTTAAAGGTTGTGGGAAAGCAAAAATTCAAAGTTGGCGACATTGTTCGCATCAGTAAGGCTAAGCACGTGTTTGAAAAGGGTTATGTACCTAATTGGACCACTGAGTTGTTTAAAGTATCTCAGGTGAAGATTACCAATCCCACGACTTATTTGCTAGAGGATACGAGCGGTCAACCCATTAGTGGTGGATTCTATGAAGAGGAATTGCAAAAAAAAAACAATCTGACTTATTTCTTATTGAACAAGTTTTGCGTAAAAAGGGTAAAAAGATGTATGTAAAATGGCCTGGGTTTGATAAGTCCCATAACAGTTGGATAGATATGGCTAAGGATGTGGTTTAAACGCTCGTTCTTTGTATAAATAGACAGAATTTTCCTGCTTTCGACCAGTTAAAACTATGCCGTATTGCGAAGAGTGTGATACTGAAATTTTATCTCGTAGTGCTCATAACCATACCCTAAAACATAAGCAGCAATGTAGTGAGAACTTGTACTCTCAGGTAAAATTAGTTCGAACTGCTTTTAAACAACGGATACTAACTTACCATCTGACAAGTGACTTACATTCGACTGATGTTAAGCAATATTTAGACGATCTAAAAGATACGGTTCGTACTTTAATCACTGATCCTTTAAAGACTTATCCCCAGCTTAAAGTTAATATGGAGCTATATGGTCGTTATCTGTTGGCATCCACACAGGAACAAGACATAAAATCGTTTAATACAAAATTTAGTGTTATTTCTCCCAACACTAATTTGGAGGACTTTTACAGCGAATATCAGATCTCTCTAGTGAAAAAAGCTTCCGAATTTACCGCGATGGGAAGCGGATGGGCGTTATCCAAACTGCTGTTTCTCGAACTTAACATCAATAAATGTGGAGTGGGGGTATAGTTTCCTCTACACTCATACTAATCCTAATACGTTGGCTGACGTCATTATTTTAGTGCGAACCATGGCTAGTAAACGTTGTACCGCTGCTGCTGCTGCTGCTGCTCCTGCTGCTGCTTCTGAGGTGATGGAAGACGACGATAGTTCCCGAAGCTCATCACCCTATTGGACATATTTGGACAGTATGATTCTCCGAAGTAACCGAGAAATTAGCAACGAGAAGAAACTCTTTGGTGAATTTTGCTATCCTACAGGTAATGTTACAGTAATTGTGGGTCTGAGTAGTGCCAGGGGGATGATGCCAAGTGTAAAACTAACCACAACAACAACAACACCCGAACAACATCAGCTCTCACTCAGCCATTCTGATTTGATCGAGTTTTTGGAGATGATCGACAAGATGATTGCCGATACTGATGGAAGTGTGACAACAACGCTGATGTCTTCATCGGAAAATTTTACCGTATCCAGTGCTATTCTTTTGAACGATCGATTCTTTAGGCTCAAGATTAATGATGATGCAACTTTCACGTTTTCTTCCAATGATATAAATTCTATTGTTAGCATTAGACATTTAATTAACTATAGATTAAAGTTAGTTGAACATTTACAATTTAGAAGCTATTACGACGATACTTTGAAGTATGCAAAATGTTTTGTTAATATTAAGGACAACTTTTTTGAAATTGTAACCAATCTGTGTAATTTAAACCCGTCTGAACAGAGTTATTACATGTTGGAATTAATGCATTACAACCTGCAAAAATTGTTAGATGACTTTGATAAACTGTATATGTATTCTGATGACTCATAATAATAATAAATATTTTACAGCTCAAGGTTCCTTTCTTTTTCCCCCCTCCCCCCCCCCCCCCCCCCCCACCCTTATCCTGCTGCTGCGCTTACTCATAAAGCCACTCGATTTCCAGCAGAGTTTTCATAGTTGATCATATGTTCATTGCAGTCAGTTGTAGCCTGTCTAGACCTGTCGTGACTTGTTACATAACCTTAAAACACACTTCTTTGAGTCTCATAAGTGTGTGTGTGTATGCAAGATGTCCAAAGAACGTCAGGAAGTTTGCATCGATCTTCAAGGTTACCCCTTAGCTAGTGGGTTTATACCGAAGGAGTTGGCTGTGTATGATGGCGTACGATTTTGCAGCTTCCTCTTCAAACCTCCGTATGGCAGGAAATTTTTAAAGCCTGAAGATCTCAAGATAGTAGAATATTTGGAGGCAAACTACCATGGACTACTGTGGGGGTCTGGCTGTTTGGACTTGAACCAATTGGAAAGTGTGACTTCTACACATATACCACCTTATAAATCTCTATCATTCCAAGTTTTAAATCATTTTGACATCAGTCATGGCAGCGTTAAGTTCGACGCACATTCTGCTCGTCGCGTTAGTGCAAAACGTCTTCTACGTATACATGCCACATAATGTTAAGGATGTCGCCATCATGATTAAAACCGAGGATTTTCCCTCCAATAATCCGTGGTTGCATATGGTTTACGAAAGAATAGATCATCAGCAAACGCCTGTTTTCTCTATGAAGATTCCTACGGCAGCAGCAGCATCAAGCAACCTTCTTCGCTACAAAGTAAAGTTCGTCTTTCGAGATAACACCGTTGGCGAAACTGATTGGAAGACAATAATTCGTGGGGATACATTAACTAGCACACCATCATCATCATTATCAAACTCAGTTTTGAATTTACTTATATTTATAACTATAGCTTGTTCATTATTGTTAAGTAATGTAATATTTAATATTTGTAAGACAATTCGACAACATTATTAATTAAAAACGATTTTTTCCTACATCGCATTTTATTTATCTACATCCGCTACCTACGATGCGGTTACCATACATAAATTAAAACAAGTGATACCCTTATCGACCGGAAATGGAAACCACAAAGCTAACCTTATCACCGGAAACTGCTAACCGCAACTTCCTCCTGTTCACGCGGCACTAATACATATTTTTGTTGTTATTATTCCATAAAATTAAATCAAATAATATTCATAGTTTCTATAATTAAATTAAAAATTTCTTATGTACAGTGATGTAAAAAATTTTGAAATCTAATTTTTACTAGTTCAGAAGAACTAATACCTACTTGTTCTATTATTAAATCCACTAATATTCATAATTTATATAATTAATCCAAAAATTCACTATACAGGATGATGTAAAAATTTTGAAATCTAATTTTTTACTAGTTCAGAAGACCTAATACCTATTTTCTGTTATTAAATCCAATAATATTCATAATTTATATAATTAATCCAAAATTTACTATACAGGGTGATGTAAAGATTTTGAAATCTAATTTTTTAATAGTTCAGAAGACCTAATACCTATTTTCTGTTATTAAATCCAATAATATTCATAATTTATATAATTAATCCAAAATTTACTACACAGGGTGATGTAAAAATTTTGAAATCTAATTTTTTCCTCAAAGTCGAGATTTTTGAAAAATAATTTGATAAATCGAAAGATCTGCTCCGCCACTATCCCCCATGCGAATTTCGTCTCTCCCCTTCAGCCGTTAGGTCACTAATCGCAAAAAACTGTATCTCCGGAACCAAAGGACCAATCGACACCATTCTTTTTTTAAACGCTTTCGGACACCGCCCTGAACACGTGACATATGTTGAATTTTTCTTTTGACGTTTAATACGTGACTGGTGACAGTTGACATATCTTAAATGACAGGTGACAGCCGCCATACTTTTACGCATGTCTTCTAACGCCATTTTGAACACGTGACGTATGGTAAATTTTAATTTTGACGTTTCATAAGTGACAGGTGACAGTTGACAGATCGAAGATGACAAGTGACAGCTGACATGCTTTTACACAGGTCTTATGACGTCATGCTTCACACGTGACGTATGTTCAATTTTAATTTTGGCGTTTCATAAGTGACAGTTGACAGTTGACATATCTTAAATGACAAGTGACAGCTGACTAATTTTTTTCTCCTGTCTTATGACGTCATCCTTCACACGTGACGTATGTTCAATTTTAATTTTGGCGTTTCATAAGTGACAGTTGACATGTCTTAAATGACAAGTGACAGCTGACTAATTTTTTTTCTCCTGTCTTATGACGCCATCCTTCACACGTGACGTATGTTCAATTTTAATTTTGACATTTGACAAGTGACAGGTGACAGTTGACAGGTGACATTTGACATTTGGCAGCTCACATTTATATCGCTGACGTAAGCTCCACTGACGTAGACTTCGATGACGTACTTGAAATTTGCTCCTGCGCAAAGGTGGCCGAGATATGACGTCATAGATCTCGAGATAAGATCTCCCCCGGGGGACGGGGTGATGGTGAACTCCCAAAGAATACCTACTACAATAGAACTAAATTCGTTTTAGCAACCCGTTCCAAGATGAAAATCATTAGAAAATCAAGCAAATCGCTGAAATATCAGAATAATTCATAAGTTTTTAATAACGACTTATTAACAATGACAGGACAAAATCCTGTCAAAACATAACGTATCAACTAGAAGATCTTAATTTAAACCAGTACTAAATCTTAAACCTCTTAAGCCTGGTTTATCACCATTCGTAAACATAATTTTAGAGCATAATCATAAAATTAGTGCATAAGCATAATATTTAAAGTAAAGGATCAAATGAACACATTTATTAGTATTCGTAATGCGCAACACATAATTTTATTTGCTAATATACAACCTTGAAAGATGCCTAACTTTTAACTTTTAGGAATTAGAAATTAAAAATTATGAAACCTCGTCAATATACGCATGCGCAATTTCAGCTTTTTGACACTTGCCATTGGCAGCATTTGACATAACCTTAAAATTTAGCGACTTTTGTGTTTTGATTTCGGCTCTATTTCTATTTGTGAAAAATGAGTGCAACTGCAATTGCATTAGATGAAGAAACACTGTGCAATTTGGTAGAAAGTTATCAATTCTTATGGGATCAAAAGCATTCCATGTACAAAGACAAAATAGCGAAAGAGAATGCATGGCAAAGTATTGCTGCAGTCATGGAAGCAGATGGTAAGTGCATAAAAACTTGATATTTGCTGGAGTATAATCGTTTTTTCTTAGTTAAAGAGTGTCAGGAATTGTGGGGTACCTGCGGGCTAAATTTATAAGGGAAAGAAACAAGAGAAAACATATACCATCAGGTGCTGCTTCAGAAACAAACAGTTGGGAGTTCAATGATCGCCTAGGATTTTTGGAGAAAGGAATTCAAACCAGAAGGTAATCTAGGCAATAAAGTAATAAATTGAATGCCGAAGCAGGAGAAGAGTAGCTGAAGCTGACCTGAGGTTGTTAAAAGGCATAATCAATTTCTGAGAGAGTTCTTATAAAGTATTGTAAAGGAAATAATCTAAAAATAATTAATTGGTTATATAAGTTAATAATAAGACCCTAAAATACCTCAGTTAATAGCATTCAGAGAAATAAAATTATTTTTATTTAAAAAAAACTTTTAACTTTTTAGAACAAAGACAAGTGTAATAAGGAAGGCTAGTACACCCTCAGTTACTTCAGGGAAAACATGGGAAGAGTTTATCGTAGCACAGGATGGGGTTCTATCACCTGAATCCACAGAATATGAGGAAAATAAATCTGATAACGACAATTTAGATGAAACAGAAAATGAAGTACCAGAATTAAATACACAGGAATATTTAATTACTACCCCTAAAACATCAACTACACAGAATAATATATCGATCCTTCAGAAAGAACCGAGTAAAGAACAGAAAGAAATGATTGGAATGTTGAGAAAAGAAAAAACCGTAAAGAAAAAAAAGAGTGAGGAACCTATACCTCTAAGGGAACTGGTAAATACGTGTACGACAATAGGGCAAAATTTAAATAATATCCTTAATAATTCAGAAAATGAACAAGAAGACTACCATTTCGCAATGTCACTGCTAGAGTCGTTCTAGAAAATTCGCAGTCCAGCGGAAAATCTAAAATTAAAGGCGTCCTTTTTAGTACAGCTGGCTGATATTATCGATAAGGAAAAATAAAGAAGTTAAAATATATAGTGTTTTTATTTATCAGTCCTATGAAATTTAAGAGCCAGTTTTTGAGGTTTAAAGAAAAAAAGTTTCTAGAAAATATTTACAATGCTTGATTTTTTGGAAGATTTATTAAAGGACTCGGCTAATGAAAGACTGCACTTGTCAAAATTCTGGAATGTTTTTATATGTAGTAGTTTACAGCGTCTTGATCAAAAGTCCTTAGGGGCATGTCAACATGAATCGAGTAGATTTCAAGATAAAGGACGTGAATGAAATGGCAAAATCAATATTAAAAAATTATACTGTCATGACCATGGCCCAATATTAAAATATGGTAATCTGTAGGTGAAAGTAAACAACTTTTTCTTACACAATTTTTTGAAAAGGTACAGGGTACCCTAAAAATGTTGACCATAATGTATGCAAAATTCTGGTCAACCCTGTACTTTATACAAAAAAATTATTAGAAGTTGTTTTTAGTGGCCTACTGACTAACATTTCTTTTGGATCAGACAGATCATTTTAATTTTTTTCCAGTGATTTGGTATTGTAAATAAGCAATGTCTCAAGCCCTGTGTCTCGAAAACGACTGACTGAATGTTTTTAGTCAGGAGGTCAAGAAGTACATAAATAAAAATAAAATGAAAATTTACTCAATATTCATACTCATTAAGTATCTCTATTACTTTGCTACATCTTGTATTAAAATGGATTAAAACTTACCAATAATTTTTATTGTACCCTTAATTTTCTCTGGTATTTTCTATAAAGAAAGCATATATTAGAAGTACATAAATAAAAATAAAATGAAAATTTACTTCTTATTTCCTTTATTAACAAAGGCATACTGAACAAAGGTGAACATAAGAAAAATCGCAAACAGGACACTAATATTAGTATTATACAGAGTTACGAGCAAAAAATGTATCCCCTTCCTTAAATGGTTCTAATGTTCTTTGTTACTGATCTGATTACAATCTATAATAGTACATGATAGATCTTGTTAATCTGTTTTGAGCGGGCGCATTTTTTTCAGACTGTCATATCAGTATGGAAATAACCAGAAAGTTTAGGACCATTTAAAAAGAGAATGAATAATTTTTTTGTACGGTATTTACCAGAAATACACTTGAGCATACAAATAAAATGTTTTATAATTATTGTCGAGGTATGGCACCTCTCAGAACGTAGTCTTCCTGCCATGGTATCCAACCCTCCTGAGATGTAAAATAGTCTGCTAATCTGTCCCTTTGCATTCTTGCGCACCTCGTTGCATCATTTGATCCAACTCTGTTAACTGTTCTGAGATAACGGCAATCTTCCCTCCAAGTACCAAGGTGTAACGTCCCATTACTGTCTATATAATCAGCATATCCTGTTGGGCAGTATGTTTTTTCTGAAGTAGGAACATCCTTTTCACTACTTTGAAGGTAGTTATGTAATACCACTGTTGCTTGAACAATTAATTCAGAGACCTCTACACTGTTTCCTATTGTTTTACGTAAAATTTGCCACCTTTGGCTTAAGATGCCAAAGGCATTTTCGATGGTCCGTCTTCCCCGGCTTACTCTGTAATTGAAAATATTTTTTTCTCCAAGGTTGCTACCAGGATATGGTCTTATAATATTTTTCTGCAAAGGAAATGCAGCATCTCCAACTATATAATGATTAATAATAAGATCTGTTTTAGGTAAAGCCTTTGGTGGAGGAATGTTTAAATTTCCATTTAATAAAGCAGTTCCCAATCCACTAGCTTTAAAAATCACTGAATCGTGGTTTGATCCAAAACCACCTATATCCACCATTGTAAAACGGTAATTTGCATCGCATGTGGCCATGAATACAATACTAAAAGTCTTTTTATAATTACAATAGGCACTTCCAGATTTTTTTGGTGCTTTAATTACTATGTGTTTTCCGTCCACAGCACCAATGCAGTTTGGTAGATTCCACTGTATATAATATTCCAGGGCTATATTTTCCCATTCTTGAACTGTTGGTACTGACAACTCCGAAGGTGAGAGAACAATCCACAGTATATTACAGGTTTCTTTAATGATTTTATGTGCTGTGGTTTTGCCAATTCTATAATTCCATCCAATTTCCTGCATTGAACATCCTTCTGCTAAATAACTAAAATTGTAAAAGTATATTAAAATATCCTATATTTATTACAGCAATTCGAACTCACTGCAAAACTAATACTAGACGATGTTCTGGATTTATATATGTACGTTTTCTACATTTTTGTAAGTAGGGTCTTGTTAGGCGCAGTAAATAGTAAAACTGATTTTTAGTCATACGTGTGTATTTGAAAAACTGCTCTTCATCCCATTCAAGCTCTTTCATTGCATGATATAGGTAATAAAAAGGCCTTCTTTGTTGCGGTTTCTGTTGATGGGTCTCACACCAAATCTTCTCACTCTCTCCTGCTTGTTGGTAACTATAGCAGTTACAGTGGTTACCATAGTCAAATAAAGTGGTACTACAGCCAAAGCAGCAGCTATTTTGTTATTTATTTTCATAATTGTTTTCTGTTTTAAGAGGTAAAAATTTCAACTTTCGACACTAATAATGTAACAAAATAATTGAGGTTATGTGTATTGTCACTTCATAGTCTATAATAGTTAAGAATTAAGCACCATTATAAACAGTTTTTGTGTCTTAACAATTGTGCTTATCACTAACCTTATGTTTATGAACTGTGTGTTAATGTTATGAATGGTGATAAACCAGGCTTTAGTGAATCTGAACGTAAGACTTTTAACATATTTAACACCTCTAATTATCCATAAAGTTGTTATAGAACATACCTATTACGACTTTCTTCTTACCGCCAAAATGATTGACTTCGCCCTGTGGCCTGTGATTAATAGATCAGTTTCAGTAACGAAACCTTTTTTGGCAGCTAGTCTGGTGCCATTGTCAAAAGTCAAATAAAAACTTTCAAGCAGTAAAGACGAAACTATTTATATAAAAATATTAACGCATTTTTAAAAATTAAATAATTTTAATATTACTGGCTTTTATTGTGAAAAAGTTGCTTTTTAAAAGCTTTCTAAAAGCTACAATACTTTTTTCTAGTAAGAAAAGTGGAAAAATTAAAACATTGCAGGACACTTTGCAGAAAACATAATACCCTGTATATCAAATAAAATGTCCACCTGCTTTTGTAACGAAAAAACTACGTACGCAAATTCTCGCATTATGCTCAACCAGATTCATAGTATCCTGCTTTATATATAAAATAATTTTAACTCAGAAACCAAGATATTTATTTGAAAACATTGAATTCAGGAATAATATTCATAATGTTAATACTAGAAATCAGAACGCAATAGAAATACCTAAACATCATACTGAAAAATATAAGTCTTCGTTTAAATATACTTCTTCTGTAATTTATACTAATATTCCTTCTAGTCTAAGGGGCATAAGCTATATAGCTTTCAAAAAAAAATATAAAAAATGATTTAGTAAGGGCAGGATTGGAAGAATGATTTTTTGTAAATCAAAATCCTACCTATTTATGCCAACTAGTATACTACTGTCATTTTTTTTGGTTTTCTTTTTTACATTTATCAATTTTATAGTTATATTTTTAATTCTTTTATTGGCATAAATAAACATCTTTATTATTATTATTAAAAGTCAGAATTTATTATTCTTCTTTTTTTAATTTCCCACCCTCTATAGAAGAAATTTTATTTTCTATTGTAAATCCTCAGTTCTATATAAAATATTACTTCTCTTAAACTAATGTTCCAGAGTATTAGCAAATTTACACAGATTTTTGTTTCATTTCTTACACCCCGTATTGCATGAAAAAATCTAAATTATAACAGCAACCTTTGGGTATATCCAAATACTTTTGCACTTAGGTCTAGAGTTAAAGCAGCAATAAAGAAATATTATTTAAAATTGCACGCCCAGTATGACAGCGCAATTATTTTTATAAATAATAACCTTCTTTAATCAGAGAAAGAACAGACAAAATTAATTTTTGATTAAGTAGTTTTTAATTTAACGGACCGACGAAATGGATAAAACATGTTTTTCGTGATCTAGAGATCCGAAAATGTGAAGACAAATCTGAAAGGGGGATTCTTTTCACAAATATACTCTAGTGCGGGCAATAATTTAAAATTGCACAACTTGTACGAAAGCGCACCGAATATCATAAATAACAACCTGCTCATCCGAAATAGTAACATTTGTCGCAGATATTACGCATAGAACAAAAAATATAAACAAAACTTATTTTCGGAGTTGCCCATCCTGTATATGAGGCATCAAAAGTGTATTTATTTAGAAAGTGACTCCGCTGCCGGCGCCGGTAGACATTATGGATGCCGGCGCCGGCAGCCGAGCTGGGTGCCGACAGAAGTGACTCCTGTAATAAAATGAATTATTAAAATTTACTCGATGGTTATTTTTACGAAAAATAGTCTAAAATTCTGAACAAAGAATATTCTAAAAGCCATAATTTTCGATATTCAGTTTCTCACAGAAAGCGAACATGTGGTTCAACATCTGGGGATAGGAGAGATCTAAAATACCAGAGAAATGTAATAAAATGGCCAAATAACAGATATAAATATTTGTTTTCAAAACTCACGTAAAAGCGAGATTAAGAGCTTTTAATAATTTAAAAACCTTTTCACATAAACTTGCCACAAATAAACTATACGACTAAGGGAAACAAATAAAAACTTCGGGATTATATTGCTAGACCCTAAAATGCCGAAAAATGTGGCAAGATCTACCGCCGTGTTTATGCCGCCACATTTACAAATGTAATTATCGACCCGTTTCTCTAATGGTATAAAAATAAGGAAAATGTCGATTATATCGTGAAAATTGCAATTTATACGCTCACAACCATATGTGATCAAAGTGATTATTTCCTATTTCACACATATCAGAATGCATATATAAAGAAAACAGATAAGTAGCTTAAATAACGGTGATTAGGTTTTTTCATCGCTTTGAAAGTTTAGTTTCAGCTAGAAATATAGATATTTCATACCTTTATATATATATATATATATATATATTATTACCGGAGAGAGACCGCAAAATATTATAATTAGGTAATTTCATTAATTTCGTTAAAATTGGGAACTCATCGTGACATCTTGTGCCAAATAGCTGAAACTTAACATTTTGTAAGTCGCTTCTTGTGCGTCAGAAACTTGAAGGACGTACTCTCAGAGGGCTAACGAGAGCTATCATTGGTCACAGGATAAAAAGGGTAGTTCCTATGGGGATGAATTAAGAAATAGGTGGTACCAGTAGGTTACCTTTAAGCCAAAAGAGATATTCAAAAGCAGTTCATAATCAACATCCGATCTAACTATATCTCTCTTTTAGTGTTCTAACTGTTGATCAGTTTCTCTTATAAAAATTGTGCTCTTAGTTATTTTCTTCCAAATTTCATATAATCTATTTTAAAGTGTAGTGAATATTTTTGGGTAAGACAATTTATTAATTTGTTTGGGTCTGACCAACCCGAGTGGGGATTTTCAATCTTTATAATTCGTAGGGATTATCAAAGAAGCCTAGATTTTTCTTTAAAGTTTCACTCTTCTTTTGACTTATAATTTTATCCAATTAGCACTGATAAACTTTATTCTTTCATATTCAATTAAGTAAACGCCTGTCTATATCTCTTCTCCTGTTCTAATTTAATTCAAATTAATTATTTTATTGTTCACTAGTTTTAGGTTTACCTTTGTAAAATCAATTTCTATTTTATTTTTGTTAATAGAGTTTAAGTGTTTTGAGACACAAGTGTTTTATTTGCTGAACAAAAGAGGCTATAATTCATAGCAAGCATTATCTAAGAGCTAAGGTTCATTCAAGGCGAAACTGATATCTCGGATTAATTCGCGGGTCGCGAATCGTTGGTCGCGCGTTCCAATTCCTGACGAGTTCTGCCAGAGTTGCTGACGAGTCTACGCTTCATTATTTGGTCAAGTTTGGTTTGGTAAGAGTTTTATATTTACTAACACTCTTTATTAACTTGATCCTTTCGCCTCCGAGACTACAAGAATCTTCGAGAGTGCCTTGCCTTCATAATTGCGATTAATACAGGTAGTTCGAAATATCATCTTCTATGTTACAGTCAGGATTAATTAATTAACGCTACCATATTCTTCATCTAGGTCCTGATTTGTGACACTCCGCTGCCGGCGCCGGCAGTCATTATGGATGCCGGCGACGGCAGCAAACATGGATGCCGGCGCCGGCAGCTGAGCTGGATGCCGGCAACATTAGAAAATTAATGTCAAAATACCTTAATTCAATCAAAAAACAATAATTTATCGTAGTGTAAACTTTAACGAAACTTAAATCTTGCTTCAAAAATATAACAATTATTATTCTGCGGATAATATAATAATCTTCATCCTCGTTCGCCAACAAGCAAATAGCTACAATCTCACTCAGGCCGCTTCCATCTTCTACCATTATTATGTAAGTTGCAAACCTTAGATTTACCAGGCAATAGGTACCATCCGAGACTATAAAGGATAGTACCATCAACAAAAATAATCTTTGGAAAACCATTCCATTTATTTTTTGATTCCGCCATCTTGGAAAAATAAACCCTTAAAAAGCCCATTTTAATCAAGTAAAATCTCAATATCAATACAATGGTATGAATTTCTTAAAATATGCATGCATTCTTCAAAATTCTTTACATCAGTCTTGCTACGATTTCCAAGACTAGTGAGGTCCTTCAATGTCATTTTACAACCTGTTTCTCTAATTAAGTTATCTATGAAAGCCCCAGCCTTCAAGGCTTCTTGAGTAGTCAAGTTTGACATTTTGTGGCAAATTTAGTCTCTGTTTTGCTAGAAAATTCAAATAAGCTTTGGATGAAGTATATATGATCGTGATTTTGTTCAGGCTCCATGATGCATAGAAATTGTTTATGTTCACTTACTTTCAAGAATATGCTAGCCTGGCAGCCTTGCTTATACGTGGAACACTCCCTTGTTGACTTTTCATTTTTTGTCTTGAATGCTCTTCCACCTTTAACACAGGCTAACCGCAGAAATAGTATTTCAGAGCCGGATTAATATCCACCACAGTATTAGGATTTTGTTGTCTTTGATTGTCAATCGTTCTGCTAGTACGCAACCAAAACATCAAAACGCAATTAAAATTTTCATATAGAAAATTAATCACCTATTTTCATGTTTTATAGTTTTTACTTTACGCAAAATTAAAACAACTCAATGTTTACATATCATTTAAAAGGCGTAACTATTTTTATTTTAGGTTAGAACTGCCGGCACCCGAGAAATTTTGTACTCGGGTGCCGGCGCCGGTATCCATGCATCAATATTTTGGGAACCGGCGCCGGCAGCGGAGTCACTTCCATTTATTTATATCAATGGATTAGTATTAAGTATTTCAGGGAAAAATGACGTCAAAAACTTTTTTCTTGATTTTGCCGATAGTAGGATTAGAACCTGGGACCTGCATATTACTACGTGGAATTACCAGCGCTCTAGCCGATGTCGCCATCGACTTCACATAAAATATTGAGTTCATAACATAAAGGCTTGCGGCAGCTAGGCAGGAAAGTTGTTGTTGTTTTTAGCGAAGTCACGATGAGAACGATGGGTAAGAAATGGATTTAAGGAAGAAAACACGTAGTAGTAGGAAAATTATTTATTTAACCACAAGATATATCTATATTTAGCAACCTTATATGCAAAATTAGTTAATAATATTAAACAGGGTACTGCTACGAATACAAGTAAACTAGAAATACTGTTCAGAGTTTCGGAGAAAGATGGCGTTAGTGTAGAATTAGGAGTAGTTGGAGTAGTAGGAGTACGAGTTGAGGACAGCTAGCGCTTAAACGATAAGTGTTGAAGAATTAAAATTTCGGTGTTAGACAGAAGTCATAAAGACCATTAGATATGCAGGTTCAAAAACCCCAAAAATATTAAAGTCATTTCGGCGATTTCTCTGACGCCGACCAAAAGGGCCTTAAAATTTGTTTGCTTCGATAGGAACTAAGGGTAGGAGGAATAAAATACATACCCCAAATTTCATCGAAATCCGTGAAGCCGTTTAGGCGCTAGAGAGTTACAAAGGTGTTTAAGGTATCAGGAGCATAGAAATGTGAGAAGTTAAATAAAAACTAAATGACAGCTAACAAGTAAACTAGAAATACTGTTCATAGTTTCGGAGAAAGATGCGGAACATTCGAGAAAGATTGCATCATCAGTGGAATAGTACTGGACAAAGCGAGCTAAAATGACTCAGCACGAGGAAAGGCCAACGCAACAGCCGTTTTCCGCACCTTGCGGTACCATCCTGAGTAAAGTGGTTTTAAGCGAAGTCATGATGATGAGGATGACTAAGCAAGTACTAGAAGTTTCTAGAAAGTACAATGGTCATACGGTTTAATGTAAAACGCAGATAGCTACGATCAGGTCTGCGGGGAGTGGTAGTAATGAAAATAAGTATTTCTAGCAAAGTCACCTAAGCGAGAACACTCGGGTGTTTGATAGAGGTGGAAAAGATGATTCGACTGATGTAAAAAAGTTTCAAAAATCGTGGCTAAGAACACCGTTAGAGGTCTTAATGGCTAAAATGAAGCTGTCCTATTAACGTCTGAACGGAAAGTAGGGAGTAGATGAAATTCGGGTGTTTGATAGAGCGGGAAAAGATGGTTCGACTGATGTAAAAATGTTTCAAAATCGTAGTTAAGAACACCGCTAGAGGTCTTACTGACTAAAATGGTTAGGCTTTCATATTGGGATCGGAACGGTCAGAAGGGTGTAGATGAAATTCGGATGTTGATAGAAGTGGAAAAGATGTTTCGGCTGCTGTAAAAACGGTTCGAAAATCTCGACTAAGATCATCGATGGAGGTCTTTAGGGCTAAAATACGACTTTCACAGTAGTGCTCCAGAGGTAAGAAGGGAAGGATTCCGAAGGTGGGAGAGAGGGAGAGAGACTTGTGGAAATCGTAGGGAAAAGAAACCGAAAAACTGTGAAATATATACTTGGTAGGTACGAAAAGACCCGGGGACGTATACGACGACTAGGCAAAACGTAGAAAGAGACAGGAAAAAATAGAGACAAAATATTAGGGAATACGTACAAGAGATAAGAATATAGTGCAGTGTTTTCAAAAATACCACGAAATTACCCCAAAAATATATGGTAGAGAACACAGGAAACGAATCACGGGGATGATGCAAGTAGCTAAGATTACATAGAGATCTATCGGATGATGATAATGATGATATCAAGTTAAAAGAGGCGAAAGCAAGGTTTCGGAAATCGATATCCTGCAATAATGAAATAGAACAACTGCATGGGGTTTAAAAATATTAGAATGTAGACAAAGTCTGGAAAACAGTTCCTAAACCGCTATAAATCAGGAAACCACTGAAACGTCTAACTGTTCAGCTACTTAGCAGCTAAAAAAACAGATCTGGGTTCTGAAAACAACGAAGAAACAAACTCCTTTTTCTGGAAACAACGTCGAAACAGTTAAAAACAACTTAGGAACAGACCCTGTTTCAGGAAACCACGTAAACGTCTAACTACTCAACGACTTAACAGCTAAAAAACATATCCTGGTTCTAAAAACAACGAAGAAACAGACCCGGTTTCAGGAAACCACATAAACGCCTAACTGCTCAACCACTGAGCAGCTAAAAACATACTCTGGGTCGGAAAACAACTCCCAAACAGCTATGAAACAACTAAGAAATAGGTCTTGTTTCTGGAAACAGTAATTCGTATTCGTACTGGCTAATATAGAAACAAGATACAGACTATTTTCTTCAAAAATATATGGGTACTAATGGTGCTACTAATAATCAGACATTTATCTGTGAAAAAAAAGCATCCAGCCCATTCCCCCATTCGGACTGAATTCCACATAAAAATTTCGTTCGAAGATCTCGAATAATTGCATACGTAGATACGATTTTTTTGTGACAGAAAGCCATCAATAGGATGGGAAAGAATTAGGTACACAACAAGTTTGATACTTATATCAAACCCTAAACCCGCGAGATTCAGTGTAACACTCGACGTCTTAAAGAACAGCTAAAAACATACCATGTTTAGGAAAACAACTAAGAAACAACCTCCTGGTTCTGGAAACAACTAGGAAACAGCTAAAAACAACTAAGAAACAGATACTGTTTCAGGAAACCACGCAAACGTCTAACTGCTCAACTACTTAACAGCTAAAAAACAGATCCAGTTTCTGAAAACAACTAAGAAACAGACTCCTGTTTCCGAAAACAACTCCTGAACAGCTATGGGAAACAACTAGGAACCATTGAAAAACAACTACTAAACAGGTCCCCCTGTTTCAGGGAACCACTTAAACGTCGAACTATCCAACCACTTAACAGCTAAAAACACACCCTGTTTCGGAGGCCGACTCCGGAACAACTATGAAACAACGAAGAAATAGGTCTTGTTTCTGGAAACAGTAATTCGTATTCGTACTTGCTAACATAGAAGCAATCTACAGACACTAATAATCAGACTTTATCAATCAATCTCCCAAAAGTGCTCGAGAATACATATCAAAATAGTGGAGAGAGTCAGCTGATATTGATCTAACA
Organism: Philopedon plagiatum; assembly: GCA_963971165.1. Classification (NCBI taxonomy): domain Eukaryota; kingdom Metazoa; phylum Arthropoda; class Insecta; order Coleoptera; family Curculionidae; genus Philopedon; species Philopedon plagiatum. The sequence continues at coordinate 63,366,975 of OZ020190.1, forward strand.
CAGGGTCTTAAGCACGATATCGAAACTGATGCATGGAAAACTGAGAAATTCACGGGTTAAGGTTTTGAAAAATGGTGATATTCAAGTAGGCGATAGTGAATACCGAGGAACTCAAGGGCTCTACAATGTTCTGTTTGTTAAAAACCTATTTATCAGAAGAAGGAAGATGAGGAACAATACAAAGATATTCTGGTACGAACAAACCTTACCCGAAGGATAGTGGCCAGTTAAAAGGAAATAGATCTGACAAATATAAAAATATTGTTAAACCATTACTCTCAGTATCGGCAAAAGTTTCGAAACTTAGAACGAAATCAGCAAAAACACCTCCAAGTACAACAAGAATCCCAACAAGGTCGAAGACGTCATCACCGTCGTCGTCGTCAAAATTAGGTCAAGCGTTAATGGAATACAACGAAAAACCCAAAGAATTGGTGTACTATGATGACGTAAACGAGTTGGCTGAAAGGCTAGAAAAGCTAGAAGCCTCCAATCAGGTTGTCAACAATAATATCATGAACGAGATTTGGAGCATTTTACAAGAATTGGAACAGCTTGGAGTAATTGAATTCTATAAAGAAGAATTTATAGTTGATTCGTAAATCTGATTACATACAGCAATCTACGAGGATGAAGAAGGGAGTGATGTAGACGAAATTTGTAATCTAAGTGGAATAGCTTATAAGAAATGGTTAGTATACCGTTGACCGACAGACAATTCACATGACAGAAATATTAAAAATTATTCTTGCCAACATTGAAGAAGTATTCAGTCGGAACCAGTATTATGGGTCCTGTTTACCTGCAACTTTAATGGTTTGGGAACTTGCTAAAAAATATAATGTACATGTAGAACCAAAATGCGGAAAGATTTTCTATGAGGAAATAGGAGGCCACATTCATTTTTGGAACGTGTTTGAAGGAGAAATTTACGATCCCACCCGTAAAGTTATAAAACATATAATGCCATCCGTAGACCTTACGAAGTTTGTGTACAAAGAAGATCCTAGTATAAGCACAGATATGGAGACAGCAGTAATGCGAGATATTTTTAATCAGTTCCAGAGAACAGACACAACACACCAATACTTTTCCAACGCTCCAGATAAACTTAAAACTCTTAGAAAAATTATCCATAGAAATGTATCTAGATGTATGAAATAAAGTTTATATCCTTTGGAGTTATGTGTTATTTTATGAACCTCTTTGCGAAGAACCAGATCACCAATAAGCAAAGCTGCTAGAAATAGGATTTATTTAGTAGCTATCTGAAAGATGGTATTAGAGTCCTATGGGGGTTCGAATAGTGTCCGGATCCGGTCTGGGTCCTGTTCAGATAGTGTTCGGATGCTGTTCTAAAGACTTCCTAATAGCGACCTAAAGACGTTCGAAAAACACTAAACTTCTGATGTTCTAGCGGATACTTGGGAATATATGAAATGTCATAGTTCCATTTTTAGGTGTAGTTCGAATGTAAATATCATGGTGATATCTCAACAAGATAAAGTATCAGCTTCTTGAAACACCAACTGTTAAATATGGGGTAAGGAAAGAGGGAATGAGGTTGTTTCTTGGAAATATACCCGTCGTTATAAAAGATAACGTTCTCATAAGGATAAATTTCTGTTATCAGAAGGACTGTTTAATTGATTAGCTACAAATCAGCCACTAAAATTTAATAGTTAAAACAGATGAAATTTGCGCTAAGTGGGACACCAGATGTGGTCAAGATAGAGCTTTCCGTTAGTGGTAATTCGTGGAAAGAAAAAAATAACTTTAAAACGATGGAAATGGAGTTGCCTAAACGAGGAGATTTAGTGAAGTGGTTTACCAAAACCATCATCGAAGCGTTAGTGACACAAATTCAGACATGCCAAGCACCTATGTGGTTCCGAAATCTTAATGCACAGATTAATCTATGAGGATGTCGATCTTATACGTAAACGTATGCTGAGACATGAAGAGGGGAATGGTACAGGTGAAATTTGTAACTTAAGTAGATCCCCATTCTCGATGACGTCGTGTTACGTTAGCGTTAAGTTTGTGTGACGTTTGTCTTATTGTTGTGTAGGTGTTTGCGTTTTGTAGGCGTAGTGTAGACGTTGTGTCGACGTTGTGTCGACGTTGTGTAGGCGCAGTGTAGACGTTGTGTACAAAGAAAAGCATTAACATCTGTGAACAACCCCCATTAGTACTACATAAGGTATGGTGATAAGATGGCAAGTCGTAAAATTAAATTAAAACTGGCAGCAATGACTGGTGAAAACGTGTTTGGTTTTCGTACAGATGGATCAAAGTGGCTTATTGGAAACACACCGGTTGAATTTGACGATAACATTTTATTGATTGAGAATGAAAAATATCCTCTATCAGATGGTCTGTTAAAGTTATTAACCGAAAAGAAGCCGGAAGAATATACGGAGAACGAGTTAGCGGATTACAAGGAACTACTCTTACTGACCAGTGCCCATCGGCCTGGATTCTATCGAAATGCACACACCAGTTCAAGCGATAGTTGGAAATATAAACACATTGAATCAAAACTATTTCCACCTCAGAGAACTTGTACATCCAATTTAAAGAATTTGCCAACAGTCTCTAAAATGCCAAAAGAGAAGGCTCTACTTGGAGAACTTCGTAATAAAGAAGAATCTCCATGGAAGGAAGAAATATTAAAGTACGAGAATGTGAATGAGTTAGTTGATAAGTTAAAATATTTAGAAGCAGAAAATACGGAAAACAATAAGTACCTTGGAAAAATAATATCTATTCTGAAAGAACTTGAAAAATTTGGTGTCATAGAATTTTATTAAAATATGTTTTTTGTTTTATTTGTTAGAAATATGCATCACTTACTCTAAAATAATCAGGCCAAGATACAACTTTCAACAAGAGAGAGCAAATGAGGCCTTTGGGATCTGGGGAGCAGCATCCAACCTTCGCTTTACCCAGACAAGACAGAAGGGTGCAAATATAACTATCGCCTTTAAGAACGCAAACCACTCAATGACAAACGAAAATAGCTCCTGCCCATTCGAGTTATCCGATCGAGTATTAGGACATGCTTCTTTCCCCGAGGGAAGAACGAATGAAGAAATTCATTTAAATGACGGTCTTCCATGGAGTTTTACCAAAAATTTTTATGACACTCACTACAATTTATTGGGAGCGTTGGTACATGAAATTGGTCATACTCTAGGCTTAGCCCACTCAATGGATCCGAAGGCAATTATGTTCCCGTGGTACCAAGAACGCAATAACCTATCTACTGATGATATATGAGGCATACAACAACTCTATGGGCCAATCACAAGTCCTATACCATCTCCACCCAAGAACAATCCCATCCCTGCAAAGACACCTTTGGTGTCGTCTGCAGAAAAACCTCCACCACCACGTACGAAACCAACGGAAAATCCGGTACCACCACGTAGAGAACCTAAGCAAACCTAAGCAAACCACCACGTAGAGAACCAACAGAAAAACCGTTGCCGCCACAGAAACCAATGTAAAAACACCGAGTTTGCAAACAACAACACCGCAGAAAATCGATATACAGCCAGAGCTATGTGATTTAAATTTTAAAACACTTAACACATTTTTAGTGGTAAAAATAAGTTGTATATATTTTATGAAAAATATGTATGGATGCTGAATTTAAAAACCAAGGAAATTAATAACAAGCCTTTCCTGATAACGGATTACTTGCCATTTTTACCAAAAGATTTAGAAAACATTACTGCTATTTATGAAAGACCTAATGGCGAAATTGTCACCATTGCAGGTGATACAATTTACTTTTTTGAATATGGAACCTTTAAATTAATACGCTCGAAAAATATTGATATGCTTGCTAGAAGAGGTGATAAAACTATAATTTATGCAGCGGTTAACACTAATAAGGGACGAACCTATTTGTTTATAAATAAATTTGAGGTGTGGGGTATGGATGAATGTGGCTTTAGTCCTAAAGAAACACACCTAATATCAGAACTTTTTACTGGCGTTCCTGCTCGAGTAGATGGCGTATTTCGATACACAAATGGTCGTCTATACTTCCTTCAAAAGGGAATGTATTTCGAATATGATGAATTTACCAATAACCTCGTTAGCTCAGGAGAGATGGATCTTACTTTCTTCGGTATCAAATGCCCTAATCTAGAGCTTTTAGAACAACTCAAATATTTACTAAGTAATATAACAAATAATGTAAAATTATAGATCGAAATAAATTTATACCTCATGACTTTTTCTACTAGCGTAAGAACCTCAATAGTCTACTCCCTTATCAAGATAGCCAACAGGACCTAAAAATGTCTGTTGCTAGTAAATTAATAAGTGGATTATAGAGGCCTGTATAAATTTTCGTCTCATTTTTACGTCTAAGTGGTTAAATAAACATATGGGAGATTGATACAATTAGGGCTGGGTTGTTTTTCGCTGTTAACGTTTCAAATGAACAATTTTTGTTACAAGATAATTGTCTTTGCTCAGGTTTGTTTGGTTGGGTTTGCTCAGGTTTGGGTTTGTGCGTTTTAAGGTTAGCTCAGGTCGAGCGCGCGCGCGCGACCTGAGCTAACCTTAAAACGCACAAACCCAAGCAAACCCAAGCAAACCTGAACAAACCTGAGCAAACCCAATGAAACAAACCTGAGCAAACGTGAACAAACCTAAGCAAACCCAACGAAACAAACCTGAGCAAACCCAACCAAACAAACCTGAGCAAAGACAAAAATTGTTCATTTGAAACGTTAACAGCGAAAAACAACCCACCCCTAATTGTATCAATCTCCCATATGTTTATTTAACCACTTAGATGTAAAAAATGAGACGAAAACTATTGGGGTTCTTACGCTAGTAGAAAAAGTCATGAGGTATAAATAGCTATTTATTTCGATCTATAATTTTACATTATTTGTTATAATATTAGTTAGTAAATATTTGAGTTGTTCTAAAAGCCCTAGATTAGGACATTTGATACCGAAGAAATTAAGATCCATCTCTCCTGAGCTAACGAGGTTATTGGTAAATTCATCATATTCGAAATACATTCCCTTTTGAAGGAAGTATAGACGACCATTTGTGTATCGAAATACGCCATCTAGTCGAGCAGGAACGCCAGTAAAAAGTTCTGATATTAGGTGTGTTTCTTTAGGACTAAAGCCACATTCATCCATACCCCACACCTCAAACTTATTTATAAACAAATAGGTTCGTCCCTTATTAGTGTTAACCGCTGCATAAATTATAGTTTTATCACCTCTTCTAGCAAGCATATCAATATTTTTCGAGCGTATTAATTTAAAGGTTCCATATTCAAAAAAGTAAATTGTATCACCTGCAATGGTGACAATTTCGCCATTAGGTCTTTCATAAATAGCAGTAATGTTTTCTAAATCTTTTGGTAAAAATGGCAAGTAATTCGTTATCAAGAAAGGATTGTTATTAATTTCCTTGGTATTTAAATTCAACATCCATACATATTTTTCATAAAATATATACAACTTATTTTTACCACTAAAAATGTGTTAAGTGTTTTAAAATTTAAATCACATAGCTCTGGCTGTATATCGATTTTCTGCGGTGTTGTTGTTTGCAAACTCGGTGTTTTTTCCATTGGTTTCTGTGGCGGCCACGGTTTTTCTGTTGGTTCTCTACGTGGTGGTACCGAATTTTCCGTTGGTTTCGTACGTGGTGGTGGAGGTTTTTCTGCAGACGACACCAAAGGTGTCTTTGCAGGTATGGGATTGTTCTTGGGTAGAGATGGTATAGGACTTGAGATTGGCCCATAGAGTTGTTGTATGCCTCATATATCATCAGTAGATAGGTTATTGCGTTCTTGGTACCACGGGAACATAATTGCCTTCGAATCCATTGAGTGGGCTAAGCCTAGAGTATGACCAATTTCATGTACCAACGCTCCCAATAAATTGTAGTGAGTGTCATAAAAATTTTTGGTAAAACTCCATGGAAGACCGTCATTTAAATGAATTTCTACATTCGTTTTCCCTCGGGGAAAGAAGCATGTCCTAATACTCGATCGGATAACTCGAATGGGCAGGAGCTATTTTCGTTTGTCATTGAGTGGTTTGCGTTCTTAAAGGCGATAGTTATATTTGCATCCTTCTGTCTTGTCTGGGTAAAGCGAAGGTTGGATGCTGCTCCCCAGATCCCAAAGGCCTCATTTGCTCTGTCTTGTTGAAAGTTGTATCTTGGCCTGATTATTTTAGAGTAAGTGATGCATATTTCTAACAAATAAAACAAAAAACATATTTTAATAAAATTCTGTGACACCAAGTTTTTCAAGTTCTTTCAGAATAGATATTATTTTTCCAAGGTTAGTATTGTTTTCCGTATTTTCTGCTTCTAAATATTTTAACTTATCAACTAACTCATTCACATCCTCGTACTTTAATATTTCTTCCTTCCATGGAGATTCTTCTTTATTACGAAGTTCTCCAAGTAGAGCCTTCTCTTTTGGCATTTTATAGACTGTTGGCAAATTCTTTAAATTGGATGTACAAGTTCTCTGAGGTGGAAATAGTTTTGATACAATGTGTTTATATTTCCAACTAACGCTTGAACTGGTGTGTGCATTTCGATAGAATCCACGCCGATGGGCACTGGTCAGTAAGAGTAGTTCCTTGTAATCCGCTAACTCGTTCTCCGTATATTCTTCCGGCTTCTTTTCGGTTAATAACTTTAACAGACCATCTGATAGAGGATATTTTTCATTCTCAATCAATAAAATGTTATCGTCAAATTCAACCGGTGTGTTTCCAATAAGCCACTTTGTTCCATCTGTACGAAAACCAAACACGTTTTCACCAGTCATTGCTGCCAGTTTTAATTTAATTTTACGACTTGCCATCTTATCACCATAACGTATGTAGTACTAATGGGGGTTGTTCACAGATGTTAATGCTTTTCAGTTAGAACATATTTTTTGGCTTTTACGCAAAAATTACTAAATATATAACAATTAGAAATGACAAAGAATACATTCTATGTCGCTAGTATTGGAAGAACTATATCTGTTCCTACACAATACTTTAGACATTAATTGCTTATTAAAGAAAAAATCTTTATGAAAATCTAAAAATATCTAAATTTACATAGCAAAAATTTAAGTTCATAAAGTAGCAAGAAAGATGAGATCTTTTAAAATACAGAATTCTAAAAAAATAAAAATTGTCATAAAATGATTTTAAAAAATTTACTTACATCTCAATCCTGTTTACAATATATTGTTTCGGCCTTTTTAGGCCTCATCAGCTCAGGAATATGACCTATTAATCTAATATTTAACTATTTTTGTTATAACAGAGAAATACATTAATGAAAAAAATATAATGTCAAAATGACTTATAAAGACACAAGAAGTCTTATTGTTATATTTGTTGGTAAAATACCTTAAAAAATTAAAAAATTCTGGCCATACAGGTATGGCCAGAATTTTTATACGTCTACACTGCGCCTACACAACGTCGACACAACGTCGACACAACGTCGACACAACGTCTACACTACGCCTACAAAACGCAAACACCTACACAACAATAAGACAAACGTCACATAAACTTAACGCAAACGTAACACGACGTCATCGAGAATGGGGATCTACTTAAGTTACAAATTTCACCTGTACCATTCCCCTCTTCATGTCTCAGCATACGTTTACGTATAAGTACGACATCCTCATAGATTAATGTGTGCATTAAGATTTCGGAACCATATAGGTGCTGGGCATGTCTGAATTTGTGTCACTAACGCTTCGATGACGGTTTTGGTAAACCACTTCACTAAATCTCCTCGTTTAGGCAACTCCATTTCCATCGTTTTAAAGTTATTTTTTTCTTTCCCCGAATTACCACTAACGGAAAGCTCTATCTTGACCACATCTGGTGTCCCACTTAGCGCAAATTTCATCTGTTTTAACTATTACATTTTAGTGGCTGATTTGTAGCTAATCAATTAAACAGTCCTTCTGATAACAGAAATTTATCCTTATGAGAACGTTATCTTTTATAACGACGGGTATATTTCCAAGAAACAACCTCATTCCCTCTTTCCTTACCCCATATTTAACAGTTGGTGTTTCAAGAAGCTGATACTTTATCTTGTTGAGATATCACCATAATATTTACATTCGAACTACACCTAAAAATGGAACTATGACATTTCATATATTCCCAAGTATCCGCTAGAACATCAGAAGTTTAGTGTTTTTCGAACGTCTTTAGGTCGCTATTAGGAAGTCTTTAGAACAGCATCCGAACACTATCTGAACAGGACCCAGACCGGATCCGGACACTATTCGAACCCCCATAGGACTCTAATACCATCTTTCAGATAGGTACTAAATAAATTCTGTTTCTAGCAGCTTTGCTTATTGGTGATCTGGTTCTTCGCAAAGAGGTTCATAAAATAACACATAACTCCAAAGGATATAAACTTTATTTCATACATCTAGATACATTTCTATGGATAATTTTTCTAAGAGTTTAAGTTTATCTGGAGCGTTGGAAAAGTATTGGTGTGTTGTGTCTGTTCTCTGGAACTGATTAAAAATATCTCGCATTACTGCTGTCTCCATATCTGTGCTTATACTAGGATCTTCTTTGTACACAAACTTCGTAAGGTCTACGGATGGCATTATATGTTTTATAACTTTACGGGTGGGATCGTAAATTTCTCCTTCAAACACGTTCCAAAAATGAATGTGGCCTCCTATTTCCTCATAGAAAATCTTTCCGCATTTTGGTTCTACATGTACATTATATTTTTTAGCAAGTTCCCAAACCATTAAAGTTGCAGGTAAACAGGACCCATAATACTGGTTCCGACTGAATACTTCTTCAATGTTGGCAAGAATAATTTTTAATATTTCTGTCATGTGAATTGTCTGTCGGTCAACGGTATACTAACCATTTCTTATAAGCTATTCCACTTAGATTACAAATTTCGTCTACATCACTCCCTTCTTCATCCTCGTAGATTGCTGTATGTAATCAGATTTACGAATCAACTATAAATTCTTCTTTATAGAATTCAATTACTCCAAGTTGTTCCAATTCTTGTAAAATGCTCCAAATCTCGTTCATGATATTATTGTTGACAACCTGATTGGAGGCTTCTAGCTTTTCTAGTCTTTCAACCAACTCGTTTACGTCATCATAGTACACCAATTCTTTGGGTTTTTCGTTGTATTCCATTAACGCTTGACCTAATTTTGACGACGACGACGGTGATGACGTCTTCGACCTTGTTGGGATTCTTGTTGTACTTGGAGGTGTTTTTGCTGATTTCGTTCTAAGTTTCGAAACTTTTGCCGATACTGAGAGTAATGGTTTAACAATATTTTTATATTTGTCAGATCTATTTCCTTTTAACTGGCCACTATCCTTCGGGTAAGGTTTGTTCGTACCAGAATATTCCTCATCTTCCTTTTTCTGATAAATAGGTTTTTAACAAACAGAACATTGTAGAGCCCTTGAGTTCCTCGGTATTCACTATCGCCTACTTGAATATCACCATTTTTCAAAACCTTAACCCGTGAATTTCTCAGTTTTCCATGCATCAGTTTCGATATGTAGAAGGTATACTTTTTGCATCTTCAAATTTACCTTGCTTTGGAATGATTTTAAAGTTAATAACATAAAATTTTTAATTTGAGGATGCACAAAAAGATGTTTTGATGCTTGTAGGTATTTTTCGTAGTTAAACCGTTAACCACCTTGATTATTTTTTTTTATTAATTAAATTTATTTTTTTTTAATGTACAGACATATGTATATCACTTTTGTAATTATTGTATTATTTAGGGGGCTCTTTTTTCAATGTACTCGAACTCTTGCTCGTCTTGAAGTTTTGCATACACTTCTAATTTGTCTTTTTTTTGCAGCATCTGACTTTAATATATTATTTCTTGATATATAACCGGCGCTTATTTGTAGTTTTGGAGATAGGCAAATTCTTTATACTTACTAACATGAATAAGATCAATTTAAAAATAGCACACTTTAATATACGTTCCATTTTTACAGGATTTTATGATTTTAAAACTGTAATTGAAGATTACGATTTTGATATTGTATTTCTTACAGAAACGTGGCTCTCTGGGGATGAGGATGTCTCTGCGTTTGTTATCCCGGGTTACCGAATAATTAGAAAAGATAGAATTGGTAGGGGTGGGGGCGTTGCGGCTTATATTAAAAATAATATTATGCCAGAAGTGGTCAATTTTCACTTTGATATTACTAATTTTCTTGAATATTTAGTTCTGAAAGTTAAAATTAAAAATATATACTTCGCATTTTGTGTTTTCTATCGCCCTCCTAACACTAATTTTAATGGCCTTGTTAATGACTTTGATAACATTTTTTCTGCTTTATATCCGACTGTTGATGAAATAATCTGTGTGGGTGATTTTAATATAAACCTTTTAAAGATGGATAATCCTTTATGGTCATTATTTGAAAATTATAACTTTGTACAAATAATAGACCAGCCTACTAGAATATCTAGAACTTCCAGTACACTGCTGGATCCTATCTTTATTACGGATGAAGCTTTGGTGAGTGATTTTGGAATTTTGTCTGTTGAAAACGTTTCTGATCATTGTCTGGTATATTGTTCTTTACAAATAGAGAAAACCCATATTGAACCAAAATTAATAAAGTATAGAGATTTTAATAATTTAAATTTAAACTTACTTCTTTCTGATCTGCACTCCCTACCATGGAATAACATATTTTATGACAATAACATAGATAACAAAATAAGTTTGCTTGACAATTTTCTTTCTTCTCTTTTTGATAAGCATGCTCCATTGAAAGAATCTAGAATTACTAAGCCTAGAACACCCTGGCTTACACCTAATTTAAAGATTTTTATGAAACAAAGGGATCGGGCTCTGCAAGAATTTAAGAGAACTAAAACAATAAATAATTGGGAAAACTACAAACGCTTGAGAAATTTTACAGTCTCGGAGGTAAGAAGAGAAAAGAGAAATTATCTAAATTCAGTATGTGAACAAAGAAACCCCAAGAAGACTTGGAATTCTTTAAAGTCTTTTAATATAGGTTCATCAAAAAGTGTTACCACTCCTAGTAATTTATCTGATCCACAGGCTATTAGTGATTACTTTGGTGTACTTTTGCAGAATACTTCAGATTGTACAACTAAAATCAATTTTTATAATAATAATAATTTTAACAATAACCTAAATTTCTCTTTTAAATTATCTGAAACTCCGGAAATTCACAGAATTATTCAATCAATTCAAACAAATGCTTCAGGTGTGGACGGCCTTTCGTCCAAAATGCTGAAATATTGTAGTCCTTTCATAGATATTTATATCACTCATATAATCAACTGTTGCATGGAGTCAAATTATTTTCCGAATCAGTGGAAAATCTCTATTGGAAAACCTTTACCTAAAACTAAGGATCCTACAACTTTTAATGATATTAGAATAATAAGCATCTTGCCTACACTTTCAAAAATCTTTGAAAAAGTTCTATATAGTCAATTACTACAGCACTGTGTTGAAAATAGTATTATACCAGACAGCCAATGTGGCTTTAGGAAGCATTTTAGCACATCGGTCGCTCTTATGGGCATCACTGATGACATAATTACAGCAATAGATAAAAAATTAAATAGCATTCTTGTTCTTTTGGATTTTTCGAAGGCTTTTGATACCCTTAATCATGAACTCCTTTTAGCAAAACTTAAGTATTACGGGGTGTTGGAATCATCTTTAAACCTTGTTAAATCATATTTTTCTAATCGTTTTCAAAAAATTTCTTGTAATAACAATTTGTCGGAAGAAGTACAAATTTTGTCAGGTGTCAACCTCAAGGATCGATCCTTGGACCGCTTTTGTTTATTATTTACACATCCGACATTTTAAAATCGCTTAAGCATTGTAAAGTTCAAGCTTATGCAGACGATACACAAATCTATTTTCATTTCAATCTACAGGAATATTTAAATGCGTCCGATCTTATTAACGAAGACTTAAACACCCTTAAACTGCTCTCTTCAGAGCATAATTTAAAACTTAATCCGTCTAAATCGTTTCTAATGCTTTTTGGTAATAAAAATAACGTAGCATATCTGAGTGAAAATATCAACATAACACTTGATGGTGTTGGACTGCCCGTTGTAAATTCTGCAAAAAATTTGGGTATAATTTTTTACACACAGTTGAGGTTTAAAGACTATGTTAAGAAATTGATCCAAAAGTCGTATCTAACTCTGAAAGTACTGTACAATAACCGCCATATCCTAAGTCTTAATTTGCGTAAGATGCTTTGTGAATCCTTGGTTTTATCCAATTTTAATTATTGCGATTTTATTTATGGTCCATGTTTGGATACTTTGGATAGGAATCGCATACAGAAAGTACAAAACACGTGTGCGCGTCTCATTTTCGGACTTAGAAAATTTGATCATATTTCACACACTTTTAAAGAACTTAACTGGTTAACAATGAACAATCGTAGAAATTTGCATTTGGGTAATTTTCTAATCAAAATTTTTAATAACACTGCTTTGCCTGTATCAATTAAAAATAGGTTTGAGTTTCGAATAAACATTTATTCACATAATATAAGATTTGGTAATAAAATCACAATGCCTCATCATCAGAGTGCCATGTTTCAAAGATCATTTACGTTCAATGCTATTAAATTATATAACTCTTTGCCTAGTGAACTTACATTCCTTGGTGAACTCTCATTTAAGGGACGCTACAGACGCTACAGAATCGTGATTTTTAATATTAATAGGTTATCTGTACTTCTCACATCAAATTTTTTTTTATTGCCTCAATCTCTGAATACGGTAGGTGCTTTATTTATTTTTTCTATCATTGGTTAGGTGCACTGTGTAGTATAGGTAAGGGACGGAGCGGGGTTCAGTGGAGTAGCCACTGGCTAGACTGCGAACACATTTATTATTATTATTATATTATTATATCGTACTTAAGACCCTGTGTTAGATCAATATCAGCTGACTCTCTCCACTATTTTGATATGTATTCTCGAGCACTTTTGGGAGATTGATTGATAAAGTCTGATTATTAGTGTCTGTAGATTGCTTCTATATTAGCAAGTACGAATACGAATTACTGTTTCCAGAAACAAGACCTATTTCTTCGTTGTTTCATAGTTGTTCCGGAGTCGGCCTCCGAAACAGGGTGTGTTTTTAGCTGTTAAGCGGTTGGATAGTTCGACGTTTAAGTGGTTCCCTGAAACAGGGGGACCTATTTAGTAGTTGTTTTTCGATGGTTCCTAGTTGTTTCCCATAGCTGTTCAGGAGTTGTTTTCGGAAACAGGAGTCTGTTTCTTAGTTGTTTTCAGAACCTGGATCTGTTCTTTAGCTGTTAAGTAGTTGAGCAGTTAGACGTTTACGTGGTTTCCTGAAACAGTATCTAAAGAGTTTGCCGTAATTCGTTAATATATTTATTTTCTAATATGTGACAAAATATGACAACTATATAGTAACAATCCCATAATAACACAAAATGACAGGTACTCAGGTATAACTCTATATGGGGTGCAGCATATGTATACCCAGCATATATAACAATCCTCCCTTGTAGTTTTTTGGTTATTTAAAGATTCATTCTTTCAACCGGTCTCCTCATCCTAGTTGATTTTCTAATTAACCTTGAGTTTTCCACTCTAGTTTGACTTGTTTCCACCTCAGGTAACGTTGAAGTGTTTTGTGAAGGCTCAGAACCTATTACCTCCGAAGGTAATGTCCTGTTTTCAGAAGGTACTGTAATCGACTCTTCCCCTTCAGGATTTATTTCAGAGTTTAAATTTTCGTTTAGTTGTAAATCAGAACCATAAGGATTTCTATATTCCTCCGGTACTTGAGTGGAAGCAATTTGATCAATATGTCGGTGCCAAGTTTTGCCGTTATCCATTTTAACTAAATAATGGAGAATACCTTTTCGCTGAATAATATATCCATATTCCCATTTTATTGATTTATTTGCATAGCTGCGAACTTTCACCCTGTCACCCACTTCAAACTTCCTTATTTTTTTATCTAATTCATTTTCATTTCTGTCCCTTGCAGGAATTGGTTTGAGTAAATCTAGTTTTGTACGAATTTCATAGTTCAGTAGTTTCATACAAGGTGATACCCCAGTAGTTGAATTCGGACATTTCCTGTATTGCATCAAAAAGTTGTTTAACTTGAAATCTAAATCACCAGGCTCTTCACCAACCTTTTTTAATGCCTTTTTTAAGGACTGAACGTATCTTTCTGCTTGCCCATTTGTGGCTGGGTGAAAGGGGGCCGAACATACATGTTTTATTCCATTGCTGTCTAAAAAGTTTTTAAATTCGTGTGATTTAAACGTTGGGCCATTATCACTAACCACCACTAATGGTAAACCGAACCTCGCAAAAATATTCCTGTGGCAGAAGTGGTGATTGAATTCATTGGTACCACTTCTGGCCATTTTGAGTATGCATCCACTAAAACTAGGAAATATTTACCCATGAAAGGCCCAGCAAAATCAATATGTAGTCTCTGCCACGCTTGTTTTGTATTTTCCCAGGCATGAATGGTCTTCTTTGGTTGATTTTGTACATTTTGACAATTAACGCATCCATTTGCTAATTTCTCGATGTCATTATCTATGTCAGGCCACCACACAAAGGATCTTGCCAAACTTTTCATCTTTGTAATGCCCATGTGTGACTCGTGCAATTCTGCCAATACTTTTCTTCTTAAACTTCTTGGTATTACCACTCGCACATTTCTCATAATAACTCCCTCATTTAATGATAGCTCATTATCTTTTCCTTTATATCCGGGTAATGTAAGGTATTTCCCTGTTTCTAAGCATTTATACACTTCTTGCAGCTCTGGATCATTTTTTGTGTGTTCTACAATTTCTCGATGTGTAACAGGTAAATTTAAAATTTGTTGTAGTTGATAGCATCCCACTGAATCAAAAATTGGTTCATGATTTTGTTCTTGTGTCTGTGGTAGTCTTGATAAAGCATCGACATTTGCATGATTTAATGTTGAACGGTATACAATATTAAAATTAAATCCCTGTAAAAACAACGCATAATGTAGCATTCTTGTAGCTACCATAGAAGGTAAGTCCTTTCCTGGATGAAATATAGAAATTAAGGGCTTGTGATCCGTAATTAACGTGAAATGTCTTCCATATAAATATCTGAAAAATTTATTTAATCCCCAATAAATGGCGGTAGCCTCTTTATCAATCTGGCTATAGTTTTTCTCTGATCTACTAAGTGTTCTTGAGGCAAAAGCAATGGGTTTCTCTGATCCGTCTTCCATTGTATGTGATATAATTGCACCAAGACCATATGGACTAGCATCAGTCGCTAAAGAAAGAGGTAGGTTAGGATTGTACGCACATAAAACTTGGTCTGACGTGATTTCTCTTTTAATTAATTGAAATGCATCTTCACATGATTTCGACCAAATAAAGGATACACCTTTCTGCAATAGAGAATATAATGGATGAAGCTTACAAGCCAAATTTTTCAAAAATCTTCCGTAGTAATTAACCATTCCTAACCAGCTTTTCAGTTCGGTTGTATTATTTGGTCGTCTAGCATTAATAACTGCTTTTACTTTGTTGTTGTTTTTCTCTAAACCTCGTTCTGAAATTGTATGTCCTAAATAACTAACTGATTTTTCAAAAAATTTACATTTTTCTAACTTCACTCTTAGACCAACTTCTTGTAACTTTTTTAAAACTAAGTCCAGTCTTTGTAAATTTTGTTCGAAACTTTCTCCCTGTATTTTTATGTCGTCCAAAAAGACACAAACTCCTGGAATATCTGCTAATGTTTTTGTTATATACCTCTGCCAAATGGCAGGTGCCACTTTTGTACCAAACATCAATCTGTTCACTTTGTAATCGCCTTTCGGTGTTGTAATAGCTTGAATTTTGGCACTTTCTTTGTCCATAGGCATGTGCAAATATGCTTCTCTTATATCCAGAGTGGTAAAAACTTTTCCTCCCAGTAAGGTTTTAGCAAAAATATCTTCCAAATTTGGCATAGGATATTTGTCTTGTTTCAGCACTTTATTAATAGTGATTTTATAATCAGTACAAAGTCTTACAGTTCCATCACTCTTTACAATTGGAACTATTGGTGTTCCCCATTCACTATATTCTAATTTGCTTATGATACCCAGAGACTCCAGTCTGTCTATCTCCGTGATCACCTTTTCCTCCATAGCGTAGGGTATTTTCCTAGAAGGATAGGTACGCAATTGTCTCTGAGATACAGCCTCCCTTCAAAATGTTTAATTTTACCCACTTCTTTTTTAAATACATCTGCATATTTTTCTTTGAGGTCGTTAATAGCTTCTTCTTTATAGTCTGTTGATGTTGTTATCGTTAGAATATCCGATATATTTAATTGTGTGGCCTCAATCCATTCTCTTCCGAAGATTGGTTCAACTTTACCCTGTATAATGTATAAATTTACAATAAATCTTTTTCCTTTTACTTTTAAATCCATAGTTGCATATCCTAATGGTTTTATTATTTCTCCAGTATAAGTTTTAAGTGGAGTGTGTGTTTCATTAATTATTTTATCCGGAAAAAGTTTCTTAAAATTATCAAAACAAATTGTTGAGACTGCTGCTCCCGTATCATACTCCATTTTAATATTTTCCCCATCCAAAATAACGTCTACCAATATTTTATTAGGTTTGACTATATTTTCTGGTAAAAACAACTATTCGAAAGAATTCATGTAATAAACTGATTCATACTCTTCTTCGTTCGGAAAGTCAATTTGATTTTGGTTGGTGACAGGTTCAGAGTTTCGTTTTATAAACCATCGGTGTTGGTCTGAATTTGACTGCCCTTTCATGCATACCGCTGCCAAATGTCCTTTGCGTTTGCACTTAGAACATGTAACGTTGATTTTTGGGCAAGTATTAGCTAAATGAGAGTGATCGCCACAACGAAAACAAGTTTTAGTTCGTTCTGAAAAGGATTTTCCCGCCACAGTATTTCTTTTACCATTACTTATTTGATTCTGATCACTTGATGTCGATACTGTTGAGCACTGTTGTATTTCTTTAGTTTCTTTGTGTGCAGTTTCCATTGCTAAAGCGACACTGAGGCAGTCAGCAAATTTATCGTTTGGCGCTTTTAATTGTATAAGTTTTTCTATTAAATTTGGGTTTCTTAAACCACTAATGAATTGTTGTCTCAAATGTAAATCAACTGTCGACGTATTGCAATGTGTACACCTAAAATCACAGTCGCGGCAAAGTTTTTTTAAATCAGTTACAAATTCTGAAATAGTTTCACCTTCTAGCTGTGTACGTTTAGAAAATTTATTTTGTGATGCAATCACACTTGATGTAGGATTTAAGTGATTTTTGATGATCTGTATTAGTTCACTGTATTTTTTATTTTTAGGATCATCTGGACTGACTAAATTGTATGTTGTTTGTAAAGTTTTTGTACCCATTGTATGTAATAACCATTCTTTTTTTTTGGTATCAATTTCTGTAGCTGTACCTGTAAAATTTTTCATATCGAAAAAGTTCTCCAATCTCTTAATATATAAATCCCAAGTTTCATAATCTTCTGCAAATGGTTCCATTGTAATGTTTTCGTTGGTTGTCGACTGATTACTTTTTGGTGTAGATAATAGCTTGGACAAAGAATCCATGAATTCACTGAATTGTTCCTTATCCATTTTATTTCTTTGTGAGTTCTTTACCTCGTCGCCACTAAAGAGTTTGCCGTAATTCGTTAATATATTTATTTTCTAATATGTGACAAAATATGACAACTATATAGTAACAATCCCATAATAACACAAAATGACAGGTACTCAGGTATAACTCTATATGGGGTGCAGCATATGTATACCCAGCATATATAACAGTATCTGTTTCGTAGTTGTTTTTAGCTGTTTCCTAGTTGTTTCCAGAACCAGGAGGTTGTTTCTTAGTTGTTTTCCTAAACATGGTATGTTTTTAGCTGTTCTATAAGACGCCGAGTGTTACACTGAATCTCGCGGGTTTAGGGTTTGATATGAGTATCAAACTTGTTGTGTACCTAATTCTTTCCCGTCCTATTGATGGCTTTCTGTCACAAGAAAATCGTATCTACGTATGCAATTATTCGAGATCTTTGAACGAAATTTTTATGTGGAATTCAGTCCGAATGGGGGAATGGGCTGGATGCTTTTTTTTCACAGATAAATGTCTGATTATTAGTAGCACCATTAGTACCCATATATTTTTGAAGAAAATAGTCTGTATCTTGTTTCTATATTAGCCAGTACGAATACGAATTACTGTTTCCAGAAACAAGACCTATTTCTTAGTTGTTTCATAGCTGTTTGGGAGTTGTTTTCCGACCCAGAGTATGTTTTTAGCTGCTCAGTGGTTGAGCAGTTAGGCGTTTATGTGGTTTCCTGAAACCGGGTCTGTTTCTTCGTTGTTTTTAGAACCAGGATATGTTTTTTAGCTGTTAAGTCGTTGAGTAGTTAGACGTTTACGTGGTTTCCTGAAACAGGGTCTGTTCCTAAGTTGTTTTTAACTGTTTCGACGTTGTTTCCAGAAAAAGGAGTTTGTTTCTTCGTTGTTTTCAGAACCCAGATCTGTTTTTTTAGCTGCTAAGTAGCTGAACAGTTAGACGTTTCAGTGGTTTCCTGATTTATAGCGGTTTAGGAACTGTTTTCCAGACTTTGTCTACATTCTAATATTTTTAAACCCCATGCAGTTGTTCTATTTCATTATTGCAGGATATCGATTTCCGAAACCTTGCTTTCGCCTCTTTTAACTTGATATCATCATTATCATCATCCGATAGATCTCTATGTAATCTTAGCTACTTGCATCATCCCCGTGATTCGTTTCCTGTGTTCTCTACCATATATTTTTGGGGTAATTTCGTGGTATTTTTGAAAACACTGCACTATATTCTTATCTCTTGTACGTATTCCCTAATATTTTGTCTCTATTTTTTCCTGTCTCTTTCTACGTTTTGCCTAGTCGTCGTATACGTCCCCGGGTCTTTTCGTACCTACCAAGTATATATTTCACAGTTTTTCGGTTTCTTTTCCCTACGATTTCCACGAGTCTCTCTCCCTCTCTCCCACCTTCGGAATCCTTCCCTTCGTACCGCTAGAGCACTACTGTGAAAGTCGTATTTTAGCCCTAAAGACCTCCATCGATGATCTTAGTCGAGATTTTCGAACCGTTTTTACAGCAGCCGAAACATCTTTTCCACTTCTATCAAACATCCGAATTTCATCTACACCCTTCTGACCGTTCCGATACCAATATGAAAGCCTCCCCATTTTAGTCATTAAGACCTCTAGCGGTGTTCTTAACTACGATTTTTGAAACATTTTTACATCAGTCGAACCATCTTTTCCCGCTCTATCAAACACCCGAATTTCATCTACTCCCTACTTCCCGTTCAGACGTTAATAGGACAGCCTCATTTTAGCCATTAAGACCTCTAACGGTGTTCTTAGCCTCGATTTTTGAAACTTTTTTACATCAGTCGAATCATCTTTTCCACCTCTATCAAACACCCGAGTGTTCTCGCTTAGGTGACTTTGCTAGAAATACTTATTTTCATTACTACCACTCCCCGCAGACCTGATCGTAGCTATCTGCGTTTTACATTAAACCGTATGACCATTGTACTTTCTAGAAACTTCTAGTACTTGCTTAGTCATCCTCATCATCATGACTTCGCTTAAAACCACTTTACTCAGGATGGAACCGCAAGGTGCGGAAAACGGCTGTTGCGTTGGCCTTTCCTCGTGCTGAGTCATTTTAGCTCGCTTTGTCCAGTACTATTCCACTGATGATGCAATCTTTCTCGAATGTTCCGCATCTTTCTCCGAAACTATGAACAGTATTTCTAGTTTACTTGTTAGCCGTCATTTAGTTTTTATTTAACTTCTCACATTTCTATGCTCCTGATACCTTAAACACCTTTGTAACCCTCTAGCGCCTAAACGGCTTAACGGATTTTGATGAAATTTGGGGTATGTATTTTATTACTCCTACCCTTAGTCCCTATCGAAGCAAACAAATTTTAAGGCCCTTTTGGTTAGCGTCCGAGAAATCGCTGAAATGACTTAAATATTTTTTGCGGTTTTGAACCTGCATATCTCATGGTCTTTCTGACTTCTATCTAACACCAAAATTTTAATTCTTCAACACTCATCGTTTAAGCGCTAGCCGTAATTTAGTTTTTATTTAACTTCTCACATTTCTATGCTCCTGATACCTTAAACACTTTGTAACCCTCTAGCGGCTAAACGGCTTCACGGATTTCGATTAAATTTGGGGTATGTATTTTATTCCTCCTACCCTTAGTTCCTATCGAAGCAAACAAATTTTAAGGCCCTTTTGGTCGGCGTCAGAGAAATCGCCGAAATGACTTTAATTTTTTTGGGGTTTTTGAACCTGCATATCTAATGGTCTTTATGACTTCTGTCTAACACCGAAATTTTAATTCTTCAACACTTATCGTTTAAGCGCTAGCTGTCCTCAACTCGTACTCCTACTACTCCAACTACTCCTAATTCTACACTAACGCCATCTTTCTCCGAAACTCTGAACAGTATTTCTAGTTTTTTACTTGTATTCGTAGCAGTACCCTGTTTAATATTATTAACTAATTTTGTAAATAAGGTTGCTAAATATAGATATATCTTGTGGTTAAATAAATAATTTTCCTACTACTACGTGTTTTCTTCCTTAAATCCATTTCTTACCCATCGTTCTCATCGTGACTTCGCTAAAAACAACAACAACTTTCCTGCCTAGCTGCCGCAAGCCTTTATGTTATGAACTCAATATTTTATGTGAAGTCGATGGCGACATCGGCTAGAGCGCTGGTAATTCCACGTAGTAATATGCAGGTCCCAGGTTCTAATCCTACTATCGGCAAAATCAAGAAAAAAGTTTTTGACGTCATTTTTCCCTGAACTACTTAATACTAATAATATTCTTAAGGAGTAGTACTAATGTCCGACGCGGTTAGGTCCCAAATAGATAGTGCCCAAGTAGCTGATGCCACCTCAAGTAGTTCAGGCCCCAAGTAGTTCCAGCCTCAAGTAGTTAAGACCAAAGTACCTAACGCCCAAGAGTGTGACAGATGACGTATGACAGTTGACATATGACAGTTGACAGTTGGCAGATGACAGATGGCGGTTGACAGATGACGTATGACAGGTGACAGATGACGTATGACAGGTGACAGATGACGTATGACAGATGACAGATGACGTATGACAGGTGACAGATGACAGGTGACAGATGGCAGGTGACGTATGCGCGCGCAGGTTGGGTTTGATGCTGGCGCATGCGGTATGGTTGGGTTTGATATGACGTCATACATCACAAGATAAAATCCCACCGGTGGACGGTGGGCGTTGAACGCACTAACTATCTCTACTGATGTATTTTTAAATCTTAATAAAAGTCTTTTTATACTAAATATGTTTATTATTCACCATACATTTGAATTAACAAATCGCTCTTGATATATATTATTTCTGTGGTTCCATTCTAAAAACCTTGCTAGCATTGCATCCATTTTTCCAATTCTCCATTGAAAACCCAATCAAGTATTAGTTGCTGAAAATTACTTTGACGGGTTTGTCTATATGCAAAACACCAAACAGGCATACGGTGGATAATATTTCTTTCTTCATCAAATCTGACTTGCTTCATGGTGTATTGTAAAATGAATTTTTATTAGTTATGTTATTTATATATAGGCTGAACATAAAGAGAGTAAATTAGTTTTACTTTAAAATGGGTCCTGTTAACAACACAATTGATAAATTTGGTCGACAGAAAACTCTTGTTTGTAACAACGTATCGCGAGGGTTGCCCGGAATCGGATTTAAACTTACTTCAGATGGACATTTTGATATAGAGGGAAAATTATTAAGGAATGTTGCCCAACCGATAAATGATAATGATGCGGCTACCAAAGAATATGTTCTTATGGAAGTTCATCAACTTGGTTCGCAGATAAATACCATACGTAATAATGTGCTAGTACCAGTTTTTCAAAAAATGTTTGAAGATGATCAGGCCAAAATTACGTAGGTACCTTCAGGAAAAAATGTATCAAATTCACCCGCATGCTGCACGGTATAGCACAACGAAGATAAAGGATAAAAAAAACAAAATGGAAACCAACCTAGATAAAGTTCTATTTAAAAACATAATTATACTGTTACATGTAATAAATTAAAAATAAAACGCATAATTATGAAAAGCAATGTTTATTATTATTTATAATGCAAACATTCGTAACGTAAAAGCTATTTGATAATATTTATACAATATCTGATTTGTCTATCCAAGAATTAAATTGATTTGGAAATCGTAACCGTTTTACAAACAATTGATCGTTTTGATTTTTCTTGCGTTTTCTAAGAATTTTCTCAACTAAATAAACACCAGGGCTAGCTGTCTTTTGCAGTTCTGCTTCGTAAAAACATCCTTTAATAGGTTGACCTTCTAATGATTGCAGCACGTATGTAGGTGGATTTGTAATATTAACTTTTACTATTTCAAACAGTTCTGTTGACCATGAACGCGTATATCCTTTGTCAAATACACCTTTGTACGTGCTAATGCGAACAATGTCACCCAAATGAATTTTTTTTCTTCGGAACAATTTTCAAATAGTCATATGCTTTAATAGGGGTATCCTCTTTTACACTGTTAGGCTTCATTCTAATGGTGCGGCGTTTAGTGTTATTATAGGTCTTCGTTATAGCTGGTAATATTTGTAACCATCTGTAGGAACCTCCAGCCGAGAATTGTTTATATAATTTATTTTTCAAAGTTCTTATAACACGCTCAGCAACTGCCGCTTTTTTCGTGCTATATGTGGAATAATGGTTTATATTTTTCATGAGTGCTTGAAAGGTGCTATTATAAAATTCCTTTCCTTGATCACTCTGTAAATTGTTGGTGCATATGATGCTTCTTCAATGATGATTTTCATGGCATTCGTAACTTCAACACCAGTCTTATTCTTAACTGCCTTGGTGTATACGAATTTGGAGTAACAGTTTATACATAAAACAATGTAACGGTAACCATCATTGTCAGTAGAATATTGCTGCATTTCCGCCAAATCAATTTGCCACAAATCTCGATATCCTTTTATGACTGTACGTCTTCTAACAAAATTTTTTCTTGCTGTCCTATGTAATTCATTTACGACTTTAATTCTTTCTTGGCTAGGATCCATATTATAAGGTTGCACGTCTTATCAGACACTGAGGATGGCAACTACGTGCAAAACTTAATATATTCCTTCCTCCCGAAGCTCTTCCATAATTGACATAATCTCATTATCATGTCCGGTATGTCCAGCTACTTTTGACCCCCACAATAATCGTAATCTATCTATCTATCTCCTTAGGTTTATTCCAATAAACATATTCAGATGATTTCGAAGATAGATGCTTTTTTACTGGTAGTTGGATTTTGTTGTTGACTTTTTTCTTCCTACACCATAATTCCCCATAATCCCCCATCCCATATAGCGGTTTTATGATTCGTAAATATTTTCTCCATCGGGTTTCCCTTAAACCACGTTTCTTGTCATAACCGTCGTATGCCGCATCCGTCAATTTCAAAATGGTTTGGTATTTTCGAAGTACATCTAGACTAATTTCATCTTCTTTATCTAGGATTGGTGGAGTTTTTAGAAAAATCAAATCGTAAAGCTCAGCTGTTCCATCGAATTCAGCAATGTTTGTTTTGTTCTTGTATAACACCATCTTTCCGTTTGTTAGAAAAAGAACCACCAAGTTGCCAATATATTTTGTTGATTTATTTTCTTTTTTATCAAAGCGTACACCATACACGGTATCATAATGGGATGGCTCCAATTTTAATCCACTTAAATAATCTTGAATATTTTTTGCGGCTGAACTACTACCACTTGATGTGTGTGATGATGTGTGAGATGATGTTATCGTTGATGGGGAAGGGGTTTCGAACCGTGACTCACGATTTCCACGTTTTAGTGTAGGAATTTGTGTTTTTTGCGAAATCGGTGTAGATGTTTCAAAATCCGCTTCTGTTGGACGTTCTTCACACATTTTCGCTATTCCCACCGAGCTGCTGCTACTCCGACTTTGTGGTTTAGTCGTAGTACTTGATTTTTTAGTTGCGTACTGCTGCTGCTGCTGCTGCTGCCGCTGCTTTACGGCTTTAGATATAGATGCTAATGGTTTAGAAACTGGTTCATAAAACTTTTCCAAATCATGTTCATTCTGCACTTTAGCTGCTTTAATTTGTTTAAATTTTTTCTAACCGCATTTGTAGTTTCCAGTAGCTTTCGTTTTAATTCGATTTCTTCATTCATGATGCTTTCAAAGCACCGTTCAACGATGAAATGATTATCCAAGTTATTATTATAGGAATATATAACTATCGAATCCCTTGCGGTATCTGCCTGAATTTACATCACTATCCTTGTCAATAACTAAAAAACCATATTTATTATCCCAACATTTAGCACACATCTCTTGAAATTGTGTAAACGTCAGGTCGGGTGAAACGTGATCAGAAAATATATGTTTCATATTCATCTCATCTTGTTTAACCATAATAATGAAGTTGGCATTATCCCGGACGAGCTGCTTAGGAACACGAGAATACGTTTGCGCCAAGTAAAAGGCATCCACATTTTTGTGACGTCCCATGCTAAAATACGATCTTATAACGTCCTGTTTCTCCCACATAACGCCATCAAAAATAAAGATTGAATTAGGTTTAGCATCTGACGGTTCCACAATGTTATTTGCATCGCTAAAAGCGTAGTAGCCAAGACCTTTGATTGGTGATAAAATTTTCTTTAAATATTCATATTTTGGTTGATAGAGCGACTTTGAGTAGATATAAAAATTTTCGAAACGCAGTCCCGAGGGGTGAGTAAGCAGCGAAATCATAACATTTGTTTTTCCACAGTTGGAAGGTCCTATTAATAATCCACGAATAGATGATGGTAGCAAAGGACCATGTCTTTTAAATAATTTTTGTTCTTGTCCAGATCCGACCTTTACATCGAGATTATCGACGGGAAGTTTTTGTTTAAGATTGACGATACACATCTTAACAAAATCTATATTTTATACTGAACTCTCACGTAAACTATCATTCAGATGTCGCTCGTCAGACGAAGTAGACGGTCTCGTTAATCAAGTAAGACTGGAACCGGTATTGTTAATTCAGTAATTAATAGGCTACCGTTCGAGTTACACATTCCTAGCTATCAGTATTGTGGACCTGGGACGAAAGTACTAAAACGTGTGGCAAGAGGAGATCAAGGAATTAATTCTTTGGATGTCGCATGCAAAAAACACGATTTAGCCTATTTGCGTAATAGTGAAAATTTAAGTGCTCGCCACCAAGCAGATCACGAGCTTGAGCAAAGCGCGTGGAAAAGAGTAAAATCTAAATACTCTAGCGCTAGTGAAAACGCTGCAGCTTGGTTGGTAACCAACATATGAAAGCGAAACAACGTTTTGGTATGGGTGTATCATCAGTATCAAAATCGAGAAAAGCATCCATTAGAGGTAAACGTCGCTTCCAGCGCCGCCGCCGCCACACTAAACTTTCCAGAGGTAAAGGCGTCGGTAAACACAAGCGAGTACACAAAGTAGCTTTTGGATAATCTATTAGACGACCCGTTCGATCAGAATTGTTAAAAGCTGGTAGGAAAACACTTATCGAGGAAAATATCATGAAAGCATCGAAAATAGCTGCAGTAGCTGCACGTAAATCCCTAAGAATAGCTGGTGGCAAACGAAAAATTCGCACGCCTAGAATCATTCCAATTCCAAAGACTGGGGGGATATTACCGTTAATACCAATATCTGCAGGACTATCGGCCTTAGGTTCATTAGCTGGTGGTGCAGCTGGCATCGTGCGTGCCGTAAAAGTAGTAAAAAAGTCGACTGCAAAAAAAAATAGGTACAGGCTTACATCTAAGTTCAAGAGGAAATGGATTATATTTGAAACCATATCGCACAGGTTTGGGATTATTTATAAACAACGGCAAAAATAAGAAATCAAAAACTGATAGAATCCCTACCTCAAAGACCACTATTCAATATTGATATAGAAAAGTACGCCTTCAAAATGAAAATACCACACTTTCGAGGCGTATATATGAGAGATTCATTACCTGTACGCGGTCCCAAACGTTATGAGGCCGCCATTATAAATTTGGATAGTATGTCGGGTGTAGGGACTCATTGGGTAGCATATAGAAAAAGCAATTCTGATGTAACATACTACGATAGTTTCGGTGATTTACCCCCACCTATGAAATTGGTACGATATCTGCAGATGGGTTCCGAAGCGACGAAGAAAATTTACTATACATACGACCGTCAACAAGAATTTGGAACAGTCTGGTGTGGACATTTGTGTTTGAAGTTTCTTTTACAATCATAAAAAGTATGTCTTTGACACCCCAAATGGAACGTGACAACTACACCAAAATGTTGCTATCACTTAAAGCATATCGTGAAGTTGGAGGATTACAAAAAATGACAGCTGAACAATTAGAGATTACGCCCAAAGAAGTGTTGATTGCATTAGCTCCAAATGAAATAGCACTAGTTTGGGATAGGTTACCTAATCACCTAAAAAGTGATATAGATATATTGAAATATCAATACTGTTTCGAACATTATAATAGCAATAATTCAGATTCGGATGAGGGCGATGGACCGACAACAAAAAATATTTTGTTGTTATTGCAAAATTAACGATGTGAATACAAAGGTAGAAAACAGTTTAAAAACCTCCAAAGGAATAAAGCAACGCTTCAGCTTAAATCCATTTAACTGTTGCAAACAGCAATAAAATAAATACACAAATAGTTTCGTCGTCAGTCATACATTCAATACATTTAAATCGAAGGAACATTTAAACCCAAAGATGTTACTAAAAAATATTATCTATCAAATAACGCCATCGCCTTTCTATTCGACGAATGTCGTTACGAAATGGGAGGGGAGCAAGTTGCTGTCGTTCGAAAACCCGGAATTACTACAACGATGAAAATTATGGTGTCATTGGGTGCTGCACAAAATAGAACTCTCATGGCATGTGGATGGGGTCTAGATGAAGCAAATCAAGGTATACTAGATTCCACAAGTAACGTGTTCTCCGGCAAGCTTCCTCTAAAATATCTCATGGGTTTTGCTGAGGATTATTCAAAGGGTATTTTTAACGTCAAGCACTTTCAACAATTGCTATATCGGTGAAGTAGATGCAGACATTTCAATTGAAAAAATTGAACGGAGTAGTTATAGATGATATGTTCAACGCCACACCGTCCGCCGGCGGAGATCTTATCTTGAGATCTATGACGTCATATCAAACCCAACCATACCGCATGCGTCAGCATCAAACCCAACCTGCGCGCGCATACGTCATCTGTCATCTGTCAACTGTCATCTGTCAGAGGTCATCTGTCATATGTCATACGTCATATGTCATACGTCATCTGTCAACTGTCAACTGTCACACTCTTCTACTCCAGCTACTTTGGACTTGGCTACCTAGGACGCTAACTACTTGGGCATTAACTACTTGAGATGTCACCTTTCACCAATCAGCTGTCACTCCTAAATCCCTAAGAACCTGATCCAACTATTCCAAACCTAAAATCTGCAACGATCCATCTGCTACATAAGTATAAATCTGAAAAAAAGTCCTGCCATCGGTGGGATTAGAACCCGAGCTAGTTTTTATTGCGCAATTAAAATTTCTTTGTTTGAAGCTAATTTTGGATAGGTAGCCTTTTCCTCTAAAAATGTCTGGTCCGCTTATTTGAAAATTATTATTGTAATCTTTGTTTGAACAGCTGTTGGATTTTTTGTGTTGTAGTATTTTAACTTTTTGAAATTGAGTGTTTTGAAAGAGTTAAGTAGTAGGATTTCTTTATTTAAAGATAATAAAAATATTATTTTTTTAAACCTGTTACATGGGAGGGACTAGAAAGATTTGGCAACATCTCACGTAAAAACAAATGAGTTTTTTCTGTAACTGACATTGCTCGTGGTTTTTTATATGGCCATGTGTTTATTACCAGTGGTGCGCTGAGACTAAAAAAAATTTTTTTGAGGGCCGATATCAACCTTTTTTTATAGTGAAGGGCTATTTATGAATATTTTTATTCAATCTGAATTCATATCAGGATTTACTGGTTTCAATATATGCAGTGAATTTCATAACACCCTGTATATATATATTTTACCTAAGTTTACCCTAGTTTTTTAGTTTTCTATTATTTGTTTATATGTATATTTTACCCAAGTTTACCCTATTTTTTTTTTGATTTTTATATTGGTTTGTTTATATTATTTTTTTTTAGTTATATTTATATTTACTATTTACAGACCATTGTTCGGTCAGATTTTGTGCTTTTTAACTTATTTTACCAAAGTTTACCTTTTTTTTATTTTTCTAGTGTTTATTATTTTACTCTATTTACAGACCACTGTTCGGTCACATTTTGTGTTTTTTTTTCACTTTTTTTTACACTTTAATAAATTTTTGTGTTTATATTGGTGTTTTATTTCCTTAGTTAGAACAAAGAAAAACAAATTAACGTTAGACTATTTATTTAGTAACAGTATAATATTCAATATTAAGCTTATACAATTAATAAACATGTTTTGCAAATAGGTGTATTAGCTTCTTGGTCCATCGAAATAGATACTTGCCTCTTGTGGCATCTTCAAACTTTAGCCTTCTCTTCTCACCATTGCGATGAAACACTAGCATATACTGCCCAATTATCATAAATGTATCTACCCAATGGGTATTGAAACAATCAAAAGTGCTTAAAAATTCTTCAAATTCCTCACTAGAGAAAGAAATTTTGCCATAACCAATAGTATCCAAAATTACTTGTTTGCGTTCCTCTTCGGACGTAGTAAAAATGACAGTTATAAAGTCATCAATCTCGTAAACTCGGTTAGGCTTAGTCTTAAGAACTACCGCTGGAACATCAGGACATCTAGAGGACGATTCAAACACCTTATCCCAGCTGGAAGAGGAGGAGGAGGAGGAGGCCGCCATTGGTAAGTTGAAATGGTAAGTTTCGAAAACAATCTAACCACAGATTTATATTCTTTGTAAAACTTAATGTCTCTTTTCAGCTTGCGTAGTTTTTTCAAATGCTCTTCTAATCTAACTGACAAGTCGACTGTCTTTGTCATAAGCTCGAGACTAAATGATCAAATTTCTCAAGAGGGCCTAATAATATAGGATAAAATTAAACAGGGAATACAGTTTAACTTCTTTATTTAGGTAAAAAATCATAAATATATTCATACAGGATTTTTGAATTCTCAGCACTACAAATACAATATTCTAAAGCATGATAAGAACAGGTGGTTTTACTTAGAGCTAATTTCGGTACAGCAACACTGTCCCCAGTAAATTCTAAATTAACAATATCGGGTATATGCTTAAGATATTTCATCGTGGAAAAAGTTTCCAGTAAGAAGGTCTTCTTTACATGTCCCTTCACATAGATGACATCAACATCCCGGAGATCGTTGTAGATAATGCGGTGAAGTTCATTGTAATCGGTTTCGCCGGAATTGTAGTATAAACCATGTCGGTTCCCATATAGAAACATCACTTGCTTCTGGCAATCATAAGACAGTTCATAAAACGGCTTAACGGGTTTGAAAAGATAGTTCCGTATTTGCTTTCCATCGTAAATAGCCAATTCTTTAGCTTGAAATTCTGGAACGCTGAATCCCTGAACGTCAACCACAACAAACTTCATCGTGCTGAGAGGGTTGAATAGTAACTGATTACAACAGATCACGTACTTGACCTGTTAAAGCCTGATACTCGAGAACTCGATCATGAATAATTATACAAAAGGCTCGTGACTCCTTCGAGAAGTTTTCGGAACTTTGAAACTCCAACTTAACGTCAATAGTGTTACTCTTGAGGGCTTCATTTTGTTTGGAGCAGTCAATAACAAATAGGGCTCTAGCAGCGAAAGCGAGAAAATCCAAGAGCGGTTCCGACCGTTGTTTCCCCAAATAGGTTTTTTGAAAGTCCGTATACATCTGATAGGCTTCTGCAAACTGTCTATTGGCAAAGTTTAGGTTTAACGACTCATAGGGGTAAACTTCAGAATTCAAATGCAATTTGACGTCGGTGATGTCTAAATTATCAAAGTAGGTACAATCAGCTTCAAAGTTATCTTTTCGCTTCTTCATAAAAAATACAATGACGTATCGGGCTCTCTCAGACATGGTCTTAACGGTCCAAATATCACGCTTTGTTGTTCTCAAAGCAGGCAGTTCATGTAGTTCCCAGTTTCTAAAGGGAATATATATATATCGGTTTGTTCTTGGCAATTTCGTCCAAAAGCCTTAATTTCACTGCATCACTCGGGTAAATATGCTTCACTTTCAACTCAACCGTTTTTAAGGTTATTGTCGCCTTCTTAGTACCAGTGGACTTGTAGCAGTTGTCATCATGACGAGCACGAACCAGTTTAATTTTCTGTTTACCCATTAATACATTGTGGTAATCGGCAAACACGCCAAACAATAGGGAAAGGGGGATACGAAAATTAAAGTCTTTAGATGTTTCATCCAAGGTCTTGACAGTTCCACTTGGCCAATTCCATCCAGCTATGTCTAGAGCCCGACTTTCCTGCTCAATTAAACATAGCAGATTTTTAACGGTGCTAACAATACCAGGATCTCGAATCTTTTCAATCTCCTTACCATTAACTTCATAGGAAATGTTGTCAAAGAGAAAGGCTCCAGCATTATTGGTTAGATCGCAAGTACCGGTCTTACCGGTGGCATCTGCTTCCACCTTAAACGTACCCTCGATGTAGAGTTGAGCTTCACTCATATCCAAAAAGACATCTTGCTGATTGATAACAATCTCGATTTCGTCATTGTTATTAAAGGAGTTGGTAAAGGGGTGATAAGTGTGCCATTCTTCGCGAATGACCGACTCATCACTCTTGATCTGATTGAAGATTTGAAGTTTTTCTGACATGGTAGCCGTAAGGACTGCTTATAGACTGCAAATATAGTATATTTGAAAACGTGAGTGACCCCTTCGACTTCTGACCACTGAATGATCTGCCGGCTGAGGTATTAGTGTTTAAATACCTTTTAAATACTAGAACCATTTCGTCTAAGTTCTAATCGAATTACTACTTCTTCACCTCGAAAATTAAGAGGTCTAGAATCCTGGTCTACTAGCGTG
Source organism: Philopedon plagiatum (assembly GCA_963971165.1). Lineage (NCBI taxonomy): Eukaryota > Metazoa > Arthropoda > Insecta > Coleoptera > Curculionidae > Philopedon > Philopedon plagiatum. The sequence goes on from OZ020190.1 coordinate 63,398,301, forward strand.
AGAGTGATGTTATAGATGCTTTTCTGGTTCACAGGTAAATAGATTAGATTCCTTGGCTCGATATTTATACTGTAGCCGGGGTCAACAGTTGGTGAAAATTCGTACAGAGTATGTGAGGGATTATTTGTGTAATACGAGCCGGAAATGATGTTACACTCTACTCGAATAGTAACAACTTGTATAATTTCCACAGGTTGATCTGATTCGTGGAATTTACCAGACTTTAACAGTTGAGACGAAAATCCCAACACCTTTGCAATACTGTCTTTTGGCTTAAAGTTTATGTCGTAGACACTGGTTAACTCGCACTTTAACGTATTTTTATTGGGTTTAACCGATAAGATACGATTCCGTTCGTCTGCGGGAGCACTGGGATCTAGGAGCTTACGTTGTAGAAACTGTTCGATATCTTCCAACTCGTAGGACCCTGTTGGTATTTCCAGTACTCGCTCCTCCTGATTATTGATAATATAATAAAACTTGTTTCGTCCCTCTTCTATATTGGGAATCGTGTTCCAAGTGTTTAGCGAAATTAATGCTAACGAGTAACCAAACCTGGAATCGAGCTCTATGGGAGGTACAAAGTATGCTTCAAGTCGGTGACAGCGACCTTTTAACGTGAATGTCTGTGACATGACTGCGAGCAATAAGCATCAACACCTGCATTTATAAAGTTTCATTGTAGAGAAATGCTAGAGCAAGATGTCCACAATTGGTCATTCCATAATCCTGATACTGATCGGAATTAAAATAGATTTTCACATTTTTCATGTACCTGACAAATTCCTTGGGTGGTTTCAAGTTGCCAAAACTATCGAAATAAACAACTCGATTACCGTGTTTCTTGTAAGCTACCCAATGTGTTCCGAAGCCTGTGTTCCGATCCAAATTAATAACACCACACTCTGTTTTGAGGGGTGCGTTCGGTAAAGTGTTTCGCATAAATACTCCTCTAAAATGCGGTATTTTTAATCGAGTGACGTACGACTTAATATCATGATCGGATAACGGTTTGTCAGGTAGCTTTATTGGTAGTTTTTTGGCAGTTTTCGTAAAAACAATCCATAGCCAGTTTTGTGTTTCTTTAAATACATGCCGCTACCCTTTTTTCCCAATGCAATCGCTTCCATTGTTTCGTTGTGTCGTTTCGATTCTTTCAACTTCTCCTTGGCACTTTGAGCGTCATTAACGGCCTTAGCTATCCCCGCGGCGCCTCCGCTGAGTGCTCCCAGGGCACTAAGTCCTGCAAATATGGGAATAAGTGGTAGAAACCCACCCTGTTTCGGTAAGGGTATTATTCGTGGTACGTTGATCCTCTTACGTCCTCCCACCTTCTTGACAGTTACTCGTGCAGCTTTAAGTATTTTACTGAGAGTCCTTTTCTTACTAACATCACCAGTACCCGTATGTCGAAGTTGTTTCTTAAGCAGAGTGACCACTGATGATAGGGGTTTCATCTTCTTCTTGCGAGCACCCAACTTGCGTTTCACCTTCTTGCCAGCACCCAACTTGCGTTTTACCTTCATAGCGTTCGTTACTAACCACGCTGAAGCTTTTTCACCCCAACTGGAATCGTTTGCCTTTACTCGTTCCCAAGCTCGGTTCTCCAACACTCGATCGGCTCGTTGTCTTTGTTCCAACTCTGTCGACTTGGCGTATTCGATATCGTGATCGCGACAAGCACTATCCAATTTGTTCTTTGGTCGATCGCCTCGAGCCAGTCGCTCTTGAAGTTTGGTTCCCGGTCCGCAATAGGAATAACCAGGCAAATGAAGCTCGAACGGGAGCTTGTTGATAGCTGTATTTAACACACCTGCACCCTGCAGAGTCTTCATTCGTAATGAAGCCCTGGGAGGGTGTAGAGTAGTATTTATAGAGATGCGTCAAGAGAAGCAGAAACTCAAAATCCAAGTTTATAATTGCGATATGAAAAAAGAAAAGTGCCTCAGTAGCAAACATGGTCAACTTTTGCCTTCTACAATTCGAGCGTTAATATGTGGTCCGAGTAATTGTGGCAAAACCAATGTAATGATTAGTCTTTTGATTGATGAAAATGGTTTAAAATTCGAGAATGTGTACGTGTATTCCAAATCTCTGCAGCAAGACAAGTACGACTTTCTTCAACAGGCTATGAAACATTCCCGTTTAGGCTATTTCGGCTACAGCGATAATGATGAAGTTTTAGATCCTGCCAGTGCCCGACCTCACTCTGTATTCATATTTGATGACGTAGCATGTGAGAAGCAGGATAAAATACGTAATTATTTTTGTATGGGTCGACATCATGCGATTGATTCATTCTATTTATCGCAAACTTACTCGAAAATACCTAAACAGCTGGTTCGTGACAATGCCAATGTATTAATTTTATTTAAGCAGGACGACTTAAACTTGAAACATATCTACGACGATCACGTTAATACAGACATGACATTCGATGCATTTAAACATATTTGCTCCGAATGTTGGAAGGATCGGTATGGGTTCCTAGTAATGGTGAAAGACAATGATATTGCTAAAGGCCGATATCGTAGCAAGTTTGATACATATATCATACCCTAAACCCTCGGGACTCAGTGTGACACTTGACGTTCTAGAAGCTAGATGTGTTAAGTCTCGAGAAACAGGATCTGGTTAGGAGTTGTTTTAGCTGTTTCCTAGCTGTTTTTCCCGAACAGGGTCTGTTTTTAGCTGTTTTTTCCCGAACAGGGTCTGTTTTTTAGCTGTTTTTCCAGAACAGGAGCTGTTTTTTCGATGTTTTTTCCAGAACAGGGTCTGTTTTTTAGCTGTTTCTCTAGAACAGGGTCTGTTTTTTAGCTGTTTTTTTCCCGAACAGGGTCTGTTTTTAGCTGTTTTTCCCGAACAGGGTCTGTTTTTTAGCTGTTTTTCCCGAAACAGGGTCTGTTTTTAGCTGTTTTTCTAGAACAGGGTCTGTTTTTTAGCTGTTTTTTCCAGAACCGGGCCTGTTTTTAGCTGTTTTTCCCGAAACAGGGTCTGTTTTTCCAGAACAGGGTCTGTTTTTTTAGTATGTCTACCCCCATGAGTCAGCTCGATAAAGATGTTAAACGTAGGATTATCCAAGCTGCACGAACAATAAGAAAGAAGTATTTAGCATTAAAGTTGGAGCGAGGCGAAGAAGATGAAGCTCTTAATAAATTATTAATGCCGATTACCGATCCTCTGATTAAGCTTGTGAGTGCTTCCGCCGCCACTGCAAAATCTAAGAAACGTAAGATTAAAGGGGAACAGAGTGTTGGTGTAAAACCCAAAGTTAAACCACCCATAGGAACTCGAGAAGTGAAACCTCCTGTACAATTTTTAACCGAGGAAACTCACTACGGGGATGATGCTGCTGATGATGATGATGTGTTTGAAGAACCAGCTCAGGATCCTGCGACACAATCATCGCAACACATAAGAAAGAATTTTGAAGATTCTCTTCAAAAATCTGAAGTGTTTGAGACTTTTATCGAGCAGTATCCGACGATTGCTCAAGAATATCTGAAACTATATTGGTCGCACTCTAGCGAAATAGATGCTAACAGCCTGAAATATGATTTGGTGACTGATTCTTGGAGCTTAGGTTCAGAACCGGTTAATTTCTTAAAGAATGGTGATATTCAAGTTGGCCCCCTTACGTATAAAGGAACTCTGGGACTATACGATTTATTGTTTCTCAAGGTTCCTCAATTTAATACCGCTGCCGATGAAGAACAATACAAAGATATTTTAAAGCGAACAGTTATACTTCAAAGACAATGGTCAGTTGAAAGGTAATAGATCCCACAAATACAATGCCATTGTGAAACCACTAATTTCGAAAGGTTCTACCAGTAAAATTCTTTCGCCCGGGGTTAAAATAGCGACCAGAACGCGGTCTGCGAAATCCGGATCTGTGAAATCCGGATCTGACATAATGGAATACAACGAAAAACCCAAAGAATATATCTACTATGATGACGTAAATGAGCTGGTTGACAGGTTAAAAAAGCTAGACGCTTCCAATCAGGTTGGCAACAATAATAACATGAACGAGATTTGGAGCATTTTGAACGAATTGGAACACCTTGGAGTAATTGAATTCTATAAATAAGTTTGTTAAAGCTGTTATGTCTTAGTACCGCAGTAATCATGAATAAGTTTGGACGTTCCTTGCCCACGTCGTCTAATCAGAAAAGAGTGAGAGTGTTGCAAGCACCCAACTTGATCACTCTTACAAAAGATGGTGATTACAATATTCGAGATCATCGGCTTTGTAACGTTAAAGCACCAGCAGATATCGCTGATGCTGTAAATAAAAAGTTTGTAGAGAGTATGCTAACTTCACTTTCTAATACCATTGATAGATCGCTGAATGATAAAATACAAGTATCCCACGTGGAGATGCTGAGACAAATAACGGTGTTGGAACAAAAAGTAAACAACTCTAACGGTAGTATTGTAAAACAAATGAAGACCTTTACAAAAACTAATAAGGGTTCTGTAGACTCGGTATCCGACCAACTTAAGCTGCTTGACAACAAATTCAAGAGTGAGACTTTAGTTTTGAATACAAACCTGGATCGTCTCTCTACCCAATTCAAGGACCTCGAAAAACTCCTAAAAGTTTACACCAATCAGGCTATTCAAAATGCTCTCAGACCAGTCAGGACGGATATGGGAAAGATTCGTGAAGAACTCTCCAAATTATTACAAACAGTTGATTTGCTAAAGAAAGGATCTTCCCGTCCACCAACTATCTAAAATTTAGACGTATATAATTCGATATCTTGCTGCAGAACCTCATTCTTTGAGAAATAATGGCCAAGGGCATTACGAAGGCTAGAGAACAAGTTGTTAAGGAACTACATAAACCCGCTAGAATCAAATTTAAACGTCGCAGATTTATCCAGTATGGTTTAGACGATACGTTTGCCTCCGATCTTGCTCAGCTCGATCAGTACGCTCGTGAAAACAAGGGATTTAAATACATCTTGGTTGTAATCGATTGCTTTTCAAAATTTCTCTGGACCAGACCTCTAAAGTCTAAAAATGCTCAGGATGTGACTAATGCCATGGATCATATACTCAAACAGTCTCGGAGGATTCCGAAAAAGCTGGTGACAGATAATGGGAAAGAGTATTACAACGCGAGCTTTCAAAGTCTTATGAAGAAGCATGGGATACATCATTACAGTACCTTTAGTATTTTAAAGGCTTCTATTGCTGAACGAGTAATTCGAACGCTCAAAGAACACCTGTTTAAGTTGTTTACCTTGAATGGTAATCATAAATGGATCGACTTGTTGGAACAAGTTACAAATACTTACAATAACACCAAACATCACACAATCCGCATGAAGCCGAAGGATGTTAGCAAGAGTAATGAGAAGAAAATCTTGGACTCGGTTTATAGTCGTTTAAAGGTTGTGGGAAAGCAAAAATTCAAAGTTGGCGACATTGTTCGCATCAGTAAGGCCAAGCACGTGCTTGAAAAGGGTTATGTACCTAATTGGACCACTGAGTTGTTTAAAGTATCTCAGGTTAAGATTACAAATCCAACGACTTATTTGCTAGAGGACACGAGCGGTCAACCCATTAGTGGGGGATTCTATGAAGAGGAATTGCAAAAAACCAAACAATCTGACGTATTTCTTATTGAACAAATTTTGCGTAAAAAGGGCAAAAAGATGTATGTAAAATGGCTTGGGTTTGATAAGTCTCATAACAGTTGGATAGATATAGTGAAGGATGTGGTTTAAACGCTCGTTCTTTGTATAAATAGACAGAATTTTCCTGCTTTCGATCAGTTAAAACTATGCCGTATTGCAAAGAGTGTGATAGTGAAATTTTATCTCATAGTGCTCATAACCGCACTCTAAAACATAAGCAGCAATGTAGTGAGAACGTGTACTCTCGGGTAAAATTAGTTCGAACTGCTTTTAAACAACGGATACTAACTTACCATCTGACAAGTGACTTACATTCGACTGATGTTAAGCAATATTTAGAAGATCTAAAAGATACGGTTATTACTTTACTCACCGATCCTTTAAAGACTTATCCCCAGCTTAAAGTTAATATGGAGCTATATGGTCGTTATCTGTTGGCATCCACACAAGAACAAGACATAAAATCGTTTAATACAAAATTTAGTGTTATTTCCCCCAACACTAATTTGGAGGACTTTTACAGCGAATATCAGATCTCTCTAGTGAAAAAAGCTTCCGAATTCACCGAGATGGGAAGCGGATGGGCGTTATCCCAACTACTGTTTCTCGAACTTAACATCAATAAATGTGGAGTGGGGGTATAGTTTCCTCTAAACTCATACTAATCCTAATACGTTGGCTGACGTCATTATTTTAGTGCGAACCATGGCCAGTAAACGTTGTACCGCTGCTGCTCCTGCTCCTGCTGCTGCTCCTGCTGCTGCTGCTGCTGCTGCTCCTGCTGCTGCTGCTTCTGAGGTGATGGAAGACGACGGCTATAGTTCCCGAAGCTCATCACCCTATTGGACGTATTTGGACAGTATGATTCTCCGAAGTAACCGAGAAATTCGCAACGAGAAGAAACTCTTGGGTGAATTTTGCTATCCTACTGGCAATGTTACAGTAATTGTAGGCCTTAGTATTGCCAGGGGGATGATGCCAAGTGTAAAACTAACCACAACAACAACAACACCCGAACAACATCAGCTCTCCCTCTGCCATTCTGATTGGATCGAGTTTTTGGAGATTCTCGACAAGATGATTGCCGATACTGATGGAAGTGTGACAACAACGCTGATGTCTTCATCGGAAAATTTTACCGTATCCAGTGCTATTCTTTTGAACGATCGATTATTTAGACTCAAGAGTAATGATGATGTAACTTTAACATTTTCTTATAATGATATAAATTCTATTGTTAGCATTAGGCATTTAATTAACTATAGATTAAAGTTAGTCGAACGTTTACAATTTAGAAGTTACTATGACGATACTTTGCAGTATGCAAAATGTTTTGTTACTATTAAGGATAACTTTGCTGAAATTGTAACCAATCTGTGTAATTTAAACCCATCTGAACACAGTTCTTACATGTTGGAATTATTGCATTACAACCTGCAAAAATTGTTAGATGACTTTGATAAACTGTATATGTATTCTGATGACTCATAATAATAAATATTTTACAGCTCACGGTTCTTTTTTTTCCCCCACTTTCCCCCTCACCCTTATCCTGCTGCTGCGCTGACTCATAAAACCACTCGATTTCCCAGAGTTTTCATAGTTGTTCATCCGTTCATTGCAGTCAGTTGTAGCCTGTCTAGACCTGTCGTGACTTGTTACATAACCTTAAAACACACGTCTTTGAGTCTCATAAGTGTGTCTGTGCAAGATGTCAAAAGAACGTCAGGAAGTTTGCATCGATCTTCGAGGTTACCCCTTAGCTAGTGGGTTTATACCGAAGGAGTTGGCTGTGTATGATGGCGTACGATTTTGCAGCTTTCTCTTCAAACCTCCGTATGGCAGGAAATTTTTAAAGCCGGAAGATCTCAAGATAGTAGAATATTTGGAGGAAAACTACCATGGACTACTGTGGGGGTCTGGCTGTTTGGACTTGAACCAATTGGAAAGTGTTTTACGTGGCATATGGTTTCAGTATGACTCTCCTAAATTTCTGGTCAAGGGCGATTTAAAGGCAACTTGTTTAAAGCAGATTTTTGATCCTTCCCTTATATTTAGTATTCCTTTAAAGACTGAACCTAAATTAAGTAAATATAAGAAAGTTGTGGAATGTTTTCACCATAAGGACTTTAATGTTTGGCATTGTGCCTGTAATAATGCTAAGTTATTGTATAATTTCCGACATTGTTTTTTAAATGATATGGAATAAAAGTATATAACCTATTTTGCTGGTTTTATTTCTTAGTATAGCTCGATTAGTCTAAGTAGAAAGCCGCTGTAAAATGACTGGTCGTAGTGTCGATTGTACTGATTGCTTAGACGACGGTCTCGGCTTTATTCGTACTTTTGAAGAACGACTGATCACGTTTGCAAATTGGACCAATAAAGTTAGTCCTAAAGACCTAGCACAGGCTGGTTTTTATTACACCCAGCGATTGGATATCGTTCAATGTGTCTTTTGCCGCTGTGAGTTTACTGATTGGAAAAAGGGAGATGATCCGCTAGCCGATCACTACAAGTACTCCCAACATTGTCCGTTAGCTAAAGTATTGTGGAAGTGTCGCCAACTGAAAAAGGTAGTTCCACCATCATCATCACCCCAAAGCTTGAAGAAGAAGACGAAGATACAACAGCCGGAACCGCTCCCAACTCTCCATGTTAGTTCTCTGTTCTTAATACCGCTTTTGGTACTATCGTACAGCGGACTGATACACATATACGACCTTATAAATCTCTATCATTCCAAGTTTTAAATCACTTTGACTTCAGTCATGGCAGCGTTAAGTTCGACGTACATTCTGCTCGTTGCGTTAGTGCAAAACGTATTCTACGTATACATGCCACATAATGTCAAGGATGCCGCCATCATGATTGAAACCGAGGATTTTCCCTCCAATAATACGTGGCTACATATGGTTTACGAAAGAATAGACCATCAGCAAACACCTGTTTTCTCTATGAAGATTCCTACGACAGCAGCAGCAGCAGCATCAAGCAACCTTCTTCGCTACAAAGTAAAGTTCATCTTTCGAGATAACACCGTTGGCGAAACCGATTGGAAGACAATAATTCGTGGGGATACATTAACTAGCATGCCATCATCATCATCATCAAACACAGTTTTGAATTTACTCATATTTATAACTATAGCTTGTTCATTATTGTTAAGTAATGTAATATTTAATATTTGTAAGACAATTCGACAACATTATTAAATAAAAAACTGATTTTTTCCTATTCAAGGTTTTATTTATCTACATCTGCTACCTACGATGCGGGTATCATGCATAAATTAAAACAAGTGTTCACCTTATCGACCGGAAATGGAAACCACATCCTGTACGACCTAAACCTTATCAACCGGAAATGACAACCACATCCTGCACGACCTAAGCCTTATCAGCAGGAAATGTTAGCCACATCCTAGTAAATTCTCATGTACTAATACAGATTTTTGCTGTTGTTCTTAACTTAAATAACATTCCTAAATTATATATTTAATAATTTAATATTTAATAATTTCACTAATCGAATGATCTCATCATCTACTATCCTACATCCAAATTTCAACTCTCCAACCTGAGCCATTAGAGCGCTAATAGCAAAAAACTATATCTCCGGAACCAAAAGGCCGATCGACGCCATTCTTTTTTTAAACGCTTTCGGACACCGCCCTGAGCACGTGACATATGTTGAATTTTTCTTTTGACGTTTAACACGTGACTGGTGACAGTTGACATGTCTTAAATGACAGGTGACAGCTGACATATTTTTTTTAACAATGTCCGACGTCATCCTGAACCCGTTCCCTCTGCTAGTTTTTACTTTTACCCTTTGGCGAGCGAGCGGCGACCAGTGACAGGTGACAGTTGACAGGTGACAAGTGACATTTCTCTTGCTGGTGGAAGCCCTACTAACGTAGGCTTCGACGACCTACTTCAAATTCGCCCCCCTTTATTAGCACGGCCGACGTTCGAATTTTTTTATTGTCCTTACCCACTTAGCGGTATTCTAACGGGAGCTCGACTGGTTCGGTGGTAATGCATTGGACCGTCACACGGATGGCTCGGGTTCTAATCCCACCGATAACAGGACTTTTTTTCAGATTTATACTTATGTAGCAGATGGATCGTTGCAGATTTTAGGTTTGGAATAGTTGGATCAGGTTATTAGGGATTTAGGAGTGACAGCTGATTGGTGAAAGGTGACATCTCAAGTAGTTAATGCCCAAGTAGTTAGCGTCCTAGGTAGCCAAGTCCAAAGTAGCTGGAGTAGAAGAGTATGACAGTTGACAGTTGACAGATGACGTATGACATATGACGTATGACATATGACAGATGACCTGACAGATGACAGTTGACAGATGACAGATGACGTATGCGCGCGCAGGTTGGGTTTGATGCTGACGCATGCGGTATGGTTGGGTTTGATATGACGTCATAGATCTCAAGATAAGATCTCCGCCGGCGGACGGTGTGGCGTTGAACATATCATCTATAACTACTGAACGGAAAATTCGTCACATTAGTCCAGATGATCGACAGAAGTTAAAGATATTGTCACGCATGAATAAAGGTGGAAGTAAGGCAAACGTTCCAATGGCTTATACGAGCTACCTGCTTTGAGACAAACATCATCAGACGTATGGGCCTTAAGAACTAGCACGAGTCTCGAAAAACTGAGATATTTGATTATCGGTTTTCAGACAAGTACTTTTCCGAAAACAGAGAAAAAGATAGCACACAATTTACAACGGCCGATATAAGTAATATTAGGCTCTTATTAACTCAGCCGTATTTCCCTATGAAAGATGGAATTTGGATTTTTCAAAGAAACTGTATGCCGCAGCCTATTATAATTATGAAATTTTTCAAGCTAGCTACTACCAGCGAGAACTTAGTGATCCTATGTTAAGTTTTGCCGACTATCTGAAAAATCCGTTATTCGTAATCGATTGCAGTCACCAGCCAGAAGCCGTTAGGACGTCCACAGTGGACGTCAAATTGGAGTTTGAAACACGCAAGAGTAAATTTCCTAAAGACACTAAAGTGTACGCGTTAGTTATTCACGATGCATTTTTTAGCTACAATATACTTAATGGTTCTGTTACTAACAAATCAATACATTAGTTTGAAGTTATGTAATTCTCCAAATTATGTACTTTATATATTGAAAATAAACTTATAAACGACATATTTGCGTTTTATTTTTACTATTGGCTTATTTTAATACTTCAAATGTGGGGCTTTGGTAAATATGGATATGAGGCGAACAAGAAATCTATTATTGAGGAAATATTTTTGTTACTCTTAAAGGATATGTCAGAACTGTTTAGCCCCACTCTCACCCCACCACTCTAAATATTTTTAAAAGCGGGAGCACCCATCACATTTTTCATTTCTCAACCAGCCATGAACTGGGGCAGACTAATGTTAAGGACTACAAGGGAGTCTAAAATTAGTGAGTATTGGGAGGCTTGGCGTTTGAAAAACGCAAATAAACCAACGGCAACCGTACTGCCGGTACCAAGACCGCTGCCATCACCGGAGCCGGCTCCAACACAGCCCGTGGAAGTGGTGCAAGGACCACAGATGCTGCTGGGTCCTGAGGAAAGGGCGGCTCTGTTACAAGAGCTGACTGAGCGTCGCCGTAACCGTCGCAGCACTCGACTGGAGACTCGAAGACGGTGAGCTGCACCACGATCGGTGCAGATCGCGAGAGGGGAACAACCACTCTAGGTTCCCCTCTTACCCACCGCGAAAACGGCCCTTTTCAGGGCCACAAAAGATTTGATCGTAGTTTAGATATTCTATGCCACTTTGCGTTTGACACTGTATTAGGGAAAAATGCAAAGATGACCAAGGATGACATTTTCTGGACGTTTAAAAATTGACGTTGACATTTTTGCATAACTTTTTTCGGTAATTTACCTAGAAGTGTCTAAAACTTATTTTAAGCTAAAGATCCAAGATCCGTGTAAACTGTTATATTTCCAACTTAAAAATCGTATCCATATAGTTATTTCCGAGGGGCAATTTTTAGTTCTATAAACTTTTTAGGAAGTTAGAAAAATCGATATTAAAATCCTGAGGTTTGCTCGGTGAAATACAGACGGCCCGTAAAGCAATTGCGGTGGCGCGCAGAACTCAATCTTTTGTGGTCAAAGTAATGACATGGGCATAATAGTTTTACCATTTAGTAGCCAATGAGTTTAAAAAAAATTGTTGTTAATGGTAAAACCAATGTTATAAAGTTTTTAGACACTTCTAGTGAAATTAGCGAAAAAAGTAATTAGAAAATGTTGTTTGGAATGTCCATTTTAATCGAAATCCGCTTTTAAAAAGTGAAAATTTTCTAAGATCCGCGGTTTGCTCGGTAAAATACAGACGGCCCGTAAAGCAATTGCGGTGGCGCGCGGAACTCTATCTTTTGTGGTCAAAGTAATAACATGGGCATAATAGTTTTACCATTTAGTAGCCAATGAGTTTAAAAAAAAGTTCTTGTTAATGGTAAAACCAATGTTATAAAGTTTTTAGACTTCTAGTGAAATTAGCGAAAAAAGTAATTAGAAAATGTTGTTTGGAATGTCCATTTTAATCGAAATCTGCTTTTAACAAGTGAAAAATTTTATAAGATCCGCGGTTTGCTCGGTAAAAAAAGACTGCCCGGAAGTTTTTAGACACTTCCAGTGAAATAATCAAAGCAAGTTATAAGAAAAAAATATGCGTAACGACCATTTTTATCGAAATCTACTTTAAAAAAAAATTAAAAAAGTGAAAATTGAAAAAGGAGTTATTGAAAATTATAGGTTTTTAACGAAATTGCACATTTTAGACCATTTTAGACGGATATAGCGCCATAATTATTAGTCGGACAGAAAAACCGCGGGCATCAAATCTTAAGGAAATTTTACGTAGAATCCAAAAAGTTTAAAAAAATTTCAAAAAAGTGGAGGGGAAGGAAAACATTTTCAAAAAAATTTAAAAATGCAGGATAACAGTCAAATACACCTCTCCCAGAAAATGATGGCCGCTAGCAGTGACAAAATCGAAGTTTTTACCGAACCAATTTTTGATAACTCCATTATTAGTTTTCAAGAACACACATATAAACCTTATGGTTCTCCAACATTCCGCAATTCTGATGAAATTCGTATACCTGTACACTTTCAATATATCATTTTGGATATATCGGATAGTTACATTTACATCGAAGGAACATTTAAACCCAAAGATGTTACTAAAAACTGTTATCTATCAAATACCTTTAATTAAATAAATTTAAATTTTTAAAAATTGTCGTTACGCACATTTTTTTCTTATAACTTGCTTTGATTATTTCACTGAAAGTGTCTAAAAACTTCCGGGCAGTCTTTTTTTACCGAGCAAACCGCGGATCTTATAAAATTTTTCACTTTTTAAAAGCGGATTTCGATTAAAATGGACATTCCAAACTACATTTTCTAATTACTTTTTTCGCTAATTTCACTAGAAGTGTCTAAAAACTTTATAACATTGGTTTTGCCATTAACAACTTTTTTTTAAAACTCATTGGCTAGTAAATGGTAAAACTATTATGCCCATGTCATTAATTTGACCACAAAAGATTCAGTTCCGCGCGCCACCGCAATTGCTTTACGGGCCGTCTGTATTTCACCGAGCAAATCTTGGGCCTTATATTATTTCGTTCATATTTTCAAGGGAAGGGGGAAGCTGAGGTCTTTAAAAGCAGCCCGACTCGACGGCTTACTTCATTACATTCATTCATCTCAACATGGCAGATGACGGATACTCAAGCGATGAAGGGCGCAATGTCCCTATGAATATGCGTAATTACGCAGTAAGACGGAGGAATGTTTTCACCGTCAGATCCCGCCTGGTGTGTAGGACCATAAACCTGGTGGATGTAGGTCATCGTGATGACTGGTGTGTTCGCTGCTATGCAGACTTCGCAAATAAGTCGGCTGGTGACGAATTCACCAGTTATCACGTAACGCAGGATTTCGGTAGTCGCGCGCACATACCGACCTGTAAAGCTTGTGGAGTGCCGCTTGGTACTCTTCAGCACCAGAGTGCGTGCCTTATTTGTAATCGAGCCTGATTACACATAAGATATACCTTGAAAAACGGTCCTTTTCAGGGCCACAAAATACTTCATCGTAGTTTTAGTTACCTAATGCCATAGTATATGTGGCGTTAGATAGAAAATTATATAAGTCCAGTCGGATCGAGTATAATTTTCTTTGCAAAATCCATCCTTTTCAGGACGACAGAATATTTTGATCGTAGTTGTATTTATCTAATGCCACGGCATCTGTGACATTAGATAGAAATTATATTAGTCCAGACGTCCAGAGTATAATTTTCTTTGTCGGTCACGTTTCCAGAACACAATTACACCATTTTGGAGAACCAAAAACACTTTTCGACAGTGAAGTCTGCCAGTATCATTTTTGGATGGAGGGCATTTGTATAATAAACTCTAGTTTGTTAGAGGTGAAAAGGTGGGGGTGAAGTAGTGGCGGGGGTAGATTATCTATATTTAAACGGTTGCGAGCGAGTCAGTGTCATTTCATTTTTAAATCTTAACGTACCCAGATATAACTATGAATTTCGAAAGACCATTAAGTCGCGGTTCATCGGTTTTTAGCGATGATACCGTTGACATGAATGAAGTCGATATGGATGATCGACTCTTGGACATCGAACGACTTCTGGACATCGAGGCAGAAGATATGTTTAATGCCTGGGAAGATGAGCGGGCAGTCGAAGAAGCAGATCTGGGTCAGGAATTGCCAAACGTCGATTGGAAAAATTGGCAGTTGTCGGCTGAAGAGATGGAGCCGGACTCCAGTACCGATTGGGTCCCACCACCGCCGCTGGAACATCATGACGGTCCGGCTGATTCATCCACTTGGTGGATCACGGACTATCAGGATGAAGATGGTCCAGCTGATTCCACCAACTGATTCGACTGTCCCCGGAACCATGTCTTCCCCTACAAAATCAGCCCTTTTCAGGGCTACAAAATATTTGATCGTAGTTTGTAGTTGATTCATGTCACATCTCAAGTAACATGATATTTCTCAAGAATTAATTTCTTTTGGAAAATATTGTGTTACTCTGTAATGACATGTACGTTCTTACCATACGTTAGAACTAGCTAAATTTCTAGTAAGTTCTCTACGGAAATGCTGGGAACTCTACGTCTCATACAGAGTAACGCTATTTCTCGTTAAAGAAATTCATTCTTAAATAAATACTGATAATAGACGGATTTTATATCAGCGTGTTTGGTCTATTATCTTACGTGTAGTAAAATTCACATTTTATTACAAATAAGACGCACATTCTCAGGCATTGTAATGGATAGCCTCTCTTCACAGACATAACGCTTATCGCATACTTAAGTTGTGTGTGTATGTGTGATGGTGTGTGTGTGTGTGGGTGTGTGTGTGATTGTATGTGTATGCGTGTGTGTGTATTTCTTAAGCGTACGTAGGAATATACTACACAATGTCTGTGCATCTAACGATTACGCGCCTAAAGTTACGACCCTACATTTTTTCGTCTATTCTTTTTTCTATTTTGCATTTTTACATTATTTTTGTGTAACTTCCGCATACTTATTTTAGAAATAAAAAATATTGTTTCATTTAGCTTTTTTTTATTATCATATATACAAAAACATTTTCTTTTACTTATATATACAATACTATTACAAAATAACTTAACTCTATATTTACAATAAAATTAATTATATGGAAAATTGTCCAATAACTTAAGTCTTTTTCTACACACTTCTCCTTTACTTTTACACTGTTCAATTTTCGCCTGCAGTTCCTTAATCTCTCTCTCGTATTGCACCACATCACTATCATTCTTTTTTAGTTCGTCCACTATTTTTTGTCTCGCACTAAACGCCGCGGAGAAGGCCCACTTCTGGCCTGGAGAAAACTCTTCCATCCAGTCCGGTATGGGCACTTCTGCAGAAGAAGCAGCAGCAGGCTGAATGGGTGGACTAACCGCCTCGAATAGCCGCTTGCACCGCTTCTTCAATGGTTTGCGGCACATTCCACGCCCAACTGTTGGCGATATCGGCGCACCCGCTTCATTTAATGGCGATTTTTCGCCAGCGTCGGCCACCAACACAATCAGAGGCATGGACTTCGGCGGCTCGGGCGTTGTCCTGTTTGGGCCATCATTAATTGCGATGACCGGTGACAGAGGCTTCGGTGGCTGTGACTTCTCCAAAAAATATGGAAATTCCACTGGCACTGATGGGAGTTTGAACTGGAATTTCTTCTTCTTATTTTCACCCTCCACAGCTACATAAAATTTATGTTTATTACCGCTGACTGATTTTGGTAATGTCAGCAGCTTTTCTAGCTTGGTAGTGGGTTGCCGCATCGCCTTCTTTACCGCCACATCACTAATTATGTTAATGCGGCCTCCATCCTTCGCCGTCCAGTTGTTGACGTAGTCGACCGCTGAATTAACTAATTTTTCCTCCTCCTTTTTCGCGTCTTTTTCTTCCACAAACGCCCTGTTTAGCAGTTCAGCATCGTGGCACTCGTCAAACACACCCGGGGTCAGCAGGTCAATAACATCCTGCCCCATCAGCTCTGCTTGGATAATTCCATCCAAGTTAAGCGCATTTAAGGAAGACTCACTACCAGAATTCATTTTTCTCACTAACTAACTCACCAGCTGACACTAAACTGACAAATGTGTTTACTTGACGAACTGTTCTAGCGAACTATGAAATGCTCTGCCTAGCAAACCAAATTTATACTTATCACCCCACCATAAACTCCCCCACCCAATCTGAAGGTTGATGCTTTGGAGGCCAAACAAGTTAATTCAACTTACAAGGTTGCGTTCTACGGCTAAACAGCGATTCAAGGACATATTTTCAAGGTAATCGTGTGTCCTTACTTCTGTTATTGTTTATGCTCTCAAGGTTATATGATCCAGACAACCCATATTTATAGACACTCTCTTTCCTTCGATGAGTATTATCAGAAACTATAATGTTGCCTGCAGATCAAGATAACAGTCGTTCAGCTGAGACTTTTTCAGGAGCACAAATAATAATTTCTGCTGTTTGCTATAATTGTAAAAGACAAGTACATATTTGGACTGACCACATGAAGACAGTTACATAGAATTGTTGAGAGTAAGGATTGTTAAGTGTCATTACTGTGGAACACTGATGTGTCGCCGAGGGCCGATTAACAGATCTGATATGTTGAGAAGACAATGGATGCTACGAGAAGTTTACAAGCAAGACATTAATTAATTTTTATTTTTGTAACTTTATTACTATATTGTAAAATAAAACAACATATTATTTAAACAATTATCTATGTATTTTACTGTCCTGCGTTATAAAATTTCAACTATTGCTATTACTATAGTGGTTAATAAAACTACGTGACATTGGAGTTAATATTTTTTTTATTTTTCTAAAACATAGACTTTCCAACATTTTTCTAATTATAACTAATATTTTCAGGTAAAAAACTTTGCATAGCTTGTATTAACATATTTAGGTTATCTTCAGGGTTTGTTTCGTAAAACTTTATGTCTGGGTGCCCCCAAGGTAGAGTTTTTGTTGTTGATGGTATAGTATAACGTTTATTGTCGTGGTGACATAGAGCAACTTTATTAATTATTTCGGTATAAACGTCATGTTGATAACTTCGAAAGGTTTTCATGTTTCGAAATATCTGACCACCACGTTCTACGATATTCCGATAATCTTCCAGGTGAAGCTGTTTTCCAATTACACGTTTTTTTATCTTTCGCTTTTTAAATTTCGCTACTGATTGAGTTTATGTAATAAGCTTTCATAAAAACTTATTATTGGATCACCTGGAAATTCATCCTTCATTCTACCTACTAATGACTGGCTTTTTTTATGTTAAAAATATTTCCTTCGGTATAATTGGATGTATCGAATTTATCCCGATTTTCTGCAATTATGCGATAAAAATTTTCGGTGTAAACTTTTAATATTAACGAATCTGTGTCGGTATACAATAAAGAAGCATTTTTACCAAATTTTGCTTTAATGAATGAGTAGAAAAAATCATAAATTACTGTTTTCGACATGTCCAGTATGGAAAATCCGATATAAATTGTTTTATTATAAGTTACCTTTAATTGATCCATATGAATGGCAACGAATTCTTTATTAAAATCCGTTGAACTTTTAAAATAAGGACGAGAAATTAATGCTCGTGACACAATTTTATTCCTGTCATTTTCCCATCGGGTAACTAGTTTTATATCACTACGATTCTCCACATTTTCCATGGTCTTGCCAAAAACAGCATTAATGATTAATTTAAAAGTGTCTTTACCAAACTTTGTTGTTGCCCTATTGCGCAAATCTGTATTTAAGTCGATATATGTCTTTAACCACGGGGATTGATTAAATTTTAAAATTCTGTGTATTTGCATTACCATTAGGCCGTTATTGATTGCTTGTTTTAATGTTCGGTAATGAATGATGTATTTCTTTTTATCGTTTAAATTCGGAATTAACTTTGAAAATTTTGCCGATTCCGTGGGTGGTACAATATTTTCAACTAAAAAGGGTAAGTCGGAATGGTCATCATATAGCGGAGCCGGATAATGAACGTCAACTTCCAAAACGTATCCTTCTGGACCATTATCGTCCACATCCATAATATTTAAATTTAAAATTTCATGCTCTGATAACCATCTAAAGCCGCCAAATGGTAATTCTTGCGACATACTATGACCGTACAGATTTGTTGCATCAAGATAAACAATGAAAGTTGATGCTTCGTTAGGATCGTAGTTTGGTACATATATGTTGCTGGCAGCGTGCATCCTTTCTGAACACTGACTTATACCGCCTCGAATACCTTTTTTGAAAAAATGAACCGTGTCGATATCAGTCAATAGCTCTAACTCTACCTTAGAAGTACGCAACATACAATCAAACGAATAACTTGGGTTAGGAGGGTATGGTACTGTGCGGGATCCAGTTTATACGTTTCTAAACAAGTATCGCGAAACTGTTCAAAAACATCGGTTAATAATAAAACATCAGATTTCAAATATAAATCCGAATAGTCCCCCAAATTCTTACAATTAAATGTGTCCCACACCTTTTTAGCTCTATCATAATCTTCATCGCTAATGTGCTCCTCTGACAAACTAACATAAACTGATTTTTTGTGGGTAAAGTTGGATGGTTCATTTTCTCCATTGAATCGACAAAACTATAGGGAGAAACACCTTTTTTGCGCATTAAATTAAACTGTTCATTATCAGAAAAATATTTTCCTGTTTCCCTGAAACTACCCACAGCTAATCCATTACCCAAATTTTCCAGCGAAGTTGATAGAAATTTAAAACTATCGATGAACCGCAATTTCAAATATTTTTTCTTTATTGTCCCACTTTTATTATCGACATAATCGTGAACGTAAATACTTTTCGTAAACGAAATATACTTTTCCTTGCTTTGAGCTAAAACATCGATTTTGTCTCCGTGACGACACAACTCTTTAATAAACATGTGGCAATCGTACCCGCTCAAGTTATGAAATATAATTGGAATAAAATTGGGTAACTTATAATTTAAATTGCAAATCGAATGAGCAGCACCAGGTCTTTTTTTCTCAGTTATGTGACAATGGTCCTCTACTTTACAATTATTATTTTCAAAAGATCGTTCACATATACCATATTTTGTGGCATTATTGAACTCCACTATTTGGTCCACCGTTAAAGTTTCCATTGCTTTTATATCTCTTAAGTATGTATTGTAAAGAGATCTTAAATCATTTTCAAGTAGAGAAAAGAAAACCTGGGCTGCGTCGTTTCCCCAGTAGAGCTCAAATTTTGAAATCGAATCGTCAAAGGAGCACTTTATTAAATACGCAAAAGAATACGGTTCATGTTTGATGCTTTTGACTAAGTAAGAATTTGTGGGATTTGGTTCCACTCTATCCAGTGGTTTAAACACCCATTCAAAGTCCGCGTAAACAACAAACGGTACACGCATTTGCTTTTCTATGTTTCCAAATTTTAATATATTTTCACTTACACTTCTTCCAAATTTATCTATTTTTAAATTTAGTGATAGTGTTAATGAATATTTGTGGTTACAGTCATTTTTTTGGTGTGATATCAAAGATGATGGTGAACTAAAATATATCAAACAACCATCACAAAAATACATTTTATCTGCACGCGATGTAATTTGACTGGAACATAATTTCGATAAGTCTTATCCAACAATAATGACTTTTAGATCAACGCATATCAAAAATATGCTCATCATCATCTTTAATACTACAATCCTTTGTTATTAACAACAAGTTTGCATGTCTGTTATGTTTTCTACCCGAATACCTTAATAGACCGACAACTTCATACTTTAACATATTATTTTCGAAAATTTCTTGCAAACCATAAACGTTAACTGAAATATTATTCATTTCTTCAAATTTTGATATATCACGCAACTTTACTGGAAAGTCTATACCTGTAAAATTCAGCACTTTTGAATAGTGTGGATAAGATTGAATCTGTGATGTCGTTCTAGTGGTGGGGCACAAAGCAGACACGATTTACCACGCAAAACAACACTGATCTTGATTAATCACATTGATGATGGCTTTTTTCAATTCGATGAAACGGGGTAACTTTATGTATGAAGATCCACCAAAAAGGTTTACTCATTGACATTTACTTCCAGGTATAGAATTTTTTCCAGAGCTCAACCTACGAAAACAAAAAAGAATGACATAAGTATTTATTTTATTTTTAGTCGTTAATTTATAACATACCTGAATCTTTTTCCTGAAACTCAGTCGATTGAGTCTTCATGGCTTCCACTAATGATTGATATATTTCTTCCAAATCGCTTTCTGAACTAACAATTTCATTGCGTGTATTAAATGCCTTGTCACTGTACATATTATCTTGCGTTGGTAAAAGATACCGACCTACGACCACCATATTAACTTTCAAAGCACAACGCACTCTTACTAGGTCACTTACTACCTCTAACACTTTTGCTTTAATTTCATCAAAAAATAATGAATAGTCAGTATGTTCATTATCACTTGATATACGGTATGTGGCAATCCTATTTCTAAAAGCACTGGACACGGGGTCAACACCAGCTGATATTGGTGAACATGCATTACTTTTATGGTGTACTGTTCTTTGATGACCTGTCATTCGATTTGCTGGTATGGTTATATTGCAGCAAGTGCAAGTACACACCTCAGATGTTGATGCCCCATTGTCAACTTTTCGCTGTTTTCCACCATGTATATTTGCAAATCGTGCTACGCACAATTCCCTTTTGTGCCGTAACATATTATAACTCCGAGTAAATGATTTACCATAATCTTCACACGCGTACGTCATGACTTTCAAATTAACTTGCTTGAACCGTTTTACTCAGCACAATGTTCTATACTAAAATTTAACCCCCCCCTACCCTCATATATACCGAACCACATTTAGACCCAACCCACTCGATCTTTATACCAAAACATATTACACCCCAATAATAACTCAAGGTAAACTAACATCACAAATGTAACTTTGAAATAAGCGTCGTACACCTGGTCATCACCAAACAAAGAAACAGCTGGTCGCGTTCATTGAAAATATGCACCGCAAATGTAACCTTGAAATAAGTCTCATACACCTGGTCATCACCAAACAAAGAAGCATCTGCTCGCGTTCAAGGCCAAGTTCTTGGCCTTGACCATGGAATAACACATGCGCATATCAAGGCCAAATAACAATAGCACAGCTGGGCGTTCAAGGTCGACCCTACTGCGCATGCGGAAACTCACGATCGGTCATATCCCTCTATTAAACACCAAATTTTAGGTGTATCTTATTGGTTAATAAATCTACTATTTCATGTAATTTAACTTTTTCAACCCCCTTGAGGGGCGACGCTAGGAAGCTGAGGTCAAAAATTTTAATTGCAACCATATACCGTGTGGCACCCCATTTTAAAGGTCTTCAAAAAGAATCATTTTAGCGCAAACCCCAGGGTCCGAATCTTAATTCGTTTCTAAATGGCAAGCTTTCAAAAATTAAAAATCGTGGGAAAAAAGTAAATATTTAAATACCTCTATTTCTCTTATTACTTTAAAAGTTGTTCAAAATGACCACCATGAACTTCTTGGCAGTAATAAAGTCGATTTTGGAACTCACTTCTCACATTTGTGAGAAAATAGTAATAGTAAATAGTAATAACTACCAAGAAGTTTGGTGGTCATTTTTGAACAGCTTTTACAGTAATAAGAGAAATAAAGGAATTTAAATTTTTCACTTATCACATTTGTGAGAAATGTGAGAAGTATGTTCCAAAATCGACTTTATTACTGTCAACAAGTTCGTGGTGGTCATTTTGAACAACTTTTAAAGTAATAACAGAAATAAAGGTATTGAGTATGTCACTTTTTTAACGATTTTTAATTTTTAATGGCGTGCTATTTAAAAACTAATAATAAGGAATATGCACATATTTTTTTATTGCATAAATCGTTTATGGAAGACATTACAAGCCCAAAAAAATATTTTGAAGAAAATTACTAGGATAATTTAGCTACAAAAATGTTTACTTTTCGGTATAATTTATTACAATTTAAAAACCAGCCACATTTGTCCTTGAAAAGTGACGTCAGGAGATCAGCAAAAATCTACATGTTAACGTAAAGCTTAATCTAAAGTCGAACAGGTTTGATTTTCTCGAAAACAGTAAGAGGGAGAGAAATCGAATTTTTTGGGTTGATAGAGGAATAGTTCAACTAGCTTCGGTAAAAAATTCAGTTATACAGGATGTTTCGTTTCGGAGCTATTAAATGTCAAAGTCGAAATTTCCTCGATTTCCGTTGAAATCGGGTACAGGTCGCAAATGTGAATTAAATCGATGTAAATTTTCGGAGGTTGTGGGGGACCCGGAGCTTCAGAACTCCACTGAAACTGGTGAGGATCAGAAAATGGCAAGTAATTCTTTTGAATTTTTTTAGGTCGAAAAATGCGATTTCCAGCCCCCTCTTTGGTACCTAATATCTCGAAAACAATTTTAAACGTCAGATCGAAAAACGGATTTACAAGGGAAACTTTAAAATCTCAAATACTTTTTTTTCAATACACTTACCTAAACCTAAAATCACTGGAAAATGGAAATATTTGGAAAAACTGGAAATTTAGATTTTTGACCCAAATATTTCGCGGTTTTTAATTTTTTGTGGGGTCAAAATGGTTCAAATTAAAATCCCATATACGTCATCGGACAGAGCTCGTCAAAGTATGAGTTATCCATATTTTTTAATTTCTTCATTCTCTATAGGAAGGGAACAATCGCCGATTAAATTTCTATTTTTTACGTTTTGTGCCCTAGACATCGGTACATTTGAATATTTGAATCACTCTGTATTTTTTGCTATCCATTTTTCCCCAATTTTTCAACACTATCTTATAAAGGGATAATCACACTGTAAAATGAATACCGAATGGGTCATCCAGGAGCGTATTTAGGGGGTAAAAATAGGATTTTCTTGATTTTTTCCGACAAATCCTATTTTTAACCGACATTATTCCACACTATTTACCCTATTTAGTGATCTTTTTGGGTTTATTTTATCCATTAATTATCTAAGAATACCTCCCACTAATTTAAATCGCTGATTTTTTCGGTAAAGTTATAAATAAAAAGGTTTATTTGCATCGGGGACATCTAAAATTTGAAAATTTTTGAATTTGCCAAGATTTCCATGAAAATAAAGAATTGCAGTTTATTTACTTGAAATTATTAAGATGATATGTCAAAAATGCCAATGTTTGTTGCAAAATTGAAAGGTTCCTGGACCGATTTCGGCTTAAAGTATACATGAATAAGATTTTAGGAACCTTCTACTTTAAGTGCAGGGATATTTCATTGGATGAGTTACGCATTAAATGCCATTTTTATTGAGTTTTCGATGACTCTACAACACTGGAATTCGCCATGTACTCATGATGAGTCATAAGTTCAGTTTTGACGACACAGCCAATGGGATCACGTTTCACAAGTTTCGAAATTCGCGCGAAAATTTGCAGTTTTAAATCCTTTTTTTTTTGTTAATAAAGACCAAAACAAATGGCTAACAGCAACCGCTATGAACATCAGTGGCGTGTCGTGGGGTTTCAGTTTGGAGGGGCGCACCAGAAATCAAATACCAAATGACATATAGGCAAATTGCTCGAAAAAGTATCCATTTATAACATTTTTTTTAATTTAAAACATATGTATTAAAAAATATTAATACCTACAATAACGACAAAAACTGTAATTGTAAATCAAAACGGTAAAAGTCCAAAAAATGCTCGTTTTAAACAAAAATCCACCTACCTTAAAATTGAAGTTTGCAAAAACAAAGAGCTGGAACAGCGGAATAGTTTTTGTAAGGTCATTAAATATCACTTCACTAAGTAGGTAGTCACTGTTTATTTGTTTATAAGTAGGAAAAAGAAAGAACAACATATTTACACAGATTAAACTAACCAAAATGGGTAGGTACCTAAGTCATTTTTTAAAAGTGAAATCCGCTCTGCGGTCCTTCATGGAAATGAATTTTTCCATGACTTTATCATCAAAATTGTTTATTTCGTGGACTAAATTTCGATTTATGGACATCATAGCTAAAGCATTTAGTCTGTCATTAAGCATGGTATTTCGCAAAAATGTTTTTAAGTGTTTAAGCGTCGAAAATGTGCGTTCTGCTTCGGCTGTTGTCATTGGAGTCGTCACGATAATTTTTAATATTTTCGATGTTTCGATAAATGTTTCACTAAGGTTATTTTCTATAATAAATAAAAGAAGATTAATTGCTCCAACAATTTCTTTATCTTCTCTCGAGTAAATTACCTCCAACTCAGTTCTTAATCTTGATTTGCTCAACATCGGATAAAATGAACATACATCGTTTAAAACAGTTAGAGGGAAATTTTGTGAAAAGTGTGAATATTTATCTTTGTTAAAAAGATCAGCCGCTTGTAAATGGCCCCGGTAAGAAAAGCGTTCCTTCATTTGTACTGTAATTGTATCACAAACTTCTTTGGCAATAACACTTCGAAAATTATCATCCATTTGCCTTCTTTTAGATGTTGGATATTCTGATTCAACAATGTTTTTAAGAGAATCAGTTTGATTTCTAATGTCAGAAACACTTTTCTCGAAAATTCGTAAGTCTTTTTGCAACTGTACGCTGTCCTTATTTTTTGATTGCAATTGATTATACAGTATGTCAACATGTGGCAAAATTTTATGGAAGAATTTTAACCAAAATATAAATTCTGGTCTTCCAATGCCCTCCTTAGACCGGATGCTTCATTTGAAGTAACACTTTTCTCACATCTGGTTTCAATTTCTTCGAACACTTCTACAAGCTTTTCAAGATTTTCGTGAACAAAATTAACGGTGCGAATATTATAATTCCATCTAGTTATCACCGCCCTTGGTAATCTTTTATTTATTGTCTCTTGCAAAACATCACAACGATGAGATGAGTTTGAAAAAAAAACAGGTATGGCGGACAGATTATTAAAAAACACGCGTACTTTTGCATTTTGTGATGCCGATTTCTGCATAATGAGGTTTAATTGATGGACATAGCAATGAATAAAATGAGCATTGGGATATTTTGTTTTAATTTGAACGCCTCTGTTCACACCGCTCATAACATTTGCGCCGTCATACGTTTGAGCTATTAATTTTTGGGGAGTTTTTAAAACTAGGGGGTCAATTTCATTTTCAATGCACGTTTTTAACCCATCGGCTGATTTATCTTTCACCCTTATAAAACCCCAAAAATATTCACGGATGGAGCCTTCATAAAAATATCTTAATATTAAAACCATTTGACAATAATTGGAAATATCAGTGGTTTCATCGCATTGAATTGATAAATAGTCTGCCTTTTCAATTTGCTTACAAATTTCTTTCCTACACACTTGTAACATACTGTCTAGAATTTCATTTTGGATAATATTTGAGGTCCCTTTAAAAACGGTTGTAGAAGGTAAATGTTCTTTTAGTATATTGTCCAGCTCTGCAGTGAAATTAATTAATTCTTTAAATATTCCTTGGTTCTTAGAGGATACACTTTCATCATGACCTCTAAGTGCTAAATCAAAAGCACTACAAAATTTTACACAACTGATTATCCTTTTTAAAATATGGCGATTTTTCTCGACCTTATTATTATGCGAAATAATACTTTCCCTGTATGCAGAGCTTAACGGAGACATAATATTAACCTTACCGAGCACAGCAAAGGCAATACAAGAATTGATGTGGCCAGGAGACGATTCATGTTTCCTCATTTTTCAGGAAGATGGTGTAAATCATTGATTCCATTTCTTGCCCAGTTGGAGTCCATTCTAGAGTCGGCTTTATAAAAAAGCAAGCACGGAAAACAGTACAACAAATTTGTTATTTCACACCCACATATCCAGTTGTTTTTTTTATAAATGTCTTTTGAAAACCGACGCGTAAAAGACCGGTTTTCGGCCTTTCGTTCACAAGTTTGACAACTTTATATCTGGCAACGGCCTCCCCAGTTCTTTAATTTTAAGTTTATCGGCTAATGGCAGCCTACCAAAATTTATTTGAATAATATTATTTACGGAATTCATTTTTCACACCCAAATTTTATTATCCGATCGACACGCAGTCAGAACTCTACGTATGCACCACGGCTTGTCGTGGCAAACCCCGAACTGAGAAAATGCTCGTCGCAGAAAATTCGCGCCCTAATGATCCTTATGGAATCGGATATTATCGGGTGACGTTCGACAAGAATTTATGCAGCGGCCCGGGATAGCCACAAATGGCCTAAAGTTCATCTGGCCTAATCCCGAAGCTCACTTCGTATCGAATCGGATTCTGCAATTGGCCTAACACTCGAGAAGTTGACAAACAAGGATGGAATACGCATACTTTCTTTATTGTACTCGTGTAAGTGTTGTATGGAAACAATTATTCGGTTTAGTATGTAGTGACGCAGTGGCAAGACTGGCAAGTGATATTGATTATTTTATTCTCGGATATTGGCGCCAAATTTTATTTCGGATTAGTTGCTGGTTAGATTTGTCTCAAGCAGCTTCCCTAGCATCAGCGTCTTTTTAAAGATCTGAACTGACCTATTATTTGTTTGAGATCTCATTTGTGTGTTGTGATTACAACAGTATTACAATTACAAAGCATACAAAGAAAATTACACTAACTTCAATAATTTTCAATTCAATTTTCAAATCAAATATTTTTTCTCTTAAAATTTAAGAATTGTCGACAAAATGATGTACCTACAATTTGTTTAGAAAAAATAAGAAATAAAATAGCTAAGCGTGTTAATTAATAAGGTGGGTTAATTCAAAAAATCAACTTTTATCGTAAATTACAAAAAAAAAAAATCTTTACCAAAATATTCCTAGTAGGACTGTTAACAAACCTGACCTTACCATGGGTCTCATAAGTAGAACAGAGATATACAACTTTAAAGTTTTACGGGTCACGCCTGAAAAGCAGTGCTAAATGCAAATAATAAATAATACACATTGTTTTATTCGAAATTTTTTATTTTAAATGTTTAGTGTTATTTTAGTACTACGCACAGACAACCGTTGTTACATGTCTTTATGTAGGTGGCTGCCTATGGGTAGTAGGACACCTTTGAAGGCATGGATTCTTAATAAATCCATGTTTGAAGGCCTACTAAAAAGTTGTTAGGAGCAAGGAGAGGATTATAAGTTATATAAAAACAGTAGTAAAAACTGTTTAGTAAAAGAAGTCAATGATTCAGTGTTGCCGATTTGCGGGTAGTTAGGTACCCGAAAATCGTTTTTTTAACTGTTATGCGGGTAAAATTGTCATGCGGATAAAACCGGGTATTTCAAAATTGATATAAAGTTATACAAAGGTAAAATGGATGTCTAGCAACCGCTAAAGCAGCAAAATAACTGCTGTAGCAGTTAAAAATTACGAGCATTTTTCAAAATGGTAATGTAACCATTTTAAATCTCCCGCCTATTTTAAAATTTTGTTAGGTTAGGATTTCTTGTCAAACATGATTTTTACATGATGTGTGCAAGCCCTTTTTATTTTCTTTGGATGTATGAAAGAGCAGGAAAGCAAAAAGAAGTGTCTTGTATTTTTTAGATTATCACACAAATTATAATTACAATTCTAGATCATTTCACACTTAAAAAGCAAAGAACTACCCATTATAAAACCGTACGATATGAGGTACGCTGACAGTAAAAGTTCTTCGCTTCGGAGTTAGTACTGTGGCAACAATTTTCCAAAGTATCCAGTTGCATAAGATGCTAGAAAATATTAGAATTGTTCGGCGATTTTCTCCCGGAAATAAGTGAAATAACTAATAATAGCAGTTTCTTTTAGTTCTTCCACAGATGTGTCCTGTATGACATAAGTATTAACTGCTAAAGTTTAGTTTTTGATTACCTATTTAATAAGTTCAACCTCTAAAAACACTTATAGTCAAGTACTTAAATGCAATTTTAAAGTAACAAAATATTAGGTACTCGGAAACTGATGAAAATGAAGTAAAAACGCACTACAAATAGACCTGACCTCTTCGTTTTATCCCAAAAAAATCAATAAAACAGTTAATAGTATTCACCATTAATTAAACCACTAAAAACTATTCTTAAAACGTAAGCTAATTAAACAAAATAAGAAAAACAACTAATTATCCATAAAATACTGAGAAAGGTGCAAATAAATTAGTACACACTCTTTTATGGGACGACGATAATTTGAAATTTCGTCTACGATCAGCTCTTCAGCCATTCTAACCAAAATCCAAAATAGCCTGTATTAATTTAATTAGTATTCGTTGCAAAATAGTTTGCTGCACGTCAAGATTTAGGCCAAATGGGTGTAAAACGGATTATGCCATACGAGCTGAACCGAACGCCCGCCGGATACACTCGGGTTTAGGCCAGTTGAACTTTAGGCCCGATGGGTTTTAGGCCCGATGGAGCCATCTCCAGCGGCCCCATAGCGACCCGTGGTCGCGGCTTTCATGCGACTGAATATTATGATCCAATATTCTCACGACGTGTGTTAACGTTGGTTAACGAAAACGGATATTTAGAGATGAGTTCAGAGTAGGTATGGTTTTTTGAAATTTAGAAATTGTAACTACCTATATGAATGATAATATTAATAATAAAATTAATAGTAATAATAAATATTTAAATAAACATTTAATTTGTTTGTTATATTAAAAATTTTCTAGGAAGGGCGCGCGGCCACGCGGCCTTATAGAGCAACCGCCACTGATGAACATTTAATTTATGTAGAGAATATAAAAAAATATATTTCAGATTTATTTGGGTTACATGCATATTCCCTATTAAGATCACATTTGTGAGAAAATGCGAGAAATGGGTTCCAAATCGACTTTATGACTGCCAAGAAGTTCACGGTGGTCATTTTGAAAAACGTTTAAAGTAATAAGAGAAATAAAGGTATTTTTACTTTTTTTCATGATTCGGACACCCTGTATATTAATACAGCTAAAATGCACGAAAAACTTTGTTGAACACCCTGTAGAATAAAACAGTGTTAAACAAGCAGTACGAAACAACAATTAATTACAATAATCCGATTCGTATTTAAAAAATATTGTAATAAAACGTGGATGAAAACCATCTGGCAATGATGAACAAACAATATCGACATCTCTGAACAAACTCTCAAACCATAAACCAGTAAACCCACCCAAATATCGCAACGGAGACCGGCTCAATCGAGACGGTCTCCCAGGCATGGCCGAAATCGGTGCATGCGAAAATTTGTCTAGTTCTTTCTAGTCTCTGGTACTAGTCTTAGTTGTGCTTGTTTAAACCAATGACAGACGGTCAGTTATATTTTATAATAGTAATTAAATACGAAGGAAGTAGTTATCTGGGATGGGCTTATCCCAGTTACAAGTCACGACGCTGATTAATACTCAAAGCAATTCAACATTTAATTACATATATACATACTTTTTCTGAAAACATTTTTTTAAAACAATAGGATTAACAATATGACATGCATCAAAGTGTAACTGATATTACCTTTAAAAAGACTGTCATGTTCTTCCAAAAGAACTACATTAAGGGGAATAAAAATCGGCCCCCTTAAAGGATCCGATTTGTTTGAATATGGAAGAGCTAATGGATCATGTGGGATTGGTATCATTTGTAGCCCACAAGTTTGTGCTTTTCTATGCCATCCAAACAGCTAAAATAAACAATAATAATCATTACCAAATTATATTCCAGAATTATAAATGGGTGCCTTAAAATAACTTTTTGGTTTAATCAAATTTTAATAAGAAAATTCATTAAATTAATAAAATGCAACATTAGACAATGAAAAATACGGAATACGTTCGAGATTAAAATCCTAGAAATTTAAGGTCTTCTCGTACTAGTAAAGAACTCAATCTTTGCATTTTCCAATATATTAACTATATGTATAATAGATCGAAGAAATTTCCCATTCTTCATATATATATATATATATATATATATATATATATATATATATATATATATATATATATATATATATATAATATATATATGTTTGAACGTAGACTTTCATGGATGGAGAAATGTGAAGAAATATTGATCCGGGAGTACATCCGTTCGTTTGTTAAATTCCTATTGGAATTTGGCAGACGTTTCGCCAAGGTCTCACTTGGCATTATCAATGCTTACTCGCTGCTGTGAAGTCGTGACTCTCGATATTTATAGCCTGCGCCGGAGGTTGTAGCGGTTCTGGTTGGCTGGCGTTGGCTCCGCCCCCACAGTCGTTGCTTCGTTGGCTTTGTTGTGATGTGGTTGCGAGTTGATGCGCTTCGGCTTGTCGTTTTACTATTGTCTTCCATGTACTGGACAAATGCAGAGCGTCGTCCCTTTTGTTTAGATGGCCGGTCTTTTCTATGTCGATGGCTTCTCGTATTATTCTAGTTTTGTAGTTTTCGACGTTTGCCAGTTGTCTGCAGCTATCAAAGTTGATTTTGTGTCCTGTTTGATGTTGATGTTGAAATAGGGCCGATGTAGTTTGTTTGTTTCTGATAGCCAGTTTGTGTTCTTCTAACCTGGCTGAAATTCGTCCGTTAGTTTGTCCGACGTACATTTTATTGCAGGTACCGCATGCTACACTATACACACCTTGGTTTTCTAGTATCAGATCAGCACGACATCATCGCAAGTTTCGACGTCAAATCTCTGTACCCAAGCATACCAGTAAATGAAGCACTGCAACAAATAGCAGATAATGAACAGCTCCCTACGCACATAATAGAACTGCCAAAACATTGCCTACAAAACGCCTATTTCATGTACGATGGACAAATATACCGACAGATTGATGGAGCAGCAATGGGGTCTTCACTGTCACCTGCAGTAGCCAATCTTTTTATGGTGTATTTCGAAAAGAAAGCTCTTGAGTCAGCGAATCTTAAGCCAAAACTATGGATTAGATACGTCGATGATGTTTTTGTTATTTGGTCCTTTGGCAAAGAGAAACTTCCGAAATTTTTAGACCACCTAAATTCGATACACCCACGAATCCAATGCACACTAGAGCTCGAAGGAAACAATCTGCTTCCTTTCCTAGATGTACATGTATTTAAAAATGAACATGGATGACTAGAACACACGGTATACAGGAAACCAACTTACACCAATAGATACTTGAATGCCGAATCACATCACCACCCATCACAAATACAGGCAGTAGCAAACACGCTGATCTCCAGATCCATCCAGCTCACCAGCGACAACAACAGACCTCAAGACCTAGAAAAGATAGCCACTGCTCTAAAACAGAATGGATATAAAGATAACACAATTAGAAAAGCAATAGAACTGCA
The DNA here is from genome assembly GCA_963971165.1 of Philopedon plagiatum. Classification (NCBI taxonomy): domain Eukaryota; kingdom Metazoa; phylum Arthropoda; class Insecta; order Coleoptera; family Curculionidae; genus Philopedon; species Philopedon plagiatum. The sequence goes on from OZ020190.1 coordinate 63,429,909, forward strand.
ACAGCATCCAAGACAGAAACAACAGGAAGACTCTGAAAGCAGACCAAAAACCATATTGCCATACATTAAAGGAACTACTGATAGGATTGGTCGCATTCTTCGTAAGCATAATATATCCACTGTATATAAACCACATCAAACCATAAGAACAACATTAAAAAATCCAAAACAGAAAATTAAGCTAGAAAACCAAGGTGTGTATAGTGTAGCATGCGGTACCTGCAACAAAATGTACGTCGGACAAACTAACAGACGAATTTCAGCCAGGTTAGAAGAACACAAACTGACTATCAGAAACAAACAAACCCTATTTCAACATCAACATCAAAGAAATCAAAAGAAAAAGAAAAGCCACCTAGCTCTCCAGAAAAAGATGATAATATTTCCGAACCTAAATTAGCCACACCCAAAAATAAACAGGTTGTCCCAAAATCACAAAAACCACCACCTGTGATTTTAAGCAATGTGAAAAGCTATAAAAATATAAACCAGACACTACAGTCAAAGAATCTTAAATTTAAAGCAAATTTAATGAATAATAACCAGCTAAAAATCAATGTAGACACCGATATTGAATATAGAGATCTCACCGCCTTCATGAATAGTACCGACATGGAATGGCATACATTTGAAAGCAAGCAGACTAGGCCGCTAAGGGTGATGGCGAGAAACCTACACCCTTCATGTGATCCACAAGACATCAAGGATGATTTATTGAGCAGAGGCTTTAAGATCCTTGAAGTCGTAAACAAAATAAAAAAGACAAAAGTTAAGGACGAGGTTAAAATAATCCCCCTACCCCTATTTATGCTAACCTGCCAAAACTCGGAAGATATCAAAAAAATATACGAAATTCAGTATATATGCCACATGAAAGTTAGAATTGAAGCGATAAGGAGCAATAATTTGATACCTCAGTGCAAAAAATGCCAAAGATATGAGCACACACAAAAATTCTGCAAACACGCAGTCACTTGTGTCAAATGCGCTGGGAATCACCTGACCTCCGAATGCACCAAGCCAAGGGAAACACCACCTAAATGTTCAAACTGCGGAGAGGCACATCCCGCAAACTACCGTGGATGCGTGGTAGCAAAAGAACTGCAGAAAAGACGAAATAATGCAAGGAAAACACAAAATGGACAACCAAAAAATTTCACATCTAAAAATACTACCAAAGAGGTATCCTATGCACAGGCAGCACATGTCCCTAAATTTCAACCTGCACCAGTTCCGAATGAGCAACAGTCCATGCTGCTAATGTTACAAAATATGATGAACCTTATGAACAAACTTTCAGAAAGGTTAGACAGACTGGAAACCAAAACTCGTGAAAAACAATAATGCATCAACAAGATCTAAGAATAGCAACTTGGAATGCTAATGGCATCCAAAACAGAATGCAAGAAATAGAAATATTTCTCAACACACAAAGTATTGATGTGTGTCTGGTCTCAGAAACACATTCAACAAATGAGACCTACCTAAAAATAAAGGGTTACCAAGTATACCAAACGATTCATCCCGACAATCAGGTACGTGGGGGAACGGCTGTTATAATAAAGAATAGCATTAATCATTATGAACAATGCCCTATTAGGAGTGCAGAAGTTCAGTTAACAGCAATTGGAATTAAAACAAGTAACACAACCAAACAGAGACTGACTGTTGCTGCAGTGTACTGTCCACCAAGGTATAACCTCAAGAAAACGGATTATAAAAACTTTCTACAGCATCTGGGAGACAGAATCATCGTGGGAGGTGACTACAAGTCGAAACACATGGATTGGGGATCCAGATTAACAACTACAAAAGGCAAATAACTTAGGGAAGCTATAAGGGAAACCGGATGCAACTTTCACACTACTAGTAAACCAACATACTGGCCTACAGATACTAATAAAATTCCAGATCTATTAGATTTTTTTATATCAAGAAAAGTGTCACCCAATTTTATTGATATTCAAGATAATCTTGACCTAGACTCCGATCACTCAGCTGTGATAATTAGAAAAGAAAATATGCCAACTTTGGTTAATAAAACTACTGATTGGAAAAGCTTTAGAAATGAACTGGAAAATAAAATTATCCTTAAAATCCAATTAAGAACCAAAGAACAATTAGAGGTAGCAGCTGAAAAGTTCAACATCATACAAAAAATAGCCTGGGACATCACAAAGGCGTACACTCAAAAAACAATATGAAACAACTATCCAATGGAAATAAGAGAACTTGTCAAAGAAAAGAGAAGAGCCAGAAGGAGATGGCAACACACTAGGGATCCATCGGACCAAAATATTCTTAACAACAAAACTCAACAACTTAAACGAGAAATACAAAAACTTAGAGAAGAATCTATAAACAACTACCTAGAAAATCTATCAGCTGATGAAGACAAGGATTTCTCCCTATGGAAGGCAACGAAAAAACTTAAAAGGCCAATCACCAATATGCCACCCATCAAATTAAGGGATGGTACTTGGGCAAGAGGTAATAAAGAAAAGGCTGAAGCATTTGCAGAACATCTAGCCGAGATTTTTCAGCCAAATGATATTCAGTCCAATGTCAATATGGAAGAGTCTGTGAATATCCAAGAGAATGAAATAGCACTAGTCACTCCTAAAGAAGTAGCGAACAAAATCAAAAACAATTTAAGCGCCAAAAAAGCCCCTGGGTTTGACCTTATAACAGGAGAAATTTTAAAACAACTACCAAAAAAAGGTATAGTTATGCTGACTTACCTAATTAATGCAGCGCTTAGATTAAAACACGTCCCTAGCGTCTGGAAAGTGGCTGAAGTCATTATGCTACCTAAACCAGGCAAACCACCGAATGAAGCCAAATCTTACAGGCCCATATCCCTACTACCAATTATTTCAAAATTATTTGAAAAGCTTTTCTTAAAGCGACTTAAGATTATAATAGAGAACAGTAACCTAATCCCAAATCATCAATTTGGCTTTAGATGCAAGCACTCCACGATAGACCAAGTCCATCGAATAACAGACATCATAGAAAGGGCACTAGAAGAAAAGCTAATCTGCTCAACTATCTTCCTTGACGTAGCTCAAGCTTTTGATAAAGTTTGGCACAAGGGGCTAATTAACAAATTGAACAGAATGTTACCAAAACAATATGTAGAGTTGCTAACCTCCTACATTACAGATAGAGTGTTCAGAATTAAACAGGAGGATGAATACTCCAAACTGAAGGAAGTTAAAGCAGGTGTGCCTCAAGGAAGCGTCTTGGGTCCCGTCCTTTATTTACTGTACACTTCTGATCTCCCACAAACAGAAAATGTAACTGTGGCTACATTCGCTGATGACACTTCTGTATTAGCAGTAGGAACAGACCTAGATGCAGTAACCAGACAACTCCAACATGCTAGCGACCAGATTTACAATTGGACCACAGACTGGAAGATTAAGCTTAATGAGCAAAAATCGATGTGTGTCAACTTTACCAACAAAAGAATAGGCAATCATCAACCAGTTAACATAAATGGTATCATAGTTCCCTATGAAAATACTGCCAAATACCTGGTGATGACCTTAGATGCGAAACTAAGATGGAAGGAACATATCAGAACATACTGAACTAGGGCTCAAATATAGACAGTTGTATTGGCTCTTGGGACGAAAATCTAAGCTGTCAATACACTGTAAAATCATGAGATACAACCAGATTTTAAAACCAGTCTGGGTTTATGGCATCCAGTTATGGGGCTGTGCCAAGGAGAGCCACATCAAACGCATCCAAACCTTCCAAAATAAAGTATTACGGAACATAGTTAGTGCACCGTGGTACATACGAAATAGTGACTTACATCGCGATCTTGGTATCCCGTATGTCGCTAGTGAAATTAGAAGATTTGCCATCAAGCACGAGTTTCGACTCCATCAGCACGTTAACGTCGAAGCCATCAGGCTTCTTGACAACCAGGACCTAGTTAGAAGGCTGAAGAGGACCAAGCCCTTTGAACTAGTATAGACTTTTGAAAACATAGTACAGTGCGCAAGTGTGTAAGTGCTAAGTGCCATGGACATGAGTCACAACAGATAAACCTTTAGGACTCCATTGGGTGAACTTTAGTATATAAGGATTTTAGTTTTTAAGAATTTAGAGAAAAATTAATGGTTGGTCTTGCAGACCAGTTTTAATAATAGTAAACGCCGCAGGCTTTATCAATAAAAAAAAACATCAAACAGGACACAAAATCAACTTTGATAGCTGCAGACAACTGGCAAACGTCGAAAACTAGAATAATACGAGAAGCCATCGAAATAGAAAAGACCGGCCATCTAAACAAAAGGGACGACGCTCTGCATTTGTCCAGTACATGGAAGACAATAGTAAAACGGCAAGCCGAAGCGCATCAACTCGCAACCACATCACAACAAATAGCCACCGAAGCAACGACTGAGGGGGCGGAGTCAACGCCAGCCAACCAGAACCGCTACAACCTCCGGCGCAGGCTTATCGAGAGTCACGACAAAGATCCATCAGTTTACGACTTGACAGCAACGAGTAAGGATTGATAATGCCAAGTGAGACCTTGGCGAAACGTCTGCCAGATTCCAATAGGAATTTAGCAAACGAACGGATGTACTCCCGGATCAATATTTCTTCATATATATATATATATATATATATATATATATATATATATATATATATATATATATATATATATACATATATATATATATAGTAGAAAAATGGAAGATTTCTTGGCCTATAGGTAATATAATAAATATAAATGCGAAGATTTACTTCTTCGCTAGTGCAGCGAAAAGTCCTCATTATTTTTATTTTTCATTCACGGCCTTTTCGCTGCACTAGCGAAGAAGTAAATCTTCGCATTTATATTTATTATATATATATATATATATAAATAACTGTGGATAGCAGAAGTAAAAATATACCGATTGAGCCAAAAATGCCTTAGTAAAATGTTGCTCGTTAAGGAGATACAGGGTGTTAAACTTAAATCTTATTTCTTGTTTTATGTGAATAACTTTCGAAGTAATTTTCATATTTAAATAAAAATTGGGATCTAGGGGTTTTTTAATATGAGAAATTCAATATTAATGTCAGTTTGCCTTTATTTCGTAGGAGGCGCCACCATCATGCCTTTTTACTCTTTTGAAGGGCCATATTTTTTTGTACGTGATTGTATAGGTACTCGCAGACTTGTACACTTTTGTGGCGCAAGTTTTTATTGCGCAATTATAAAATTGCTCGTTATGTTCACACAGCAGCAATAAAATGTCAAAAACTACGACATAAATGAGTTGCGCAACTTAAAAATGTTGAAGACATTTTTAAAAGTTGACAGGCTGTTCACACGCTATGCGCCACTTATTATTGCGCAACTTATTCTGCAATTTTATACACGTTTAAAAACGATATTCACTCGCTCTGGTGATTAGGTGCAGACGTGTTTGTCGATGAAGTTTTGGAAAAAAACTATTTCTAGCAATCTTATCAGTATTGACTGATTTGTGTTGCTGCAAAAAGTTTATCTGATTTTAAAAAAATGCATTCTGATGACGAAATCGCTTCCTGCTTAGCACTTATCTTACTGCGAAGACAGCAAAGGAAAAGACAACAAAGACGTAAAAAGAAGAATTTGGGTTAACGAATGGATTAAGAAACGTGACCGTTACTAAGCAGTAACGAATTTATTCGGTCTATATTTATATGGCGCAACTCCAGTATTTTTAACTGTTCACAGGTTGCAATTTTTGAAGTGTACGCAATTCGAAAAGTGTAGCGCCATTTAGTAACTTGCGCAACTTTTTATATTGCAGTGGTGTTGCGCCATTTTTTTAGGTTGCGCAACACAAAAGTGTACAAGTGTGCGAGTACCTTATTATATCCTAAAATAAAAAAAAATATTTTTGCATCATTTGTACGTAAAAAAGGTATACTTGGTAAAAGTCGCTAGGATCAACCGTGTTTGAGAAATTTAAACTTTAATCATTCAATGCACCCTGACTTTATTATCACATTACTGATTACCAGTATTATTTGTTCACTAATTTTATTTAAGTAGGCTTTGACTTAAGACATGACAATTGAAAATTAAATTATGACTTTTTTTGATAACAAACGACACATTAATTAAATTAGTTGTTTATTGTTAATTAATTTATTGTTGTAAACTTCTTGAAAACTCAATGCATTTAATGATTAAAGTTCGAATATCTCAAAAACGGTTGCTTCTGGCGACTTTTACCTGGTATACCTTTTTTACGTAAAAATAATGTGGAAATCATTTTGTTAAATTTAGGATGTAATACAATAACGTACAAAAAAATATGGCCCTTCAAAAAGTAAAAAGGCATGTAGGTGGCGCCCCCTACGAAAGAAAGGCAAACTGATATTAAGTTTGAATTTCTCATATCAAAAAACCCCTAGATACCAATTTTTAGTTAAATATGAAAATTTTTTTGAAAGTTATTCACATACAACAAAGAATAAAATTTAAGTTTAACACCCTGTATCTCCTTAACGAGCAACATTTTACAAAGGCATTTTTGACTTAATAGGTATATTTTTACCTTTACTATCCACAGTTACTCTATGTAACAATCATTACGGGACACCCTATATATATATATATATATATATATATATATATATATATATATATATATATATATATATATATATATATATATAAAGGGAAAATAATGGCTATGCGGACTGAAAGACAGGTAGTTATGTTTTTGCATCAAAGTACGGGGAGTCCAAGATCTAATGGACAACCCCGGGCCGGCAGACAGTAAGCTTTCACCCTTATTGGGGATCATCAGACTGACGTAACCTTTTTGCAGCTTCCTCAACAGCCACTCCGCCTATTCAAGTCCATCACTTTGAACAACGACGGTACCGAACACACGAGAGCGCCATCTATAGGAAATCACTTCAATGCAAGAACAGATCTCACTCGAGTAAAACTGCTACTGAAATGTAGGTAGCTAGTAGAAAAATACTACGGGAGCATGACACCCGGTATCGGAATCGATTTTTTGAGCATCACCCCAGGTCTCCACAGTTTTGTGGTTTACACAAAAGATCGCACACACAATCCCACCGGGAAGTTAGTTATGTTTCTGCATCAAAGTACGGGGAGTCCAAGATCTAATGGACAACCCCGGGCCGGGCTTCACGGTTGGATTGTGTGTGCGATCTTTAGTGTAATCCACAAAACTGTGGAGACCTGGGGTGATGCTCAAAAAATCGATTCCGATACCGGGTGTCATGCTCCCGTAGTATTTTTCTTTATTTTTCTACTAGCTACCTACATTTCAGTAGCAGTTTTACTCGAGTGAGATCTGTCCTTGCATTGCAGTGGTTTCCTATAGATGGCGCTCTCGTGTTCGATACCGTCGTTGTCCAAAATGATGGACTTGAATAGGCGGAGTGGCTGTTGGGGAAGCTGCAAAAAGGCTACGTCAGTCTGATGATCCCCAATAAGGGTGAAAGCTTACTGTCTGCCGGCCCGGGGTTGTCCATTAGATCTTGAACTCCCCGTACTTTGATGCAAAAACATAACTAACTGTCTTTCAGTCCGCATAGCCATTATTTTCCCTTTACTTTATTACTGCGACGGCCGTTATATATATATATATATATATATATATATATATATATATATATATATATATATATATATAAAAAAAAAAAAGGGGTTTAACGTCCGGACGTTAAACCCCTTTTTCTTATTCTCTGGCTCTTAGACGGAGTTGCACGGCTCTCGGTGGGACTGAGTGTGCGACTCACAGTATAAACCGCAAATTGTGGATAGCTGGAGTGATGCTCAAAATCGGTACCGGGTACCGGGAGTCATGTTTCCGTACGTATTATTGTTTTACTGGTTGCCTACAGTAGCAGCTTTACTCTAGTAAGGTCCGTTCTTGCATTTCAGTGACTTCCCATGGATGGCGCTCGCGTGTATTGTGTACCGTCTTTATCCAAAGCGGACGACATAATATGCGGGGGTTCTATGTGTGGAAAGGTGCCAAAGGGTTAAGTCAGTCTGATGAGTCCTAATAAGGACGAAAGCTAACTGTCTACCGGCCCGGGGTTATCCATAAGGTCTTGGACTCCCCGTACTTTAATGCAAGAACGCAACTTACTGGTTATGTCCGATAGCCATGATTTTCTCCCCTTTGTTATATATATATATATATATATATATATATATATATATATATATATATATATATATATATATATATATTCTAAGTACCTATTTAATTTAAGTTAACTATTTTTTTTCTTCAATCTCGCTTAATCGCTAGAGCCTCCTAAAATGTATTGTCTTCAACAATCCATTTTGGTCGGGGAGAATGTTTCGTTTTGATATGTTTCTCCAATTGCGTTAAGTCTCTAATACGAGTGGACTAGACACTGAACGGCTTGGAGAATTGCGCATATGTATATACAGGGTGTCTAAAATAGGTGATACCACTATTGCTATCTCCGAAAGGGTAAAAGATACGAGGTCAGTTAAATTAGAGAAAATGTGCATTTTTTAGTCCCTATTTATATTCCGTTTACGGAGTTGCCAAATTCTCTATAGTTTTTTAACTACAGGGGATTTTTTAAAAATAGTCAAAAATTTAATTCTTAAATATCTCGAAAACTATTATAGCTAGAAAAAAATTGTTTTAACAAAAATCACAAGATTTTTTAACTTCCTTAAAGTGACGTTATTGTTTTGTTTATACCATTTGTTTTTATTGAGTTACTGATATTAACTTGTTTTTTTCAAATACGGACCTGGACTTTTTGCTCCATTTTTTGAAAGAATACTTTATACCCTTTACAACTGTGTATAACTTGAAAATATTTTCAGACGTTTTAACCAAGAATAGCAACATCATCAGAATTTTCTAACAATACGGACCTGGCATCTTCCATGTTAAGGCACAATTCACAACCTATCGCTATGGTTTGTGCTTTTTGTGGTTGTGAAATGGGGCATTTACTTAAAAAAGGCCAGGTCCGTACTGGTAGAATATCCTGATGATGCTCTTCTTCGCCAAAACGTCGGAAAACATAATCGAGTGATACACAGATGTAAAGGGTATGAAGTATTCTTTCAAAAAATACAGCAAAAAATCCAGGTCCGTATTTGAAAAAAACAATTTAGTATCAGTAACTCAATAAAAACAAATGATATAAACAAAACAATAACGTTACTTTAGAGAAGGTAAAAAATCGTGTGATTTTTGTTAAAACAATTTTTTTCTAACCATAATAGCTTTCGAGATATTTCAAAATTAAATTTTTGACTATTTTTAAAAAATCCCCTGTAGATAAGAAAGTGTTGAGAATTTGGCAACTTCGTAAACGAAATATGAGTAGGGACTAAAAATTGCACATTTTCTCTAATTTAACCGACCTCGTATCTTTTACCGTTTCGGAGATAGCAATAGTGGTATCACCTATTTTAGACACCCATATATATATATATATATATATATATATATATATATATATATATATATATATATACCGGGTGCCCACGAGCTTACTGGCCAGCTCGTTATTTTGTCAAGAAATAATATTTCGATTTGAAATTTTGGGAACTCGTATGGTTGCTTTAGATGCAGATTTTGAGTGCTCGAACATCTGACTATCGTTTCCGGTTCGACCGGAAATACAGCCAACTTTGTTATTTTAAACGAAATACCCTGTATATTTTTTAAAATTTGGATTCTACGTAAAATTATTAAACATGTATCATACCCCATACCTATCTTTAACAGTTTTCAAGAAAATGGCGTTTGAAAATGTCGAAAGAGCCGCAAACTATACTGTTTTAACATAAAACAAATGAATATGCGAAAAGTTTAATATATTATTCTTACTTCTTTTTAGGGGTCTTGTATGCTTGTGTCATGACAATCTCACTTCCGGTGCAACCGGAAGTGCTACAAAATATGACATTCAGGCACAAATTACTTCAATAATTTCAATTGAACGACCTATTTTAAACTCTAAATTCTAATTTATCTGACTTTTCTCTATAATTTTTGTATACACCATCCCAGGTCTAAAGTTGATAGTTCTTGAGATATGGACAGCTAAATATTTAGATACATTCCAAATTTCAATCTTTCTAATTTTATCTAGGCGGCTATGGAGATCATTTGTCGCTTGAACTGCTTCATGATCATAACAATGTCAATTTCCAATTATTTAATCAAGATGGCTATGAATACAAGACACTTGTCATATTTTCTGTTAATAATATCACCCCCAAAACATATGAACAACGTGCTCAGGGAATTTAAAAGAGTTGGTCTGAGAGAAAACGGTCAACAATTCGAACACTTAATTTATGGCTAATTTCTTATTTTTTAAAATGAAAACCTAATAAAATTAGTACTTCAAGCACTGCTCTGATATTATTAATTATGTGTATCCTTTCTACACTTTCTTAATGCAAATGATCTCCATAGCCGCCTAGATAAAATTAGAAAGATTGAAATTTGGAATGCATCTAAATTTTTAGCTGTCCATATCTCAAGAACTATCAACTTTAGACCTGGGATAGCGTATACAAAAATTATAGGGGAAAGTCAGATAAATTCGAATTTAGAGTTTAAAGTAGGTCATTCAATTGAAATTATTGAAGTAATTTGTGCCTGAATGCCATATTTTGTAGCACTTCCGGTTGCACCGGAAGTGAGATTGTCATGACACAAGTATACATGGCCCCTAAAAAGAAGTAAGAATAATATATTAAACTTTTCGAATATTCATTTGTTTTATGTTAAAACAGTAGAGTTTGTGGCTCTTTCGACCTTTTCAAACGCCATTTTCTTGAAAACTGTTAAAGATAGGCATGGGGTATGATACATGTTTTATAATTAGAATTTTACGTAGAATCCAAATTTTAAAAAATATACAGGGTGTTTCGTTTAAAATAACAAAGTTGACTGTATTTCCGGTCGAACCGGAAATGATAGTCAGATGTTCGAGCACTCAAAATCTGCATCTGAAGCAGCCATACGAGTTCCCAAAATTTCAAATCGAAATATTATTTCTTAACAAAATAACGAGCTGGCCAGTAAACTCGTGGGCACCCGATATATATATATATATATATATATATATATATATATATATATATATATATATATATATATATATATATATATATACATATATATATATATATATATATATATATATATATATATATATATATATATATATATATATATATATTCCTCGATAAAATATTTTTAAAATTGTTGGCAATCTCATATCAACTACAGAGCTTGCAGCCTGCACGTGCGTAGACAAAGATCGTATTACTATGTCTAGTCGCCAGTATTGTATTTATTAAAGAAAACGGAGTTTCGGCAGCGTTCCTAATTTTATTTTACTTAAAATCATACTTTTAGCTCAGACCATAAATACACCATTTATTCTGGGCTTTTAGTACAAGGCGCGACCTCTATTGAGGAGATGCTAAACGTATCCGCTAGTATATTGCCGCTAGCAATCTACTAATCTAGAGTATTAAAACACATACAAAAAAGCCATAAACATCTAGAGTAGTAATGTTCGATATACTGCAGTACCAGTTTTATGATTTTGCGGTCTTTATTTGTAGGTAAATAATTTCCTGGCACATTATTAAACAACCTTCCGTAATTAAAAAAGTGTATTTTGCTTTTTGCGTTGATATCACTAGTTGCCCACAAAATTTTGACCCACCTGTAAAAAAACTCTTGAGCCGCGCCTGGTGTTTTGTTTTGTACCGATGATTTGTTATGGACTAAAACTGGCGTTACTGACTGGTAGGCGGCGGTAGCTCAGTATGAGCTGGAGAGAAAAAAATGGAATTTTGTATCACCCACAGGTGGTGATTAACACCGAAAAAAAGCGGGTTCCCAATTGCGTTAAACAAGGCGGTATCAAAGAGGACACTGAAACGACTTACCTCTTGGTGTCTTGATCTAGCTCGGCTATTCCAGCGGTGCTTCGCAAGGTACCTTTGGAGGCCGCTACAACACAGTTATTTCAACACAGTTACATAAATCGTTCACTACACTGGACGGGTGTAAAAGCATTACCCACAGGGGGTGGAAATCACTCAACTTGTGAGAAATAGCGAAAAAGGCGAAAATATGCGTGAGTTCCTTCTCGGGGTGAAGGTTGTACTTCTACTTTTTAACCGAAGAAATCGTATGCGCAATTCTCCAAGCCGTTCAGTGTCTAGTCCACTCGTATTAGAGACTTAACGCAATTGGAGAAACATATCAAAACGAAACATTCTCCCCGGCCAAAATGGATTGTTGAAGACAATACATTTTAGGAGGCTCTAGCGATTAAGCAAGATTGAAGAAAAAAAAATAGTTAACTTAAATTAAATAGGTACTTAGAAAATAAATTTGCATTAGTATGCCGCAGTAACAACAGTCGGCAAAAAAAATTCATATTGGCGGCAAAAAACCAATGCAAGGAAAAAAAATAAAATATTCAGGGAAAATAAACTATATACAAAAAAATGTCTTTCAGTCGATAGGAAGAGGGCACAACTTGACCAGAGGTCGTTTCAACGTGCCACTACCGGTCTTTACAGTTGCGACACGCGCAACACCATCTTCCCCTGTATTCAGGGAGATAATACGTCCCAACGACCATTGAGAAGGAGGAGTATTATCAGTTTTTATTAAAACTAATGCACCAATTTTCGGTGGGGTATCAAGATCTAACCATTTGCTGCGTTGTTGCAAAGTATGTAAGTATTCTCTATGCCAGCGACGCCAGAAATCTTGATGCATCCGTTGCAACAGTTGATATCGCGATAGCCGATTAAGAGGAATACTGGTCATATCAGGTAACGGTGACGAAGAAACGGGCTCTAAAAGTAAAAATGCCCGGGAGTGAGAGCGTTAATATCATCTATGTCAGAACTAGTAGGCGTGAGCGGGCGAGAATTTAATGTAGTCTCAATCAAGGTCAGTACTGTGTAAAACTCTTCATATGTAAGACTTTGGGTTCCAACTACCCGGGTTAACTGCGATTTCGCTGATTTAATTCCGGCCTCCCAAAGCCCCCCAAAGTGCGGAGCAGAAGGAGGGTTAAAATTCCAGCTAATATTTTCGCTCGAAGCCGCACTTTTAATCAGAGATTGTATTTATTTTGCTGCGCCAACAAAATTGGTACCACAATCACTGTACAGACAATTGATTTTGCCTCGACGAGCTATAAAGCGCTGAAGAGCAGCAAGGAATGCTTCAGATGACAGACTACTTACAAGTTCAAGATGAACGGCCTTGGTAGCAAAGCACACAAATAGACATATATATGCCTTAAAAATTTTAGCGCCGCGATATCGATCCATTGAAATTTTGAAAGGGCCACCAAAATCAAAACCAACGTGAGAAAAGGCTTTAGCTTGACGAATTCGAGAACCAGGTAGGTTGCCCATGGGAGGCTGGTATGATTTTGGTTTCGTCTTCCAGCAAGTTATACATTTACTTATTACAGAATGTATGGCTCTTTTGGGACAAAGAATCCAAAAGTGCTGAGCTAGCAAAAAATGTAGGGTGCTAAGACCTGCGTGTAAATGTTTTTCATGAAAATATTTAATGACCATGGTGGTCAGGGGAGATTTCCTAGGCAAAAGCATAGGATGCTTAGCACTATAGGCTAAAGTGGAGTATTTTAGACGGCCACCAACACGCAATACTCTATGACTGTCCAAAAAGGCTCCAAGGTTGCGGAAAGGTTTGGAAAAAATTTTACTATTAAACTCATCTTCAAAATAAATTTCTTGTGTGCGTTTCACGAGAACAAAAAGAGCGTTTGTTAGTTCATCGACCGAGAGCGGTCCTGAAACTCTCAAAGCGCGCGGTTTGGCGTTTTTAATAAAGCGTAAAATATCAGCGAGAGTACGTTGTATCAGGAAAAAGGAAGAATGATCTTCAACAAGACTGTCAAGAAAATTTTCATCAGAAGGAAAAACAGCATAAACGACATTTCGTTCTTCCGTTTTACCTACAGTTTCAAGAACATTGGAGTCAAATGGCGTATCCGGTATATTAGTCGCAAAACTTGCGCTGTCACGTAAAAAGGTCGGTCCATAAAACCATAAGAAATTGTGCAACAACTCTGACGGAAATAATCCTCTAGAAGCGACATCTGCGGGGTTGTCTTTGGAAGGAACAAAATGCCAAGAAGCGGGAGATAGCTTTTCTTGAATGTAGGCCACACGGTTTGACACAAAAGTCTTCCATCTGTGTGGAGATGACCGAATCCAACTGAGAGTGATTTGAGAATCCGACCAAGCGTAAATTTGTTCAAACTTAAGGGCATTTTTATAAACATTTAGAACATACGATAAAAGTTTGGCCAAAGGAACAGCTCCACATAGGTCGACTCGTGGAATGGGGATACTTTTAAGCGGAGCTACCTTGGTTTTTGAGCAGAGAAACTGCGTGGCTATACTGCCATCAGACTGAATCCTACGTAAGTAGACAACCGCAGCATAGCCTTTTGATGAGGCATCACAAAAGCCATGTAACTGGTGAACAGCGTTATCGTCCGACAAAATCCATCGGGGAATTTGGAGCTGTGATAAGAGAGGAAGTTCTAAATTATATTTCTTCCAGGTTCGAACAATGTCGTCTGGAGGACTTTGATTCCAAGGAAGTCCAAGCGGCCAGAGGTTTGACAGAAGTATTTTATTATAGAAGGTCAGCGGGGCTATGAAACCGATTGGGTCAAAACATCTGGCTAGTTCAGATAACATGTTACGTTTTGTGCATGGGCGGTCTAAAGGAGAGGTTGAAAATGAAAAGCAATCCTTTGTTGAATTCCACTGCAAACCTAAGATTTTTAAAGAGGCATCAGTACTTTCGTGCTCGAATGAAATAAGATTTTGATTTAAGTATTCTGAAGGTAAATCCTCCAACAAAGGAAGGCAATTACTGGACCATTTGCGAAGTTCAAAACATCCCCTTTTTAAAAGTTTGATAAGTTCACTTCTAAGACGCTTAGCTTCTTCGAGATTAGAAGCTCCGGTAGTTACGTCGTCGACAAAGGTATGGTTGCGAATAGCGTAAGACGCGTTTGGAAAATGTGAACCTTCATCGTCATACACCCATACACTAAGGTTACCAGGGCATTACCAGGGCATATTCTTGTAGAGGTTCCTCTGGTGAAAACCTCCAAACAATGCGTTGATAATCATGTTGATTAGGATTTACTAGAATCATCCTGTACATCTGTTTTATATCGGCACAAATCACATATTTATGACAGCGAAAATTCAGCAGAATATTTACAATATCAGGCTGAAGTTTAGGGCCAGTCAATAAGTGATCATTTAAAGACATTTGATTTGGTAGTTTGGCAGAACCATTGAAAACAACGCGGAGTTTAGTCGTTGGACTATCAGGGCGTAAAACGCAGTGATGAGGGATGTAGTAGCTAGTCGGTGAGATTTCGGAATTTAAAACTAATTTCATATGACGAAGCTCTAAGTACTATTTCATATATTCACAATATTGAGAGTATAAGTTCGGTTGCTTTAAAAGACGGCGTTCCAGAGATAAAAATCGATTGATAGCGAGCTCGCGCATACCTGTAAACGATGGCGAGTGATCTTTAAAGCAGTTCAAAATCCTGTAATGTCAGCTGCGGAGCAAATGAACAAGTTTAGGAATGTAGGGGAAGTAGGGTACGAAACACATACACATGTGCAAAATAAGTAAAAGGAGCACTAGCGACCATGCTAACTATTCTTAGGGTTCAATATAGTCACGCGCTCTAAACAGAGCGAATAAGGCTTGTCAAAGTTGACACGTTTGAAGTTTCCGCGCATAAGTGAAAAAACGTCGTCTACTATGTAGCCGTATGGCGACTTAAACGGCATCATAATGATATTCAAAGTAACACCTTCCCACGTAATTTGCTAGGAAACCGACTTTACGATTTGGTGACTTTCACTTTGTGAGTTTGTAACCGACTTTAGCTTTGCACCTAGGTATTGCGCTGGTAGCATAAATGACAGTGCGACAGGTACGTCAGATAGGTGGAACATGCATACGTGCGGTAAAAAGTGCCGTACTTTCGTGTCGGATGGTAGTTTCCACTGAGGTACATATTTAGCCCAGAATCGCCGCCAAGTTGCTTTTTTAAGCACATGAAAGGGTATATTGCAAGCACTTAACATTAGGATGAGATCAAACACAAAGTGGGCATAGGGAATTTCATTTTGTCGATTGCGGATGTGCTGAGCGGTTCGGACGTGTTGTTTACAAGCGTACAAAGTCCCCACCAAAAGTCGCTTATCGCATACAACGCACTTCACGGCACTTCCATCATATCGTAAATCAGAAAAATTCGCTAGCTCTACGAGACATGTTTTACAAATCGGTCGGCGCTCCGACTGTGGGACCTAGTGGCACGTCTGGGGACTGCAACATATACACTTCAACGCTTCCGTACTCTGTACTCGCCGCGGTAAACCGATACTGGTTCTGTGCTTGCATTCGGCTTTTTCCTATTTTATGGGATTTTGGGGCCTTTATAGCGTATACCTTAAACCAAGATACCTAAGATAGGAATTTACTGTTGTAAAAAAGGAGAATCCTTTGCGCGACCCACAGTACCTAGAGTTCCCCTACCAAATTACTTCGTTATTGACGCATTAGTAAACAACCTCCGGTTGAATGCATGGATCTATCCCTCTTATTCTTTTCACACATAAACAACGAAAATGGAACTACGCTTGCTCCTCTCAGATCAGAACGGGAAGCACCGTAGTAACCAGCTGTATGGCACGAGGCTTGGCGCTGTGTTGCCAGTTTGTTCACTTTGTCCTTTTAAGTCAGAGGAATCCGCCCAGCCGCAGACATGAAAGTGCGAAATAATGTTACAATTTTGAATGCAAATTACAAAGCCGTATGATTAACGGAACGCTCTATCTTTTTTAAACTGATTGACAGCTATTTTCAGGGGTCTTACGAATTTCACACTATTTGTTATCAAAGTGTAAGAGCACTCTTGGCAACAAAGTGTCCCGCCACTGCATGGACAAAATTTCGCCGAGCTCTAGTGATCTTTAAAAGGTAAAGTCACAATATATCTACCATCCTGATTACGCGCACGCGTAAGCATAAATTGATCTTCGCATCGTTTGTCTTCTAGAGACAACAATGTGGTAGGAGCGGGGATAGATTCAATTTCCCAAAACCTTTTAATGGTACAATCGATTGACGATTCAAAATTGTTACAAAAAAATGATAAAGTTTCAGAAAGATTTTGCTTATGTTTACCCATTAATAAGTAACCAAAAAGTCTATTAATAGCGGAGGGTTCAGTGTCTGTTTCAGGAATGTGAGAATCTAACAAAATTTTTGAAAATATATCGGCACCTAACAAAGCATCAATTTTGCCTGGGCGATAAAAATTAGGATCAGCGAGATTCAAGTTGCGAATGTGCGACCAAGTTTTAACATTAATTTTTTGACTAGGCAAATTATCGCATATTGTTTGTAAAACTATAGCGTCAGTACCTATAAAAACTAATATTAGCGTTGCCAAAAGGGCGAATTTTAAGCGGTACAGTACCGTTATTAGATTTTACGAGCATAGGACCAAGTCCCTTAATTTCAAAGTGACCCTGATCTTGTCGCAAACCTAACCGCGTCACGGTACTTTGGGTGATAAAAGAAGTCATGCTTCCTGACTCCAATAAACATCTCATCGATTGAAAACAACCTTGTTTATCCAACACTTCAACAACCGCGGTAGCTAAGAGAACAGAAGCGTGTTGATGCAGCATTCCTGCACCCACAAAAGGGGAAGAACTTTCTGAACGATTATTCGAGGACAATGGTTCAGACGATGTCTGTGGCGGCGAGAGCGAATTAGAAGTCGCTCCGGAAAGAGGTAAGTGAAGCGGCGGCGGAGGTGGCGTTGTCAAAGAACTGGTATTTTGGCTGGAAGAAGATGGATTCAATCTAGGAAGATGTAACAGGGAATGATGGCGTTGACTGCAAGTGCGGCAAGTCATAACAGATTTGCAAGTTTTTATATCGTGTAGATTATTTAAACAATTAAAACAAACATGATTATTGCGGCAGAAATTAAAACGTTCTTGTGGTGACTTCTTCTTAAACTGCGGACAAAGATATAAGACATGATTTTCTTTGCTTAAAAGGCATTTTAAGCTTTTATTTTTAGTGCTATCATGAGTCAAAAATGTGCGTGTATTTTGCGATTTAGGTTTTAATTGCGACAAATTTAACGTATTGTAGGCTATACAACACTTTTCTAGAAATTCTACTAATCCTTTTAACTTCGGTACCTCATTAGAGCTATGGCTTAATTCATATTTAGTGACAGTATCGCCATCCAGACGTTTTAAAAGCATCATAACTATAATGAAATCCCATTCTTCTGTAGGAAATCCTAAATTTTTTAAAGCGCTTAAATTTTCAGAAAAGGTGTCTAGCAATTTTCTTAAACCGCTGGCGTTTTTAGACGTCAAAGGCTGTGTATTTTCTAGAGTTTGCCAGTGACCTTGAGCATGAAGTCTTTTATCTGAATAACGTTCTACAAGAATATCATAAGCAGTCGTATAATTAGATGCTGTCATAGGCAAAGTGCGAACAAGTGCGAGCGGAGCGCCCTCTAATGACGAAATGAAATAATGAAAATTTTTCAACATCAGATAAAGCACTATTAGAGTGAACTAAAGCATTGAAAAGATCGAGAATAATTTCTCTAAACCACCTGAAGATACCTTATACTATAAGGGTTTCAACAAATCATGGTAAAACAGCTATTCTCCGGGCTATATGCCCCCCCGAGCGCTGGATTACATACCAAAATTTGCCGTATTTTGACTAACACTGTTAGACAACAAAATACTTGGTTTGACTGCAAGAAACTACCAGGAAGAAGGAAGCTTTTTCTTTAGTTAGGATGTCGTTACCTGCATACCGGTTTCGAACTCTTAGTTCTCATCAGTACAGGATAAACGAACATACCTACCTTCCGAAACAGCATATCCTTACAGCTAACTCTGTCGAACTGCATAAGCAGTATAACACAGGCAGCGCCATCCATTAGCAGTTTCAAGCAGTCGCAGTAGAATTTACCGTGAGGTAAAATTATTAAAGCAATGAAAGAAGTCTACTTGTCAGGGGTACATATAAATAAATACGCAAAATTGAGAATAATTTCTCTAAACCACCTGAAGATACCTTATACTAAAGGGTGATTCATTTAGACCTTTGTTTTTAAATTCCAAATAAAACACATAAAATGGAATTGGATGGCGGAATCTTTATTATAACCTGAAAGAACAATCCTTGACATTTAGTTTTTGAAAATAATTTCATTTAAATTCTGGCCGCGACTACGCCGTACGTGGTCCATTCGGAAGGTCCAATTTTCGATCACTGTTTCTAGCATTGCGACAGGTATCTGCCCAATTACGCGAGTAATGTTGGCTTCTAAGTCCTGAATCGTAGCTGGCTTATCGACGAAGACTTTTGATTTAACATAATCCCAAAGAACAAAGTCCAAGGGTGTGATATCACACGATCTAGGGGGCCAGTTGACAGGTCCAAAACGCGAAATTATCTGCTCACCAAAATGATTTCTCAATAAAGCTATTGTTTCGCGCGCTGTGTGTGAAACCAAATGTCGCCGAAATCACGGGCTACAATTTCAGGCAACAACAGGCACACACAGCGCGCGAAACAATAGCTTTATTGAGCAATCATTTTGGTGAGCAGATAATTTCGCGTTTTGGACCTGTCAACTGGCCCCCTAGATCGTGTGATATCACACCCTTGGACTTTGTTCTTTGGGGTTATGTTAAATCAAAAGTCTTCGTCGATAAGCAGGCAACGATTCAGGACTTAGACGCCAACATTACTCGCGTAATTGGGCAGATACCGGTCGCAATGCTAGAAACAGTGATCGAAAATTGGACCTTTCGAATGGACCACGTACGGCGTAGTCGCGGCCAGAATTTAAATGAAATTATTTTCAAAAAATAAATGTCAAAGATTGTTCTTTCAGGTCATAATAAAGATTCCGCCATCCAATGCCATTTTATGTGTTTTATTTAGAATTTAAAAACAAAGGTCTAAATGAATCACCCTTTATAAGGGTTTGAACAAATCATGGTAAAACAGCTATTCTCCGGGCTATATGCCCCTCCAAGCGCTGGATTACATACCAAAATTTGCCGTATTTTGACTAACACTGTTAGACAACAAAATACTTGGTTTGACTGCAAGAAACTACCAGGAAGAAGGAAGCTTTTTCTTTAGTTAGGATGTCGTTACCTGCATACCGGTTTCGAACTCTTAGTTCTCATCAGTACAGGATAAACGAACATACCTACCTTCCGAAACAGCATATCCTTAAAGCTAACTCTGTCGAACTGCATAAGCAGTATAACACAGGCAGCGCCATCCATTAGCAGTGTCAAGTAGTCGCAGTAGAATTTACTGTGAGGTAAAATTATTAAAGCAATGAAAGAAGTCTACTTGTCAGGGGTACATATAAATCAATACGTAAAATTGAGAATAATTTCTCTAAACCACCTGAAGATACCTTATACTATAAGGGTTTGAACAAATCATGGTAAAACAGCTATTCTCCGGGCTATATGCCCCTCCGAGCGCTGGATTACATACCAAAATTTGCCGTATTTTGACTAACACTGTTAGACAACAAAATACTTGGTTTGACTGCAAGAAACTACCAGGAAGAAGGAAGCTTTTTCTTTAGTTAGGATGTCGTTACCTGCATACCGGTTTCGAACTCTTAGTTCTCATCAGTACAGGATAAACGAACATACCTACCTTCCGAAACAGCATATCCTTAAAGCTAACTCTGTCGAACTGCATAAGCAGTATAACACAGGCAGCGCCATCCATTAGCAGTTTCAAGCAGTCGCAGTAGAATTTACCGCGAGGTAAAATTATTAAAGCAATGAAAGAAGTCTAGTTGTCAGGGGTACATATAAATAAATACGTAAAATTGAGAATAATTTCTCTAAACCACCAGGTAGGTATGTTCGTTTATCCTGTACTGATGAGAACTAAGAGTTCGAAACCGGTATGCAGGTAACGAAATCCTAACTAAAGAAAAAGCTTCCTTCTTCCTGGTAGTTTCTTTCAGTCAAACCAAGTATTTTGTTGTCTAACAGTGTTAGTCAAAATACGGCAAATTTTGGTATGTAATCCAGCGCTCGGAGGGGCATATAGCCCGGAGAATAGCTGTTTTACCATGATTTGTTCAAACCCTTATAGTATAAGGTATCTTCAGGTGGTTTAGAGAAATTATTCTCAATTTTACGTATTTATTTATATGTACCCCTGACAAGTAAACTTCTTTCATTGCTTTAATAATTTTACCTCACGGTAAATTCTACTGCGACTGCTTGAAACTGCTAATGGCTGGCGCTGCCTGTGTTATACTGCTTATGCAGTTCGACAGAGTTAGCTTTAAGGATATGCTGTTTCGGAAGGTAGGTATGTTCGTTTATCCTGTACTGATGAGAACTAAGAGTTCGTAACCGGTATGCAGGTAACGATATCCTATCTAAAGAAAAAGCTTCCTTCTTCCTGGTAGTTTCTTGCAGTCAAACCAAGTATTTTGTTGTCTAACAGTGTTAGTCAAAATACGGCAAATTTTGGTATGTAATCCAGCGCTCGGAGGGGCATATAGCCCGGAGAATAGCTGTTTTACCATGATTTGTTCAAACCCTTATAGTATAAGGTATCTTCAGGTGGTTTAGAGAAATTATTCTCAATTTTACGTATTTATTTATATGTACCCCTGACAAGTAGACTTCTTTCATTGCTTTAATAATTTTACCTCACGGTAAATTCTACTGCGACTGCTTGAAACTGCTAATATATGGCGCTGCCTGTGTTATACTGCTTATGCAGTTCGACAGAGTTAGCTTTAAGGATATGCTGTTTCGGAAGGTAGGTATGTTCGTTTATCCTGTACTGATGAGAACTAAGAGTTCGAAACCGGTATGCAGGTAACGACATCCGAACTAAAGAAAAAGCTTCCTTCTTCCCTTCTTCCTGGTAGTTTCTTGCAGTCAAACCAAGTATTTTGTTGTCTAACAGTGTTAGTCAAAATACGGCAAATTTTGGTATGTAATCCAGCGCTCGGAGGGGCATATAGCCCGGAGAATAGCTGTTTTACCATGATTTGATCAAACCCTTATAGTATAAGGTATCTTCAGGTGGTTTAGAGAAATTATTCTCAATTTTACGTATTTATTTATATGTACCCCTGACAAGTAGACTTCTTTCATTGCATTAAAAAGGTCAATAAAAGTCACAAAATTTTTAAAATCTCCTTTAAAGATAGGAATTGTAATTTTAGGTAAACGCGCTTGCGACACAGGGCCTTGGTTCGAACATTGACGTGATAAATTATTAACATGAGCTTGATTAATATTAAATAATTCCATATAAATTGCCTTAACAGCAAACAAATCACTGAGAAATCCCTCATATACAGTATTTTCAATATTCAGATCGGCCTGGTCGTCGCCTAATAAAATTGAAATAATGTCCTGATGGAATCTAAGAAACTCTTCTTTAAGGGCGTCAAGATCAGCACCTCTTACTTTAAATAGATTTACAATAGATTGATCTATTTTAGCGCTCTGAGCAAGATTAAGCAAAATTTGAATTTCCGACAGGCAATTATTTCTTTGGTACCTATATTTTTTCAATTTTTTAAGACTAGCTTCAGCCATTGTTAGATAGTTAAATTAAATGCAAAACAAAGTGGCTGTTAATATAAAATTAATAAGCGGTAATTTAAAAAAGTCTGCAAAACCTCTCTAATAATACTAACTTGGAGTTAGAATAACTAGTTAGGGATAATCGGTACCCTGTAAAAAGAACAGACAGTACTAAATCGTCTTCAAAAAGCTGCAAAACCAAAAATTATTGATCTTTATAGTACTCAATAACTTATACCTGACTTACAATAGATAACCGGAAGATATCCAACAGTTTACCCAAGACTTAAAATCCTTATAAGCAAGATTAGCGAAAAGTCTTTTTTTTATCCAGTGCTACGACTACTTATTTCTATACGGCATAAAATGGCGATAATACAAATGCAAATTTATTTTATTTATAATTAAAAATTTTTTAATAAGTTTCCGAAATATGAGACCTTACTTTCGAAATTTTTACTTAAAAATGTGTAGAATTAACATTTAGAAGAAAATCACGACATGCAACGTTTTTAAGAAAATATTTTAAAAAAAGTTGTTTTCGAAAGTTATTAGAAATCCGTCGTCGAAGGACCAATGTTAGGCGGCGGTAGCTCAGTATGAGCTGGAGAGAAAAAAATGGAATTTTGTATCATCCACAGGTGGTGATTAACACCGAAAAAAAGCGGGTTCCCAATTGTGTTAAACAAGGCGGTATCAAAGAGGACACTGAAACGACTTACCTCTTGGTGTCTTGATCTAGCTCGGCTATTCCAGCGGTGCTTCGCAAGGTACCTTTGGAGGCCGCTACAACACAGTTATTTCGACACAGTTACATAAATCGTTCACTACACTGGACGGGTGTAAAAGCGTTACCCACAGGGGGTGGAAATCACTCAACTTGTGAGAAATAGCGAAAAAGGCGAAATATGCATGAGTTCCTTCTCGGGGTGAAGGTTGTACTTCTACTTTTTAACCGAAGAAAACGTATGCGCGATTCTCCAAGCCGTTCAGTGTCTAGTCCACTCGTATTAGAGACTTAACGCAATTGGAGAAACATATCAAAACGAAATACTGACATAAAACATTTAAAAGAAAGAGTGACGAAACAGGCTTCTTCTGCTTCTCATATGAACAATGCTATGAATTTCGGTAGCCTTGGACGTGTTGATATACCTAAGAACTCAATTAAGTAGTGCTTATCGCCAATTCATACAAGATTATAATGATCAAGTGACGCAAAATAGGTGCATTTTAAGCAAAATCATTGCCTATAAAATTCTGTGGTTCATTTGAACTCGCTTTACGCGGACACGATGAAATAGAGTTATCGGAAAACCCGGGAATCTTTCGGGGCTTAATAGATTTTGTTTCGGAACTAGACAGTATATTTAAAGAATATTTGGGCAAAAATACAATGTTCAAAGGGCTATCAAAAAATATACAGAATGATTTGTTAGTGTCTGTTTTAGCGGTTACGCAGGAAAAAATGAAGAGTGAAGTTGAACGCGCTAGATTTATTTCTATTCAAGCCGACGAAACAACAGACTGTTCAAATAAAACACAACTTGTATTTATAGTCCGGTATGTATTGAGCGGAAATATACATGAAAGGTTCTGGAAATTTATTGAACCTAAAGGTACTACGGCACAAGCGTTGTCAAATGAAATACTTGCCGAATTAGAAACCCTAAAAATTAATGAAAAACCTGAGAAACTTATTGCACAATGTTAGGACGGTGCCTCGGTAATGAGTGGCAATATAGGTGGTGTTCAAACGAAAATTAAAAGTAAATATCCATTAGCACACTTTGTGCGCTGTTATGCGCATCAATTAAACCCTATACTTCAAAAAGCTGCTAGTCAGCACAAGGACGTAAGAATTTTCTTTGCCAATTTGCATGCTTTTTCATCTATTTTTTGGAAAATCTCCTAAACGAACTTCAGTATTGGATCGAGTAGTCCATAAAACATTACCAAAATCCGCTCCAACCAGATGGTATTTCAAAACCAGATGTGTTGAAACTGTCTATACATACAGGGATGATTTATTAAATTGTTTGGAGGTAATAATGAACACTGAATTTGACACAAACCTCAATAATTCAAGCAGGAGCTTTAAAGACGTACTTAGAAAATGATTTTTTTTACTGGTTGTCATTTTTTCACTCTGTTATGCCCCATGTTGATATACCTTTTTGTCAATTGCAAAAATCTGATATTGATGCAATTTTGATTGGTAAATATATTGCAGATTTTAATTCAAACATTCAAAAAATTAGAGAGAGTGTTATCTCTACAGACGCAAATGTTAACATCGAGGCAAGTACATCTAAAAGAAACCGAAAAACTCCAAAAGAACAATTTCTTTAGAAATATGTGATATAATTTTGTCAGAAATCCGCTGTCGTTTTAATTTTACAGAACATTTAATTGTCACACGTTTGTTTAATACAAATAATTTTGCCGATTATAAGAAAGACTTTGCTGAAGACATTTTAAAATATGTTAAAAATAATTATGAGATGATAAACGTTTCCAAGCTTAAATCAGAATTGCAAGTTTTATTTAGTCGTGAAGATTTTTATAATAGTGCGGGTGCTGTTGCTATTTTACAGCTCTTGTTAGAAATGAACCTTAGTGAAACGTTTTCGGAAAACGTAAAATTATTAGAGATTTTATGTACCATTCCAATGACGACAGTGGAAAGTGAGAGGTGCTTTTCGACACTAAAAATGATTAAGACTTTCTTAAGAAATACAATGGCGGAGTCAAGGTTAAGCGTTTAAGCTATGGTAAGCATTGAGAAACCTTTTATTAGAAATATTTATAATTTTAATGGGCTAGTGATTGAGCCATTTTCAGCAACTACTATAAACTTAAATCAAAATGCACTGTTTCCTGAACAAAAAATATTAAAAAAAAAACATTTTTCTTATTTGTTTTTATTGTAACAAATAAATTAATTTTTAGCTCGAAAACGGTGCGTCAGAACCAAAAAGCTTAAGAGACAGTTTTCACGCAGACTTAATTGGGCTTCAAGAAAACAATATCAATTTTGCAAAAAACACTGGCGTGCGTGGCATTTTTTTCGCTAAAAATAACTTAGCCGCACGAACGCCACTGATGCAACTAATTTAGAAAATAAATTTTTACACGTAAAGGTACCCTTTGATTACATATTGGCGTGTACCAAAATTCATGTCGATATCTTAACGCATTTTCGAGAAATTAAAAAGAAACATTTAAAAATGAAAATATTAAACACCCTGTGAACTGGCGTTGAATATACAAGCCTTTTTAAATTTCCCCACAAGAAGAAATCTAAAGGCCATACAATAGGCCCACCTCGACCTATCCATCTATCACCAAAAGTATTTGATAAGTGCTGACGAACTAAATTGCTAAAATGGGGCGGTACACCGTCGTGCATAAACCACATCTGATTTCTAATTTCTAAGGGCACATTTTCTAATAAACCGTTTAAGTTTTGTTGCAAGAATTGCAAATAGATGGCACCATTTAATCTGTCTTCAATAAAGAATGGTCCAATGAGATGATTCCCAATAATCCCCGCCCACACGTTAACCATAAATCTTTGTTGAGGCTTTGTCTGTTCTATTGCATGGGGATTTTCTTCATGCCAGATATGCAAATTATGGCAATTTATTACACCGTCTCGGGTGAAACCGGCTTCGTCCGTGAAAAAAACAATACTAGTAAAATTTGGATTTTGCCTAAATCGTTGAGAAAACCAATTTGCGTAATTGACTCGTGTAGGATAATCAGCGGGAGACATGGCATGTACCTTTTGGACGTGATACGGATGTAGCAGTTGTTCTCGAAGGGTCTCATGGACAACCCACTTTGTCGCATGAACTTGAACCAACAGCTTTCTTACACTATTAGAGGGATTTTCAGCACTCTCATCCAGAATTTCCTCCTCTAACTGAGGGTGTCTTGCTCTTCTTGGAGGCCCTTCTCCACCACGGCGCGGCAAAAAACTTCCTAAAATGGATTAGCAAAAGATTCGCTATTTTTAGCATTTTTTTTTATTTCACTTGACTTTTTACTTGTTTCTCTTAAGCTACGATGCACCCTTTCAAAAGTTCTTCGGTGCGGTAAACGTCGATTTGGAAATGTACCAGAATAAATTCTTCTTGTCTCCACACAATTGCCAAGTGCTTGTCCATAAATTAGATGCATGTCAGCATATTCGCTATAGGAATACTGCTCCATTACTTAATTCTTGTATAATCAGTCAGACAATTTCGAAAAGTGTTGTCAATAACACATTGTTAACGAAATAAAAACGACTGGTGTTTTATTGTAGTATTCCGATAAAATTATTTCAATAACGTGTTATACAAAAACTTAATTTTTTTCGAAAACGGCTAATTTTATCGAAACAAATGTAGAGTACCTTTTTTAAAGAGGAATGACCAAAGTATATAAAAAAATCAGTTTTCAGCTCTGTAAAATGATACCTGTCAAAACTTTGGCCCAAAGAGTGTGGTGGCAAGACCGTTCCTGACTTCCCTGGCGATGTCAAACATTTACTGTGGTATGGTTCTATGAGTCTTTATGGCCAACATAAAATACTAAAATTTCATCAAATTATACAAATCGGTTCAAAAGTTAGAGCCAAAAAAGTAAATCATATATATATATATATATATATATATATATATATATATATATATATATATATATATAATATAAAGAAATAAAGAAATATCGACAGGACTATTTATAAAAAAAGGTGAAGAAAATATTGGGGAAACTGTCTGTATGGTAGTGCTCGACACGTGTTTCGTGCTTATTAGCACTCATCAGTCGCACATAACCAAGTTATTAGATGGGAAACTTGGAAGTTGAAAAAACACAAAGAGTTCACAGACAGGGACCTGCTAGCACATTTGCGGTTGTTTCTTGTCAGGAGACCCAGGGATTTCCGGGCAACACCCAACATCACCACGGAGGCTGCAATAGCACCTGCGTGAAACCTCTACCCCAAGGGATATAACAATATAAAGAAATAAAGAAATATCGACAGGACTATTTATAAAAAAAGGTGAAGAAAATATTGGGGAAACTGTCTGTATGGTAGTGCTCGACACGTGTTTCGTGCTTATTAGCACTCATCAGTCGCACATAACCAAGGTATTAGATGGGAAACTTGGAAGTTGAAAAAACACAAAGAGTTCACAGACCAGGGACCTGCTAGCACATTTGCGGTTGTTTTTTGTCAGGAGACCCAGGGATTTCCGGGCACCACCCAACATCACCACGGAGGCTGCAATAGCACCTGCGTGGAACCTCTACCCCAAGGGATATAACAATATAAAGAAATAAAGAAATATCGACAGGACTATTTATAAAAAAAGGTGAAGAAAATATTGGGGAAACTGTCTGTATGGTAGTGCTCGACACGTGTTTCGTGCTTATTAGCACTCATCAGTCGCACATAACCAAGTTATTAGATGGGAAACTTGGAAGTTGAAAAAACACAAAGAGTTCACAGACCAGGGACCTGCTAGCACATTTGCGGTTGTTTTTTGTCAGGAGACCCAGGGATTTCCGGGCAACACCCAACATCACCACGGAGGCTGCAATAGCACCTGCGTGAAACCTCTACCCCAAGGGATATAACAATATAAAGAAATAAAGAAATATCGACAGGACTATTTATAAAAAAAGGTGAAGAAAATATTGGGGAAACTGTCTGTATGGTAGTGCTCGACACGTGTTTCGTGCTTATTAGCACTCATCAGTCGCACATAACCAAGTTATTAGATGGGAAACTTGGAAGTTGAAAAAACACAAAGAGCTCACAGACCAGGGACCTGCTAGCACATTTGCGGTTGTTTTTTGTCAGGAGACCCAGGGATTTCCGGGCAACACCCAACATCACCACGGAGGCTGCAATAGCACCTGCGTGAAACCTCTACCCCAAGGGATATAACAATATAAAGAAATAAAGAAATATCGACAGGACTATTTATAAAAAAAGGTGAAGAAAATATTGGGGAAACTGTCTGTATGGTAGTTCTCGACACGTGTTTCGTGCTTATTAGCACTCATCAGTCGCACATAACCAAGTTATTAGATGGGAAACTTGGAAGTTGAAAAAACACAAAGAGTTCACAGACCAGGGACCTGCTAGCACATTTGCGGTTGTTTTTTGACAGTTTCCCCAATATTTTCTTCACCTTTTTTTATAAATAGTCCTGTCGATATTTCTTTATTTCTTTATATTGTTATATCCCTTGGGGTAGAGGTTTCACGCAGGTGCTATTGCAGCCTCCGTGGTGATGTTGGGTGTTGCCCGGAAATCCCTGGGTCTCCTGACAAAAAACAACCGCAAATGTGCTAGCAGGTCCCTGGTCTGTGAACTCTTTGTGTTTTTTCAACTTCCAAGTTTCCCATCTAATAACTTGGTTATGTGCGACTGATGAGTGCTAATAAGCACGAAACACGTGTCGAGCACTACCATACAGACAGTTTCCCCAATATTTTCTTCACCTTTTTTTATAAATAGTCCTGTCGATATTTCTTTATTTCTTTATATTGTTATATCCCTTGGGGTAGAGGTTTCACGCAGGTGCTATTGCAGCCTCCGTGGTGATGTTGGGTGTTGCCCGGAAATCCCTGGGTCTCCTGACAAAAAACAACCGCAAATGTGCTAGCAGGTCCCTGGTCTGTGAACTCTTTGTGTTTTTTCAACTTCCAAGTTTCCCATCTAATAACTTGGTTATGTGCGACTGATGAGTGCTAATAAGCACGAAACACGTGTCGAGCACTACCATACAGACAGTTTCCCCAATATTTTCTTCACCTTTTTTTATAAATAGTCCTGTCGATATATCTTTATTTCTTTATATTGTTATATCCCTTGGGGTAGAGGTTTCACGCAGGTGCTATTGCAGCCTCCGTGGTGATGTTGGGTGTTGCCCGGAAATCCCTGGGTCTCCTGACAAAAAACAACCGCAAATGTGCTAGCAGGTCCCTGGTCTGTGAACTCTTTGTGTTTTTTCAACTTCCAAGTTTCCCATCTAATAACTTGGTTATGTGCGACTGATGAGTGCTAATAAGCACGAAACACGTGTCGAGCACTACCATACAGACAGTTTCCCCAATATTTTCTTCACCTTTTTTTATAAATAGTCCTGTCGATATTTCTTTATTTCTTTATATTGTTATATCCCTTGGGGTAGAGGTTTCACGCAGGTGCTATTGCAGCCTCCGTGGTGATGTTGGGTGTTGCCCGGAAATCCCTGGGTCTCCTGACAAAAAACAACCGCAAATGTGCTAGCAGGTCCCTGGTCTGTGAACTCTTTGTGTTTTTTCAACTTCCAAGTTTCCCATCTAATAACTTGGTTATGTGCGACTGATGAGTGCTAATAAGCACGAAACACGTGTCGAGCACTACCATACAGACAGTTTCCCCAATATTTTCTTCACCTTTTTTTATAAATAGTCCTGTCGATATTTCTTTATTTCTTTATATTGTTATATCCCTTGGGGTAGAGGTTTCACGCAGGTGCTATTGCAGCCTCCGTGGTGATGTTGGGTGTTGCCCGGAAATCCCTGGGTCTCCTGACAAAAAACAACCGCAAATGTGCTAGCAGGTCCCTGGTCTGTGAACTCTTTGTGTTTTTTCAACTTCCAAGTTTCCCATCTAATAACTCGGTTATGTGCGACTGATGAGTGCTAATAAGCACGAAACACGTGTCGAGCACTACCATACAGACAGTTTCCCCAATATTTTCTTCACCTTTTTTTATAAATAGTCCTGTCGATATTTCTTTATTTCTTTATATTGTTATATCCCTTGGGGTAGAGGTTTCACGCAGGTGCTATTGCAGCCTCCGTGGTGATGTTGGGTGTTGCCCGGAAATCCCTGGGTCTCCTGACAAAAAAACAACCGCAAATGTGCTAGCAGGTCCCTGGTCTGTGAACTCTTTGTGTTTTTTCAACTTCCAAGTTTCCCATCTAATAACTTGGTTATGTGCGACTGATGAGTGCTAATAAGCACGAAACACGTGTCGAGCACTACCATACAGACAGTTTCCCCAATATTTTCTTCACCTTTATATATATATATATATATATATATATATATATATATATATATATATATATATATATATATATATATATATATATATATATATGTATATATATATATATATATATATATATATATATATATATATATATATATATATATATATATATATATAATATATATATATATATATATATGTATATATATATATATATATATATATATATATATATATATATATATATATATATATATATAATATATATATATATATATATATATATAATATATATATATATATATATATATATATATATATATATATATATATATATATATATATATATATATATACAGTGCAACCTCGATATAACAAATCTGAAGGGAACAAGTAAATATTCGTTATATCAAGTAATTCGTTGAACTGAGGTTTGTTATGTTGAGGTTAGGTTGGTCTAAAATTCGTTATAAAGAGGTAAAAAATAATTTTATTCACCTCAATATTACGTACTCATCTTGTTATAGCGAACAACTTCTACTAATAAATGATAACATATTTTTATCATTTATTAGTAGCCTTTTCCTGAAGGATGTGACCTTTTTGTCTCGGCACTTTTTTGACCACTTCAACACACATTCCTCTACGTCTTTCAACTCGCATGATTTTAATCTTCTACTGTTTACAGGCAAACCACTTTCTTCTGAAAATTTCTCTTTAAATTTTAAAATTGTAGCCAATGTACTTGCGGAAATCCCGAACTTATTAGCTATGTCTAATTTTTCGTCATAGGATTTTTGTCAACATAATTAATGATGTTTCGCTTTTCTGCGACCGATAAGGAATACCTTCTTACGTTTCTGAGCCATTTCAACTTGAATCTTTAACAATAGTGACGAGCAGCAGTGTTTACATTACTTTCCATCAAACAACAATGATTGTTTTACGAACAAAAGCGTGTCGAAACCTGTCGCGACATGAATCACATACTATGAGATTAAGAGTCATACATTGGTGGGAACTTTATATAAAGGTTTTGGGTTGACAAAATTCGTTAATTAGAGGTATTTATACTTTTTCTTGATAGTCGAAAATTCGTTATAAAGAGGTTGTTCGCAAAAAATGTTCGCAATGTAAAGGTATTATTTAACATTGACTCTTTGGACAATTCAAGGGGATTACGAAGAATTTGTTAAATCGAGGAAGTCGTTATATTGAGGAACGTTATATGTATTAAGGTTGCACTGTATATATATATATATATATATATATATATATGAATTGGTAGGGTAGTCTTGACTGACTAGTTAAAAAACAAACTCAGTAGTTATTGAGGCTTCAGTCTATTCGGGCATCGGAAGTAAAACTCTTTTTTTACTACGCCAAGCTTTCGAAAATGTTTATTTTCTTTATCAAGGCTACAACACAGAGTACGGTTAGTAACTTAATTAATTTACATTATGTTGGACATTACCTAGGGTGCAAAGTGAGTTAAAATAACCTTCGTAACATCTAGCACAAAAGGACAAACACTCCAACCCAGGTCTTACAGTTTAAATATACGTTATTGTAATTATATATTTCTTTTAGAGTACCCTGAGGTTTGGGCCACATGGTTTCGTTACAGTCTAAAGCAGTCAGGTTAAGATCTAGTGTGTCAACAGTGTCAGAACTGTTGGTCTAGAAGGCTGGAGAATATTGCAGAATGCTCCAGCCATCCAAACAGACAGTCGTGCAATAGATGGCGTTGGTCAGGAAACCCGTTCTGTTTTACCAAGGGTTTGTTGGTTATAAGTTAATATGTCAGATGGCGTAAGCATAGACGCCCCCACACCTGCCACTTGCAGATGGCGTCAAGCAACCCACCTAACATATTTTTTAAATAAAATGTTTTTTCTCTAGAGAGCTGTACTGTCTCCCTTGTCACCTAGGGAGACAGCACACCCCTCCATTGGCTCCTGAGTATGCATTTCATTTTTTATGTGGGTTGTTACACTATTGAGCTTTGTTTTATCATATCAATCTCGATTATTTTCTGAAATTCTGTTTGTAGTGGGTTATTTTACGATTGTTGAGAACAGAAGTCAATAAAAAAGTTAATAAAAAAGAAAAGGGGAATTTATTTTGTCTGGTGCTTTTAAGACAGTTGGAAATTTTGAGGTGAAAATAAACTGAGTATGTTGTGCTCGTTTTTCTTTAAATTTCCAAAGAGGAGTTGTGAGACCCCTCTGTGGTCTTATTTTTGTTTAGAGTGACAATATACGAGTAGATTGAACTCAGATCTACGATGTCTCTTTTTTTATTAAGACAGTTTGGTGTCAAGTGTGTTTCTGCCATTTCTAAGAAGAGTCTTTTTCTCAGTTTACTTTCTGTATGTATAGTGTTGGTCTCTGAGTAATTTGGATCATGACCAGTTTCTATATGATGTTCAGCTAAAGCACAAGAGGGTTTTTTTAATCTGCAATCGCTCTTGTGTGAGGTTAGTCTGTCTTTAAGCACTCGAGACGTTTGTCCTATGTATACCTTAGTACAAGAAGAACAAGGAATACTATACACGACGCTTGATTTGTCTCTTGTTTTTTCTTTATCTTTGAGCTTTGTGAAAATGTTACCCACCGTCTTAGAGAATCGCTGCGTTATTTTTATTGTTGGTGTGTTTTTGAAGACTTTAATAATCTTTGTGGTGATAGAGTCTATTGCTGGTAGAGAATAGTAGTATAGAACTCTATTAAAAGATTTAAAAGCATCGATTTCCGGTGAGACCTCTGGGGCCCCCCTATCTCGTACAGTGGCCGACGTTCTGGTGTTATAAATAAGTTTTTTTAACAAACCCTGGGGGTATGAGTTTTCAAGTAATGTACGATATAGTCTGTCCAGATTCTTTTTTCTGAGTGTATGGTGACTTATTTTTTCGATTCGTGACTTGAGGGCAAGTACCAGGCTGATCTTCATTTTTTCTGTGTGGTATGAGTTGTAGTTCATGTATCTACCTGAGTTAGTAGGTTTGACATACCAATCTAAGATCATCTGGTTGTCCTGTGTCCGAATTAATTTGGTGTCTAGAAAGGGGACACTTCTTTCTGACTCTTCTTCCATAGTAAATTGTATGGAGGAGTTGTATGAATTAAATACCCCAAATATTTCTATTTTTTTATTTTCAGGAACTGTACAGACAATATCGTCCACATATTTCTTTAAAAAGGGTAATTGGAAAGTTAATTGTGGAATGCATACCTCTAAGAGGTCATCCAGGACATATTGAGCCACTATTGGAGACAGTGTGGGTCCCATTGGAGTACCTAAAATTTGTTTGTAATATATGTTGTCTAGTTGGCAGTAAGTTGAGTCAAAAATAAATTTTACTATCTCTAAAAATTGGTTTTTAGGAATTTTCGTTAAGGGTGATATATCCTGCCATCTTTTCTCAATGCTTTGGGTAACTAAATAATGTAGGATGTTACTGAAAAGAGAGACAACATCTAAGCTTATTAGTACATAGCCCTCAGGGAGCTGTGTTTCGTTTATAAATTCAGCAAATTGAAAGGAATCTGTTGTATAGTATTCGTTGTCCCTGTTGTATGCCAATGTAAGTATATCTGCTATGTGAGTGGAAAGTTTACTATTGGGCGCATTAATGGAAGAAATAATGGGTCTTAAGGAAAGTGAGGGTTTGTGAATTTTGGGCAGACCGTAAAATTTAGGAGAGGTTTGATTATATATTGTAAGAGATTTCTTCTGTCCTTCATCCAGAAACCCTCTCTTTCGAAGGTCTGAAACTATTTTATTGGCTTTTTGTTGAAAGGTTGACGTAGGGTCACGTTTTAAAATTTTATAATACTTTTCATCTGATAGAATCTCCTTGGACTTGGCGACATATACGTCTCTATTCATTATCACAGTGACGTTACCTTTATCTGCCTTTGTAACTATCAATTCTTTATTATCCTTTAGGAATTTCTTTGTTTTTTCGAAAAGAATATCTACGTATTTCTTACTATGCGAAGTTCTATAGTAATTGGTTATGATGTTTGTTATTTTTGCTCGTTGCATATTCTTTTCTTGCTCTGGGAAGTGGTAAATAATATTCTCAACATCTGAGAGCAATCGTAGGACAGATATGTCACCAATGGAGGGAGAAAGAGCAAATTTAGAACCCAATGCCAGAAAGTTTTTCACATCATTTGGAATTTCTATATCTGTAAGATTTCTGATCCAATTTTCTTTAACTAATATGAGCTGATTGTGTGTTTGTGTTTTGAGATTGTTTATTTTCTTTAAATTAGTGGTTTTTATGGTATTGAAGAGTTTATTGTATGTTTGGTTTTGTATAGTTTTAAATTGGTTAAATATGTGTGTAGGTATTAGAGTATTAATTTCATTTGAAACCTGTATCAGAGATCTTTTAGTATGATAAATTGCTTTAATTATTGTAGTTGAAATTTAGAGATTGATAAGCTTGTTTTTCAACCTGTTACCGATCTGCTTGATCTGATATCCTGTGACTCCGTCTTCAATCTCTAGGGTGTTTTGAATTCCCTTGGTGTTATTGTTAATATGTGCAGGAGTCAGTGCCTGTGTTCGACATGTGAGTAGGAATATCCTCCTGTTGCGCAGCGATGCTAATTTGGTGTTGTTTTTTGCCCATTGTTTTAACAAACCCACAGTGTGTACTCCGTGTTGTTGACGGATTTGTTGGTAAAACCCCATTCCTAGAATATGAATTGGTAGGGTAGTCTTGACTGACTAGTTAAAAAACAAATTCAGTAGTTATTGAGGCTTCAGTCTATTCGGGCATCGGAAGTAAAACTCTTTTTTTACTACGCCAAGCTTTCGAAAATGTTTATTTTCTTTATCAAGGCTACAACACAGAGTACGGTTAGTAACTTAATTAATTTACATTATGTTGGACATTACCTAGGGTGCAAAGTGAGTTAAAATAACCTTCGTAACATCTAGCACAAAAGGACAAACACTCCAACCCAGGTCTTGCAGTTTAAATATACGTTATTATAATTACATAATTTCTTTTAGAGTACCCTGAGGTTTGGGCCACATGGTTTCGTTACAGTCTAAAGCAGTCAGGTTAAGATCTAGTGTGTCAACAGTGTCAGAACTGTCGGTCTAGAAGGCTGGAGAATATTGCAGAAAAAACAAAGAAATTTCTAAAGGACAATAAAGAATTGATAGTTACAAAGGCAGATAAGGGCAATGTTACTGTGATAATGAAGAGAGACGTATATGTCACCAAGTCCAAGGAGATTCTATCAGATCAAAAATATTACAAAATTTTAAAACGTGACCCTACGTCAACCTTTCAACAGAAAGCTAATAAAATAGTTTCAGACCTTCGAAAGAGAGGGTTTCTGGATGAAGGACAGAAGAAATCTCTTACAATATATAATCAAACCTCTCCTAAATTTTACGGTCTGCCCAAAATTCATAAACCCTCACTTTCCTTAAGACCCATTATTTCTTCCATTAATGCGCCCAATAGTAAACTTTCCACTCACATAACAGATATACTTACATTGGCATACAGCAGGGACAACGAATACTATACAACAGATACCTTTCAATTTGCTGAATTTATAAACGAAACACAGCTCCCTGAGGGCTATGTACTAATAAGCTTAGATGTTGTCTCTCTTTTCAGTAACATCCCACATTATTTAGTTACCCAAAGCATTGAGAAAAGATGGCAGGATATATCACCCTTAACGAAAATTCCTAAAAACCAATTTTTAGAGATAGTAAAATTTATTTTTGACTCAACTTACTGCCAACTAGACAACATATATTACAAACAAATTTTAGGTACACTCAGAAAAAAGAATCTGGACAGACTATATCGTACATTACTTGAAAACTCATACCCCCAGGGTTTGTTAAAAAAACTTATATATAACACCAGAACGTCGGCCACTGTACGAGATAGGGGGGCCCCAGAGGTCTCACCGGAAATCGATGCTTTTAAATCTTTTAATAGAGCTCTATACTACTATTCTCTACCAGCAATAGACTCTATCACCACAAAGATTATTAAATTAATTAAGTTACTAACCGTACTCTGTGTTGTAGCCTTGATAAAGAAAATAAACATTTTCGAAAGCTTGGCGTAGTAAAAAAAGAGTTTTACTTCCGATGCCCGAATAGACTGAAGCCTCAATAACTACTGAGTTTGTTTTTTAACTAGTCAGTCGAGACTACCCTACCAATTCATATATATATATATATATATATATATATATATATATATATATATATATATATATATATATATATATATATATATATATATATATATATATATATATATATATATATATACCGGGTGTCAACGAGAACACTTTCCGGCTGCCATTTCTTTAGTATTTAATCGAACAAGATGAAACTTGGCAGGAGTCATAGGCTAATAAAAAGTAACTTTTCGAGGTACTTGCCAAATTTCGGCGACTTCCGGTTTAGCCGGAAGTGACACCAACTTTAGATTTTCAAATGAGACCTGTATATTTCTTGATTTTTGGAATCTAGAGATCGTTTTACGTACAACTGTATTATTTGTATTACTTTTTGTGTCAATTTACCATTTTTAAAATAATTTTTTTGTTTTAATCTAGAGTGCCATGACCCACCTTAAATCGTTCTAATAGACGTTTACATCTGCACAAAAATACCTACACAATTTTATCACCTTTCATTTGTCTTACCAGAGCGTTCAAAGTTGACTAAATCACTTTTTTGATAATAACTTTAAAAAATTAAATACAACTATAACACTTTCATAGTACAATTAGATGTAGTTTTTTATTACGAATCCAACGGTGCATCACAACATAAAATTTCTCTTGGATTTTCTAAGGAAAACTGCATTTTATTGCCATAGCCATTTGTTATGATTTGATTAAACATGTAACTGCACGACGCGACGAACAAATATTATATCCAGTTAGCCATGACAAACAATTAAATTATTATAGCTGTTTAAAAAATAACGGAATGAAGTCTCAAAATATTGTTAAATTTGCCATAGAAAACAATTTAATTCAGGATAAATGATTTGTAAACAATTATCTTTTCTGGTGTTTAATATTATGTTTCTGGTTTGTGGCGAATTGTTTACAGCCACCCATTATTATTATTCAGTTTTGTCATGGCTAAGTGGATATAATATTTGATCGTCGTGCAGTTGCATGTTTGATCAAACCATATAAAATGGCTGTTGCAATAAAATGTAGTTTTCTTTAGAAAATCCAAGAGAATTTTGATGTTGTGATGCACCTTTGGATTCGTAATAAAAAACTACATCTAATTATACTATGAAAGTGTTATAGTTGTATTTAATTTTTTTAAGTTATTATCAAAAAAGTGATTTAGTCAACTTTGAACGCTCTGGTAAGACAAATGAAAGGTGATAAAATTGTGTAGGTAGTTTTGTGCAGATGTACACGTCTATTAGAACGATTTAAGGTGGGCCATGGCACTCTAAATTAAAATAAAAAATTTGTTTTGAAAATGGTGAATTGGCACAAAAAGTAATAAAAACAATACAGTTGTACGTAAAATGATCTCTAGATTCCAAAATTCAAGAAATATACAGGGTGTCTCATTTGAAAATCTAAAGTTGGTGTCACTTCCGGCTAAACCGGAAGTCGTCGAAATTTGACAAGTACCTAGAAAAGTGACTTTTTATTAGCCTATGACTCCTGCCAAGTTTCATCTTGTTCGATTAAATACTAAAGAAATGGCAGCCGGAGAGTGATCTCGTTGACACCCGGTATATATATATATATATATATATATATATATATATATATATATATATATATATATATATATATATATATATATATATATCTTTATGTTTCGCGTTTATAAAAACACGTTTTTAAAAAATGTTACTTTAATTTAATTTAACAAAAAGTCGTAAAATTGGTAAAATACAATACAGTTAATTCTACGTGTTAATACGTTAAAGTCTATATCGATTCTAACTTGAAAACCTCATGCAAAATACATTATTAGATTCGCATGGGAACGGTGCTTAGCTCAGCATTCTGCAAGACAGCAGTTCCATGAAATGATGAGCACATAACTCCTCCATCCCTAAAAGGAACTCGAGGGTGGAACCATCTGAGTTGCCATAAACGGTTCTTCAACTTGTTTTCTTTTAGCTGCTGTAGGCTTCTTCTTGCATATCAATTTGCAGATCTTTTCTTTTCGTGTGATCAGGATATAGAGAGTGACACATGAGACTAGCGTCACGACGCAACCCAGGGACCAAATGGAGTATTTCGAATGAAGGTGAAATTCTTCCAGTGGCTCTTCTTGTAGCTGTTGGAGCTGGACTTCATGGAGTTTATCCAATGGTACGTTTTCTAGTTTCAGTTTGTGTACTTCCAAGGTGGGGATATGTAACACCTTGATGTCTTGTAATGTGACTGGGTGACCGGCAATAATGCCTTTTTCGTTTTTGTAGGTGAACTTTGCGTCTTTGATAGCGCAATTTGGCGGGACAACAAACAGGTATGTTCCTTGTAGTAGGGCGACGTCATTTTCGGCGCATTCTGCTTGAAGTTTCTTTGTTCTAGGAAATATACCAATGTAATGAGAATCATTTATCTCTTCGATAATTTCTTCACTGATATGGACGGGAACGTGTTGACATTTTTCTATCTTGGGTCAGTCGAGACTACCCTACCAATTCATATATATATATATATATATATATATATATATATATATATATATATATATATATATATATATATATATATATATATATATATATATATATATATATATATATATATATATACCGGGTGTCAACGAGAACACTTTCCGGCTGCCATTTCTTTAGTATTTAATCGAACAAGATGAAACTTGGCAGGAGTCATAGGCTAATAAAAAGTAACTTTTCGAGGTACTTGCCAAATTTCGGCGACTTCCGGTTTATCCAATGGTACGTTTTCTAGTTTCAGTTTGTGTACTTCCAAGGTGGGGATATGTAACACCTTGATGTCTTTTATGTGACTGGGTGGCCGGCAATAATGCCTTTTTCGTTTTTGTAGGTGAACTTTGCGTCTTTGATAGCGCAATTTGGCGGGACAACAAACAGGTATGTTCCTTGTAGTAGGGCGACGTCATTTTCGGCGCATTCTGCTTGAAGTTTCTTTGTTCTAGGAAATATACCAATGTAATGAGCATCATTTATCTCTTCGATAATTTCTTCACTGATATGGACGGGAACGTGTTGACATTTTTCTATCTTGGGTCCATTGGAAAGCAATGATGTTACACAATCTAAGTTGTCTTGTAGAGGTAAGAGGTGGTTCTTCAGGCAGAGAAAGTTTG
The DNA here is from genome assembly GCA_963971165.1 of Philopedon plagiatum. Classification (NCBI taxonomy): domain Eukaryota; kingdom Metazoa; phylum Arthropoda; class Insecta; order Coleoptera; family Curculionidae; genus Philopedon; species Philopedon plagiatum. Next base: position 63,470,091 of record OZ020190.1, read on the forward strand.
GTCTTAGGTCGATGCACTCGTCTTCTTGGTATTGGTAGCCATTGTTGCTTATAGAAAGGTATGTGGATGGTGGAATTATTATTGATTGGTTTTGGTTTGGAATGGAATACAAATGATAGTAGTCGAAGGTATCGGGATGTATCAGAGGAAAATCGAGTGAAAAAACAATTTTTTCTTGAATGTAGAAAACATTTGTTTCTACTATGCTGTAGTATTTTAGATAATCGTTATCAGTAAATAATATTTGCGAATGACTATGAATTTGATATAGGTTATTTACGATTTCTTTCAAGTCTGTAGGAGAGACGATACTATGGTGTAGTGTTTTGAGACTGGCGAAACTTATAGCATTTTCAATTTCTGAAAGAAAGTTTAACAACGAGTCTAAGTTTAATTTTATTTCATCTAATATTTCGCGTAGTTCTATGTAATGTATATAACTAAAAGTAAGGTCATTTAGCTCTTTTCGCAATTCTTCAATTTTTGCTTCGATTAGCTTGTGATTGCGTGTTACTCTTGTCATAGTTTCGTTAATATTTTTCATTAAATTTGATGTTAAAGACATTTGTTTGTTTACCTTCTTTACTATTTTATTTTGGTTTGATTCCAGTTCTGACAAATTATCATGAATTTCTTTAGCATCTTCCTGATCTAAGTTACCAGAAATATATTTTACTAGAGAGCCTAACGGGTTGATAAGACCGCGTTTACTACGTTTTTCGGGGAAGACTGATTGTAGTTTCCTGTTAACAGTTGTTACTTCATATTCTAAATGTTTATATGCACTATACAGGGGATCTGTATGAGTGGTGGATGATTTATTAAATAGTCCTTCTAAATTATTGTATTGATCGGTTATTGACTTAATTTGTTTTTGGAGAGGTCTAAGTTGAATGTAATGTAGAAAGGTATGGGAAGCTATTTTTATTTTAGCAGATCCTAGTTTAAATGGTAGGATTCCCGGATTGGACTGGAGGGATTGTATTTGAATTTTCTGTGTCATCAAGGTTTGAACCAGAAAGGTCATCAACCTGTAACAATGATTTGTCTATAAATTTTCGTGGTTTTTTGAATACTTGTTTGTGGTAGGTATTAAGCGGGGTAGTAACTGTGAGATCGTTGCTTCTTACTACATGCTCGGGTCGATAAAGAGGTTTAGTTTTTGACTGTCTGTCTGTCAGTTTTCTATAACCGATGGTACCCGGTTCGATGTCTGGTGGGTCATCGCGTTTTTCATTTAATTTTGTAATAACATTGGATTTTTGTTTGGAGGTGTTCTCGTGTATTTTTTTGTATAGTTCCACCATAGTTTCTTTATATTCATAAATTTGGTGACTAATCGGTTCTGCTTGATTATCGATGTCGATTGGATCTTTAAGTTCTAAATAATGGAATTATTATAGCCTAAAACTGCGTATGTGATTTTTTCAAAAGGGCTTAAGTTGGGTTTTGTAATAGATAGTGTACGCATGTGTTCTAGTAGTGTAGAGTGAAATCGTTCTACTATAGCATTACTATTGGGGTTTAATGGTAAAGTATAATGCCAGTTAATTTTGTATAATTTTGCAAAATCTTTTAATAAGTTTTGAGTAAATTCACTTCCATTGTCAGAAATTATATTTTCAGGTATTTTGTATGAAGAAATAAATTGTAATAGTGATTGGTATACGTGTAAGGCCGAAAGGCTAGGTAGTACGTAAGCCTGGCCAAATCGAGAAAAACTATCGCAAATTGTGAGGGTTACGGTGTTGCCAAATTTAAAAGTGTCTATATGAATGGTTTCAAATGGTTTTTTAGGAGTAGGTGTTAATTGTAGTCTAATTAATGGCGGGTGTCGTTCATATTTTACTTGTTGACAAACTTGACAATTATTGATAAATTTTCTGGCGTCATCGCTCAGCTTAGGCCAATAGTATTTGGTCCTTAATTCGTCAATTGTTTCATGAATACCGCGATGGTTCGTAATACCTTCATGTTGTGTTTTTATTAGACTTTGCTGTGTATTATCACGTGTGAAGTCATGTAAGATAGTGTTAGATTTCAGAAGTCTGTATGATGAATTTTTAAACGTTTCGGGGATAAATCTGCACATTTCTTTATAAAATTTTTGATCGTCATCATTTTCGAAATAAAACACATATTGCCGTCTTGGTTCGGCATATTCTTTTAAAAATTGTATTGTTTGTTCGCGAAGTGTTTCATTTGTCACGTAAAGATGCCACCGCGTACGGTTAATTGGATTGCCAAAAATTCTCTTCATTTCAATGCGTGGGTTTTGGTCAACCTTTTTAATAACAATTTGACAAAGAAAATAATTTATAGGTTTTTCGGTAATGTTAATAGTTAATATGGGATTTTCCGCACTAGTATGCACTGTTTCATTATCGGTGTTTTCCTCAGGGTCTGCTTGTACCATTATCGATTGATTATCGGTTTCGCGGCTCGTCGAAGGTTGTGGGTCTAAAATGGGGTTCTCGTTAAACTCGTTCATATATTGTAAAACAGGCGGGACGTCAGTTTCGGTGGGGTATATTTCTACCCTAGACAGCGCATCCGCGTTTGTGTTTTTCTTCCCTTTCATATATATTATTTTGTAGTCGAACTCTTCAAGTTTTAGTCTCCACCGAACTAAACGAGAATTTGGTTCTTTTAACGACATCAACCACTGAAGAGGTTTATGATCTGTAATAATGTTAAATTTTCTGCCAAACAAGTAGGGCCTAAAATATTTAGTTGCCCATACTATGGCTAGTAATTCCTTTTCTATAGTTGAGTAGTTTTGTTCTGCGTTGTTGAGGGTGCGCGACGCGTACGCGATAGGTTTGTCTTTTCCTATTACGCCTTGTGATAAAACAGCGCCGACGGCAACGTTGCTTGCGTCGGTAGTCAGATTAAATTCTTTAGAAAAGTCTGGGTACTCTAAAATCGGGTCGTTAATTAAAAGAGCTTTGCAATCTTCGAATGTTTTAATATATATCGGGTCATCGATATTAACTGTAGCGCCCTTTTTCAGACACTTAGTGAATGGCTTTGTGATGTTCGCAAAGTTTTTAATGAATTTTCTATAATAACCTAAAAGGCCTAAAAACCCTTTAATTTCTTTTGTAGTTTTCGGAATGGGATAATTTAAGATTGCCTTGATTTTATCCGGATTTGGTTTGATACCATCGGGCGTTATAACATGACCCAAAAACGCAACTTCTTTGCGCAAGAATTCTGACTTATCAAGTTGCACCTTTAGGTTACTTTCACGCAATTTTTGAAATACAGCTTTAAGATTAACTAGGTGTTCTTGCAGAGATGTTGAGAATACGATGATGTCATCTATGTAAACAAAACATATTTTATTTATTAAATTTTTGAGCACATTATCCATAACGCGCTGAAACGTTGCGGGGGCGTTCTTGAGCCCGAAAGGCATGCGAGTTATACGTCGGGCCGAGGGGACGGCGTTTTTAAAAATAATTTTATTTCTAGAAAAAACACTTGAAACCCTCTAGTATAACGAATTTATTTGGATTGAAAGAAATTAACAGTTTAGCTAGTCACGACAGAAGTAACGAGACAAAGCATTCGAGTCCTATTTATAACATTTCTTATCATAGAAAAGGAGTGGCGAAAAGTGCTATCATAAGCATTTATACAGAATGTAACTCCTCCACCCTTAGAAGGGCATATAAACCTTCAAGTTTCTATGACCTAAATTATAATTGAATTATTTTCAATATTTTTATTCTTTGTAACTTTTAAATAAATAGGTCGTAGATACTTCCAAATTAAAAATGATATTATTATACTTAAAATAACATAGAGCAAAACTGTCCAAATACTTATTTTATTATAATAGATAGGCTCATTAAATTTTTTGAAATTTTCATATTTTTGTATATTAATATCTTCTTGAAGTTTATTAAGTTTATTGAAATTAATATTATTTAAATTGAGCAGTTTTACTTCTTTATACAATGTTTTATGGGTTAAATTAGTATCAATATTTGGCAAAGGAATGTCCATAAAATTATATTTAACATTTTTATAAGTTTTAATAGTAATATCTCCTAATTTTAAGCTACATGGAAAACTTAATTCTATCATATAAGTTCCATTAAATAGTATATTATTTTGTATATTTCCGCACATTTCGGTACCTATTAAATCTTTATTGGTTACCAAAATCCATTTATTGTCATCAATATTTTGAAGTTGTAAATTATTAATGCTGACATACAGGGTGTTACAATTAGTAATATTATGTTCGTACCGTAATAACTGTACCTCACAGGGCGTATTTTTATAAAAGTTTTCACTATGTATATGATTACATAAATAATCGTTAGCAAAAATACGTTTACATGGTTGATTAGAATATCCAAAATTTCTTTCATTCATTAATAAGTATTCAAAGTTTGGTACAATTATTCTATGGTAGTTTTTATACATGGTCGGTAAAGGAAATAACTGAAACAAATTATAATTTTCTTTTTCTACTAAAGGAATCTCAATTACAAAAATTAGTTCATTATTTTTTACATAACTTCTTATTTCTAGAGTACTCTCTAACTTTAAGGTATTTTCCAGGGTTGGTTCAAAGGGCAGTTTTTCGAAAGTTAATTTTTTGTCTAATAGTTCAAGTTCAATTAGAAATTCTTTTATATTAATTATGGTATTATGAAAAGTATTTAATTTTGCGAAAGTTATTGCTGTTTCGACATTTTCCAGGATATCATAGATATTTTGGTAAAAGGTAGTTATTTGTGAAAGAATCATATGAATTCGAAAAAATTCAAAAAGGTTAGTTTCGTCGATTTTAACTTTATTTACAGTTTCTATTATTTGGTTAACCTTTGATTTTAAAGTTTCTTGGTTATGCGAAACATTCTTAATAGTTTCTTGAAAGTTATCGATAGAATCACTAAAAAGTGTCATTTGTTTATTTAAGGCAATATTTAAATTTCCTTGGTTTTGTTTTAAAATATTAATATTATTATCGATACGTTCAGCATCTTCTTGGTCCAAGTTACCTGTAATACTCTTAATAATAGTACCTAAGGCATTTATAAGGGCTCTTTTTTCACGGAGTTTAGTTGGTAAAATTTTAGTTAATCGATCATTAATTTTTTGTTTAATATTGTCAGTAATAATATAAGAATTATGAAATTCCCTTTTATAGTTAGTACAGTTATTTATATTTTCTTTAAGCATCTCATATTTATCAGTTATGTCAGAAAATTCTTTAATTAAGTTTGTCGTGTCAAAAATTTGAATAAAAGTCCAGTGATTAATTGTTTTCTGGGCATTTCCTATTTTATAGGGGAGTATTCCTGGGTTATTATTTAAGTTGTGGTATTTGGGGTTGTCTCCTTGGACGAGGGACCATCTGTAACAAGTGGTTTCTTAAGTTCTTTTATATGTATAATTTCTACTTTATCAGGATATTTTGCGTTTTTTATTTTAACGCGATTGTGTTCAAGTTTCTCAGTTATTATATAAGGTCCGCTAAATTTTGGTTTATTTTTATTTCTTTGCGATAGTTTTTTATAGACTTTCTGATTTATTTTAAATTCAGGATTTTCATCTCCTTTAATATTGGTTTTTGCTAAAACTCTTTCTTTAGCGTCATTAGTTTTGTTTGTAACGTTTTCATAGACTGCGTCTACTTTATCTTTATGTGACGACACATAATCGGAATAGAATGACGTAGGAATTAAGTCTAATGGGTCTCTAGAGTTGGTATGACCTAGGACAAGTTCATGGGGTGTGTATTTTGTAACACTATGAACTGTACTGTTATATGCAATTATTGCGTATGGCATAAGTTCAGTAACGGATTTGTCTTTATCTTTTTGTTTTAGAATTCTTAAATGCTCTATTAATGTAGAGTGAAAACGTTCGACTGGTGAGTTAGATTCGTGATGTTTAGGGGTAGTAAAATGTATTACTATTTTTTGAGTTTTTAATAATTCTTTTAAAAGTTCATTACTAAATTCTCCACCGTTATCACACGTAATAGATTCGGGGCATCCGTAGAACGAAAAAAAGTTAACTAATTTATCGCATACAGATTTGGCATTTTTGTCATAGGGGTATGCTTGTCCGAATTTTGAAAATTTATCAAAAATTGTTAAAAAATTTTGATTTTCAAAAATAAAAGTATCTATGTGTAGCATTTGAAAAGGTTTAGAAGGTGTATCAGTTTTTATTAAAGGAATGTATGATTTATGTCTACTATATTTTAAAGTTTGGCAGATATTACAATCATTAATAAATTGATTTATATCGGTTTTCATTTTAGGCCAGTAGTATAATTCTTTTAGTCGATTATAAGTTTCTAGTATACCTCTATGGTTAGTCTTTCCTTGGTGTTGATGAGTCATCAGCATAATTTTTTCTTCCTTTTCAGAAATATTATTAACTAGTTTTGTACAGCGTATAATTTTTAAATTTTGAAAATTCTTTAAATATATATTAGTAAAAATAGGGATCATTTCTTTATTATAAAAATAAACATAGCAAGTTTTTTCGGGGTTCATATAGTCTTTAATAAACGATTTTATTACATTTGGATTTTCGGGTAATTCGACATGATTTATTTTAAATTTCTCAAAGTTTTCAGTATTTACTTTTATTTCCGGATGAGGAGATTTTTTAATTAAGTACTGTAAAGCTTTGTTATTAATTATCTCGTCTAAAATATTTAAATTAGTCGGATCTGCGTCAGCTTGATTACTATGAATAGTTGAATCAGGAATCCGGGGTCGCATGACTTGAATGTCAGATAAAATATTTATCTTTTTGCTACTTTGCTGATTAGAGCAACTTGGTTGTTCATTGTTCTCTTGAATAGGATTTTCTGCAAGCTCTTTTAAAAATTCTACGATATTTTGATTTGAATCACCGGGATTATTAATTACAGATTCGTTTTCATAAACATTTAATTGAATACGCGATAGTGCGTCGGCGTTTGTATTTAAAGATCCTTTTTTATAAATGATTTCATAATCGAATTCTTCTAAACGTAATCTCCATCTAATTAACTTAGAATTCGGTTCTTTTAAATTAAAAAGCCATACAAGGGGTCTATGATCAGTATATATATAAAATTTACGTCCAAATAAATAGGGGCGAAAGTATTTGCATGCCCAAACAATGGCTAGCAATTCCTTTTCTATAGTTGAATATTTAATTTCGGATTCATTTAGAGTGCGTGATGCGTATGCTATTGGTCTGTCATTGGGAATAGTACCTTGTGACAAAATTGCGCCTAAAGAAAAATTACTTGCATCAGTAGTTAATAAAAATGGTTTTGAAAAATCAGGATACTGTAAAATTGGTGCATTAATTAAAAGTTCTTTACAATGTTTAAATGCATTCACAAATTCTTGTGTGTGTTCTATTTTCATGGTTTTTTTCAAACAATGCGTCATAGGCTTAGTTATCTTAGCAAAATTTTTAATAAAACGTCTGTAATAACCTATTAAACCGAGAAATGATTTAATTTCTTTCGTGGTTTTAGGAATTGGAAAATTCTTTATTGCTTTTATCTTATCAGGGTTAGGTTTTACACCTTCGTTGCTAACAACGTGTCCTAAATATTGAACTTCTTTCCTTAAAAATTCAGATTTGTCTAATTGGATTTTAAATTTAGACTCGCGTAATCTTGTAAAAACTTTTCTTAATTTTAAAATATGTTCTTGGAGGCTCGTACTAAATATTATTACGTCATCTAAATAAACAAGGCAAATTTCGTTTTGTAAACCGCGTAATATATTATTCATAACTCGTTGGAAAGTTGAAGGGGCATTTTTTAAACCAAAGGGCATTCGTAAATATTCGTAATGTCCTGTATCTGTGCTAAAAGCAGTTTTTGGAATATCATTTTCGTTCATTTGTATCTGATAAAATCCGTTTGCGAGATCGAGTGTTGTAAAGTATTGCGCTTTACCTAACTTGTCCAAAATTTCGGTTATATTAGGAAGGGGAAATTTATCATTGATAGTTACTTTGTTTAGATTTCTAAAATCGATGCACATTCTCCATTTTTGTTTACCTGATTGGTCTAATTTTTTTGGAACGATCCATATTGGGGATGACCAAGGCGAATTAGAGTCTCTTATAATATTTTGAGCTAATAATTTTGAAATTTGACTTTTTACTTCTTCGCGATGTATTTCAGGGTATCTACACGTTTTTGTATAAATTGGCGTTTCATCAGTTAGTTTTATTTCATGTTTGATAGCATTAGTAAAACTTAAAGGTATTTCTTCGCAGTAAAAAATATCTCGGAATTCAAAGCATAGTTTTCGAATTTGTTCTTTTTCCTCGTAATTACAGTGATCAAGTCTTATATGTTTTAAATTAGCTTTAAGTTTGTTATCAATATTTTTTTCTGGTTTTTGGTCACATATAGGGTAGTCAATAAAATTCATTTCATTTAAATCTACAGGTTCTACGTCAAGGTTTTCTAAAAATGTAATTTTAATAGGCTCTTCGTTTGGATTTAAAGCTGTAGTAAATGCTAAGTTATTTTCGATTTTTATTAAACATTCTGGTATTTCAATATCGTCAATATTTTGATAAGGGAGAATACCATATCCATGTGACATGTTCACAGGTATTTGTATTTTTTGAATAGTTCTTGGTTCAAGAATATAAGTTAAATTATTATCTTGTTGTATCTCGTTTCCGTAATTAATTGGGATTTTTGCATTTGGCAATTTTAATATAAAATTATGAAAATCTAAATTAGCGTTTAATTGTTGAATAAGATCTAGTCCTATCAGACCGTCAAATTTATTAGAAAAATTAAAAAGGTAAAATTTATGTATACCGGGGGTATTAAAAGTAGGGAAAATTGGTAAAATAGCAACTTCATTATGAAATGATGTAGCATGTGCCGTTTGCACTTGAAAAATTTGTTCTTTTATTAAATCTGGGAAAGTTTCATAAGCAATTTGTGGATTTATAAAACTTCTTGTACTTCCTGTATCTAATAAAAATTTGGCATTAAGTTCGGGTATAAATATAAATGGTAATTGTATATTGTGGTTGTTAAGGAAAATTATGTCTTGTCCGTTTTCTGGCTCATCAGAGTAAAATTTTCGTTTTCTTGTTCATTATTTTGGTATTGAGGAAAATCTAATGAGTTAGCAGAATAACTCAGTGGTATGTCAAAGTCATAAGATTCGTCAGGGTATGTTTCTGTTTCATAAAATTCAGTAGGGTATTCATTATATAAGTCCGGTTCTGAATTTTCACAATTGTTATAGGAATTTTCAAGGGGAAAATTACTTTCATATAGGGTTTGTTCGGGTTTTTGTATAACTTCCTGGTTATATAATTTTTGTGTAGTAATTCTTTTATTTTGTAATGAATTATTCAAAATAGTGTTTCCTGAACTGGTGTCCATTGGCTCTATTTTCCTATTTAAGTTAGTTCTTTGGGACGTTTGTCCAAAACGTTGATTAGAAAATTGTGGTCTCATTTGATTATTAAATGCAGGTGTTTGAAAAGCTTGTTGATTAAAATTAGGTCTTTGTTGAGAAAAGTAATTATTAGGTCTTTGGAAATTATGGGGGTTATTTTGTTGGGGAAAATTCAAAAAAGGTTTTTGAAAATTATTTTGCGGTATATAGTTTGGAATTGGATTGTAATTCGGTCTATACTGACTATAGTTCTGAGGTGGTGTAAAAGTTTGTCTAAACTGTGAAGTACTAGGTTTTTGGTTTTTATTTATAAATAGAGGTTTATTTATATTTGGGTTTTGAGTATTTTTAAAGTAGATAAAATTTTCTTCTTCTCGTACAAGTGCCATAGCTTTTTCTAAAGAATCTGGGTTTTTAAGTCTTGTGACAAGTTGCAAATTATACGGTAAACCATTTAAATATGTTTTTAGTGCAAATTGATCGTAATGTTGTATTTTGATTAGTTTTGTAGCGGCATCATCAGGCCCTGAGTTTAATTTTGAAAATAACAGACTTCTAGAATCTTGTACTCTCATTCCAAAAAGTAATGGATTTTCATTTTTGAAAGGTTTTAGGTTCAATAAATCTTGTATAAGGCAATCAATTGATCTTTGATCTGCAAAACTGTGTATCAACACATCTTTTATTAATAGCCAAGAATTTAATTCAGATCGAGAAGCTATCAATTCTGCAGCTCTTCCGTTTAACTTACTTAAAATAGTATCGAATAAGCAAATATTTATAGTTGCGTTTATATTAGTGCGATCTTGAAAAGCTTTTAAAAGATTTTCGACAGCATTTATGAATCTATTGAGTAATTTAGGATTTCCATCGAAATGAGGAATATTATCGGATTGATATTTCAAGAGATGATAATTAGTAGTTTCTGGCATGTTGTCAGTTATATTAATCGAATTTAGAGAATTTATTAAATCGTCTAAAGAATCAATTTTGAAGATTTAAATAGAAATTTATACTTTTGAAATTACTCTGGATAAAAATAAAATTCGTACGGTAAAACACAATAACACAAAAAATAAAATGAAATATTCTTAATCTAAAAATAAAGTGCTTTTTGTAAAGGCAATTGCTTTGTTCTGACTAGATAAATAAAATAATGCAATAGGTATATTTTTTAATTGCCTGTACAAAAAAATAAAATGGAAATTGAAAATTTCACTTACAATAAAACAATGAAAATTGATGTCTTCATTCGTTTTCTTTCTTCTTTCTTTCTTTCTTCTTTCTTAATCCTAGGCTGGTTCGGCGATTTTTGTCCTCTCCAGTTGTCTTAATCTAAGCTGGTTCGGCGATTTTTGTCCTCTCCAGTTGTCTACAGGGGCGGCGATGTTTGTCCGTTTGTAGCCGGGTTGACTCCTGAAGTGAAGCTGTTGCTGAAATTTCTTCCTTTGTCCTGATGCTGATTGTCCAGTTGCTACCTTAGATCGGTACTATTTGCTTCTGGTCCAACACTTGTCCGGATTTTTGTAGATTTTTGTCTGAGTGAATTCTTGAAAGAAACCGTTGCAATATGCCCTTGTAACGTCTCAGAAATCCTACCACGACTGCGCCAGTTATACGTCGGGCCGAGGGGACGGCGTTTTTAAAAATAATTTTATTTCTAGAAAAAACACTTGAAACCCTCTAGTATAACGAATTTATTTGGATTGAAAGAAATTAACAGTTTAGCTAGTCACGACAGAAGTAACGAGACAAAGCATTCGAGTCCTATTTATAACATTTCTTATCATAGAAAAGGAGTGGCGAAAAGTGCTATCATAAGCATTTATACAGAATGTAACTTGCGCAGATACTCGTAATGCCCGTTTTCGACGTTAAATGCCGTCTTTTTTATGTCGTCATGATGCATTTCTAGCTGATGAAAGCCGCTGGCTAGATCCAAAGTTGAAAAGTATTGGCAACGGCCTAGTTTATCAAGGATATCCGATATATTCGGAAGTGGATATCGATCATCGATGGTTTTATCATTAATTTTACGATAATCTACAACTATGCGCCATTTCTTTTTCCCGGACGCGTCAGATTTTTTGGGCACGATCCAGATTGGAGACGACCAGGGTGAGTCACTTGGTCGTATGATTCCCTGGTTTAACATGTCATTTATTTGCTTTTCGACTTCTGGCTTATGTATGAATGGGTAACGGTACGATTTAGTGTATATTGGTATTTCGTCTGTCGTTTTTATACGGTGTTTAACTTGATTTGTAAAAGTCAAGGGTGAATTTTCGCGATGAAAAATATCGGAAAATGCTGTGCATAAATTTTCGATGTGATATTTTTCTTCGGGATTCATATGTTCTGTTCTTATTAAATCGGGTATCTTGATTTTTTCCGAATTTTTGTTATGTTCTATGGTAACATGAAAAATTTCGTATTCGTTTTTTGCAAAAGAACTGACTGATATTGGGGAATAGAGATAAATTTCTTGTACACTATCGGTGCGGTTTTGGATGTCAACCGGAGCATATCCGTTTGTAGATGTTGTTAAGCCTTCACGAATTAAACAATTAAATAGTCTAGTTTCAATAATAGTGACGTCACCATTCGCTACGGTGACAGGAATTTTTAAGGTTTCTATAGTATGTGGTTCAATACGTGTAAAAAATAAAAGTTTGTTTTTAGTTTCGTAGTGTGTTAAGGGTAGTTTGGCGGAGGGTGTTTTTAAAACAGAATTTTGTAAATCTAGTTGAACATTTAGGTTTTTTAAAGTTTCGTAACCGATGAGACCGTCGAAGAAATGATGAAATTTAAATAAATAAAATTGTATCTTTTTGTCAGAGTTAAATTCTTGAAAAGCTGGTATTTCGGCACATAAATCTCTACTAGTAGTTTGGAATATAGATGATATTGTGAACGGCTCGTTTTTTATACACTCTTGAAAATAATTTTCGGCAATTTCGGGGTTTAAAAATGATTTCGTTGCACCGGTGTCAATTAGTAATTTTAAAGGTGGGTTCGATATTTTTATATATGTTAGGTCCTTTCGGTCATAAATAGAATGAATTTCTATATGATTGGCTCTTGAGGCGTGATTTCCTGAAAATTTTGGTCGGAATCATCGTTTTGTTCAGGGGTGTATGTAGTATTTTGTTCGTCAAAATTTTCACAATTTTCGTTTTGCTGATCGGGTACATTCACGTAATTGGGATTGTCATAATTTGAATAAAAATATTCGGGTCCATAGGAAGCATAATTTTCATAAGAAGGAACGGGGGTATTCGGGTCAAAGAAAGGGGGTTGCTCCATGTTATAAAGTTCTTCGAAAACAAAATTTGGTCTAGAATATCGTGGGGTTTGTTGTTGCTGAATCATAGTTCTAGGTTTGGGAAAGGTCCCGTGTGAAATTCCGCTCATAGGGGTAGGTCTTGGTTGATGTTGAGGGTTAGTTTCCAAACGTTTGTTGGATTTCCAGGGGGTCCAAAGACTTGTCTGTTAGTAGGAAATCTTTGATTAAATGTGGGCCTTGGTTGAATATTAATAGGACCGCGTGGAAAATGAGAATTAAAATGAGATTGTTGGGAAAAACTAGGTTGAAAATTATTATTATATTTATGGGGTTGGTTGTTATTGTTGTAAAAATTATGTGGTTGGTTGTTACCAAATTTTTGTTGTGGTTTTTGCAAATGACGAATATTATTTTCCGATATAATAAACTGTCTGGCGGTTGCTAAAGAATCTGGTCGCATAGCACGAATAGTCGAACCTAAGGGATCTTTTAAGCCTGCTAAGAATATTTTTAAAGCATGTGTGTTATAAAATTCCTTCTTTACGGCAACAATGCCGGGGTTATTTTCATGTGTGTCTACGTAGTTATGTAGAGCACTTAGATTCGACATTATTCGGGTATAAAATTGCAAAGAAGGCTCGTTATTACCTTGTCTCATTTGATCTAGATCGAATAATAATCCGTTTTCGTCACGTTGGTCACCAAAATGAGCTATTAGTGCGCTTTTTACGCTCGGCCATTCTTTAGAAAGACAAATGCTATAAACTTCCCTAGCTTTGCCCATCAATTTGGCGTAAATGCCGTAAATAAGTGTGACATTTTGGACAGAATTTTTATTTTCGGGTGCTGGGTCCCAATAAGTATGAATCAAAGAATTGGCAGTATCCAAAAATGAAGATAATTCTAATGGATTTCCATCGAATTTTGGAACAATTTCTAAAAGTTTACTTTCAAAGGTTGGTCTTGCCATTTTTGGTTTAAAGTTATTGGGGGTTACTTCTATTTTGTTTAAAGAAAGACTTGAAAATAATGTATCTAATGTAGAATCAATTTCAGTTTTAGTTTTGCTTAAATCTAACTCGTTATCACTATTTTCCTCTATGGAATTAGAATGAGACGAGGAGAATGACATAGACAGGAAAATTGGAAAGCAACTTACATAAATGAAGCAATTTTCATTCTTCTAATCCAATTGGTATAGTCCAACACGATGCTGCACTTTCTCTACCACTTTTTTCGGACAGTTTTGCGCGATGCAAAACGTTCGATTTTTTTTCTTAGAACAAACGGTTAAAACCGACGGGTTTTTCACTGTGAAAGTCCCTTTCTAAATTCTACCGACTGCGCCACTTTATGTTTCGCGTTTATAAAAACACGTTTTTGAAAAATGTTACTTTAATTTAATTTAACAAAAAGTCGTAAAATTGTTAAAATACAATACAGTTAATTCTACGCGTTAATACGTTAAAGTCTATGTCGATTCTAACTTGAAAACCTCATGCAAAATGCATTATTAGATTCGCATGGGAACGGTGCTTAGCTCAGCATTCTGCAAGACAGTAGTTCCATGAAATGATGAGCACATAACTATATATATATATATATATATATATATATATATATATATATATATATATACAGGGTGTTCCGAAACTATTGTGCCAAAAATTAAGAGATGATAGATCTAGCCAAAGTAAAGGTGTTTTACTTATAAACCCATGGGCGCATGTGCTTTGGTTAGGTAATAATAGCGCATTAAAGTCCGCGTAGTGGTAGCCACCTTGCACACGGAAAAACGTGTTTGTAACAGAAGCCGTCTTATTAAATAATAAAAAACCCAAGGACTGCTTGCAGAATTTATATAAAAAAAAGTCGCATTCGGTCAGGTCTGGTGAACGTGGAGGCCATGCAATTGGTGCGCCCCTACCAATCACTCTTTTCGGATATGTTTGGGCTAACGAGTAATGTGGTGGGGCTCCGTCGTGTTAGCAAATGTAAAATTCGACATTTTAAAAGGGCACACTACAGGTTAGGTTTGTTCACACTGGCGCGACGTTAATAAAGTCTAGTCGTAGAAATAAATCAGGAGTGCGCCTGCAGAGCGAGTGACGAGTGCTTGTCGCGTGACGTCATTACTAGGCAGTCATGAATCACGTCATTTTACTAATACTTTTGTAACACTGTTTAGGATTAAGACTTATAATACAAAGAAGATAAGACTTTATTAATACTGTTTAAGATACGACTACTATCCATTTCTAAAGTTTTGACCCCTCAGTCTGAGGGTCAATAACAAAAAAACCACGGGGCAGAATAAACTGAAAAAATTACAGCTTGTTAGGACGTTATCCAAGAGTTTCTTCCAAAAAATGTATTATTGTAGTGTAAACGATATTGAAGTTATTCAAAATCAAGTAGAAAAAAACAACGATTTTACTGCGTTAATACTGATAAACGATTTTCTCATGTCTATATATTGGTTAATTTTTTCCCTATTTAAATGCAATTTTGAAGGTAGATAGAAAAATATCTATACTTTCGCAAGAGATTGGTAGTATGTGTCTAAAATTGTATTTTTTTATTTTTTAATGATGCTTTTGTATCAGCTGTACTGTGGACAATTTAAAACCTTAAAAAAAATCTTTACACTCGTAGACGTATTTATTATTATACAAATGTATTTTATTACACAAAATTAAAAAAAGCACCTTTAGTTCTTGTAAAAATTGTAATAAATATTAAAAGCGACATAAGAAAGAGATGCAAAATATTAAACGCCTTTACCGACATAAACACAGGACGGTTGCCTCGTCGTGAAGGTCAGGCTTATCTTTCTGTAGTCCGTAGGTCCATGTATTGTTATTTGTTTAGAATTTAATCTATTTGTTATGTCTTGAAAATATTTGTTAAATAATATTATTTAGTTGATTGTGGTTGTTTATATCTACTTATTGTTGAGTTAAATTTTGGTTCTAGTGGTAGATATTAATGTGAAATTATTATTGTTTTCACACGATTTTTAAGATTATCTTGTTCGAATTTATATAAATACCTGATGTAATCTGAACCAAAAATACGGTACCAAACTACAGTCTAATAAGTTAAAATGTCTCGTTAGTGCAACGAACAAATGAAAAATATTATATTAAAAGTCAGAGCGTACTTTGAACAAGAGAAAGACAACGGTTTGGAAAATATTTTGGTTGAGCAAGTGGTTAAAAGAACAGCGGATTGCCTGGGTATTAGTGAAAGCACCGTTAAACGTGTTACTGCGGAAGAAAAAAGTTCCGGTATTATTATACCATCAAAAGGGAGAAGTGGAAGGCCCCGACTGGAATGTGATGAGATTTTGCAGGGCGTCATAAGGAGAACAATATTAAATTTTTACCTGGAGCGCCGGTTTCCTTCTATAAAAGAAGTTTACCAGAAATTGAAAGAAGATGTCGATTATTTACCAGAATTTTCAGAAATGACTTTGTACCGATGGATTAAAGAACTTGGGTTTTCCTATAAAAAACTAATTAATAAACCAATTTTAATGGAACAAAACGCAATTGCTGCCAGAAGAGCGGAATTCTTATACGCCATAAAGAGATATCGTGAAGATTCTTGGCAAATATTTTATACAGATGAAACATGGTGCGGTGCAAATCATTCAAGGAAGTTTGGCTGGGTTGAAAGAGTTAATCCCACAAAACGGGATAATTTTGATGAATACAGAGGTGGTATACAGGAAATTAATGGCTTTAGAGGAGGAATAAAACGGCCATCAGGATCAGGACAACGGGTTATTATCTTACATATTGGTAGTAAAAATGGGTTTTTGGATGGCTGCCTGAAGTGTTTCGTTGGGACAAAAAGTGCGGCGTCAGTGGATTACCATAACGAGATGAATAAACAACATTACGAAGAATGGTTTAGAACAGTGCTTTCCGTAATACCTGACAAATCAGTAATCGTAATTGACCAAGCACCGTATCACACAATGTTGGATCCTAATTTTCGAAATCCTACAACTGCCTGGACAAAACAAAAAATAATAGGATGGATGTCCCAGCGAAAAGCAACATTGCCCGATGGATTTACAACGTTTAATGAATTAACCAAACCAATGCTTTTAGACCTATGCAAGAACTATCACTTTCCAAAAACGTATCTTTTAGATACAATTGCAAAGAAGTTACGTAATGATAATGTAAAGCTTCTATGGTTGCCAGTTGCACACTGTGAATTCAACGCAATTGAATTAATTTGGGCATATGTGAAAAATAAAGTGGCAAAATTGAATACTACGTTTAAAATCACAAATGTACTAAATTTGTGTCTTGAAACGATGCAGAACGTGCCAAATTCTGTTTGGGAAAATTGCGTTGGACACGCTAATAAAATTGAGGAATCCTACAGAGAAAAAGACCACTTAGTTGATATTGTTGTAGAACCATTAATTATAAATTTAGATGATGATGAAGATGATGATCCAAATGAAGACTTTAGTAATGATGAAGAAGGAGAAAACGATCCATAAGTGTAGGTATTCTTCGGTAAAAAAGAGTGGTGTAATCCAAGCAGGTTATTTTTAGTTTTAGAATTAAATAAATTTTGCCAGGGCTTTGTACCTTAAAAGTTAAATCAGATGTGATTCTACGTAAACAGGCCACTTTCACATATTTCTTTTATTATTAAGCAAAGGCAAATGCAGACAAACTTAACACAGCATTTGTTACAATTTTCCAAATATGCGAATCATAAAAATAAGGGAACATAAAAAATATTGTTTTTCTTTTAGGTGAATTATACATGAATAAATCTAATTGGCCTATTTACGTTACTCACTTTGAAGTAATATTTGTAAATTACTATTGTTCTACTACACACGTTTTGCCTATTATATAGATCTTAATAAAACAATCGAACATCGTTAAATACAAATAAATGTAAATATTTACCAATGCATATACTTATTTTTTCTTAATTTTACCAGTTACCTAATTTATCATATAGAGCACAAAAATAAAAGCCTTCACTATATTGCATTACTTTAATGATTATTACCTTAACACCCATACTATTGCACCTTCGACGCCCCGCTCCATCCCGCAAGCTCAATGCTGCTATCCTTTACACAAATTAATTGTTTGTTTTTAGGTTTATGACAACTGCCAAAACAAAATTTTCGTTAAACGTAAAGGTACATCTCTTTATATGTAATACAAAAAAACAAAAATTTTTGCTGTAAGATTACTGGTAGTAATTACATAACCACCATCATTTTTTGAATATTACTACCAAACCTAAGACAAAAAAATAAAAATAATATTTTTTGGGAATAAAGTAAGGTTCACTTTATCGCCTGTACAAAATTAGTTAGGCCTGGGAGTACCAGTAAGGCACAATAAATTTTTAAAATTGAGTAATTGATGAAATAGGGAAAAAATGGTGACAATTTTATAATTACCTTCCCATTAGAAAAGCACCAAGGCATCTACGGTTACAAAGTTTTACATGTGTAATAGAGACAAGTAACTTTACCGAAATATGTGAAAATTATATTTTTTAAAATTGTACTTTTTACTTTACAAGCTTCCAAACTGAGGGGTCAAAACTTTAGAAATGGATAGTAGACTCTTGTTGCATTAACACTTAACACTTGTGACACCTGTACCGAAACAAGGCGCATGCGCCTATGGGTTTATAAGCAAAAAAAGTTTAATTTGGTGAGATCTATCAACCCCTAAATTTTGGCACAATAGTTTCGGAACACCCTGTATATATACATATATATATATATATATATATATATATATATATATATATATATATATATATATATATATATATATATATATATATATATATATATATATGGATGGCGCATGTTACGAAGCCCACTACAACCCACAGATGAACGGAAGCCCGAGGTTTACGGGGTAAGGGGATTTTGGTGATGTCGTTATTCTCGGGTTTTACGAAGCCCAGATGTATATATGAGTTTGCAATGTTTAGAGCACTCATATTATATGAAGCCCGACAATGTTGCCAGAGTTTGATACAACATTTAATTTATACCGTAGTAAGTACGCCGATTGTACGAAGCCCGTTGGCGTATATATAAGTTTATTTATATCCTGCCGATTATAAGCCGCCCAGCAATATTGACATGTGTTTACCATTACATAAATACTTGCATTATTTGTAGTCTTATATTCACATTCTATAGTGTGTAACAAAAGTATGTAAACCTCGAAATATCTTGCAAACCGTTATCGGATTTTTATGAAATTTTGTACATTTAGGTACGAAATTACACCCGATCCAGTGGTGAATTCCGCATTGTTGTCACGTTTACCGTTTTTCTGAAAACGACAGGAACTTTTTTTTTAATGGAACGCTCTATATTTTATTCGATTTTCGAATGTAACTTAGAATTCTGAATACTTCTTTACATTTTATCCTAAAGTTTACAGTTTTTTGAAGAAATGGTGGTCAAAAATCGTTATTTTATTGCATTTTACGCGTACCAAATGATAGTTCAATTGGCGCGGGCAGTTGAAAGTAAGTTTGGCGGTTGTTTCAGAAGAATTGACTGTGATTTCTCTCACTGACACTCTTCGTGCGCCTGGCCCGGGAATAGCTTCACCTAAATCTAATGACGAACAGGTACAATTTAATAATATAAATGTCCGTGAAGCCGTGAAGCCGTTTTTTTAAATATGATTTAAGGACAAAGTTAGACAGAAATAATGGTTTATAGACTTTTCCTAACTACCCTCAAATTAGAAGCAAAATCGGTGCGGGTTAGGGGTTGAAAATATTTAAAAATGCACCAAAAAATCTGTCTTTATTTTTTTTCTTTGATTTTGGACGAGGTTACATATTTATCGTTTGACAGGTGATTTATGCTACTAATTTAGGCGAACGTCTGGAAGGACCCTATCAATCAAATATCAAACGATAAATGTGTTGTAACCCCATTCAAAATATTAGGAAAAAAATTAAAACGGAATTTTAGGTGCATCTTTTTGATATCTTCAACTCCTAAACCCGTGCCGATTTTGCTACTAATTAAGGAGCAGTCAGGGGAAGTTTATTACCCATTATTTCTATATATTTTTTTCTTTAGAACGCATATTTTTAGAAAAACTATTTGTATGGAGTTTTGGTGCGGATGATTTTGATTTTAACGCTATTAACAACCAGGATTTTACCACCGCAATGAATAAACAAGATGAAAATGCCCTCCCTGATAATACCAAAGAGCTTGAACTTAGTAGTTCACCAATGACCAGCCAGAACCTTCAAAACGAAAATCCACCACCAGGATGTACCAGTGATTATATTGCACCAATACTCAGTCAAATTAATGAAGACGTAAGCCGTAGATGTCAAGAAGGAAATGCGCGTAATATTGGACAAAACCTTTAAGACGAAAGCACACCTTGTGATAATTCAAATAACGACTTTGCACCGGTGACCAACCAAAATCTTCGACACGAAAATCCACCTCCAGGAAATACCAGTGATTATATTGCACCAATCCCCAGTCAAATTAATGAAGATATAAACCATAACCTTCAAGAAGAAAATACACCCAATATTGGACAAAACCTTGAAGACGACAACACACCTTCTGATAATTCAAATAACGATATTGCAGCTATCCAAAACTTTCAAGGTGACAACATACTCCTTTGTATTGTCAACGATTATACTGCGCCAATGATCAGCACAACTAAACTAGATAAAAATGTCCTCCCTGATAATACCAAAGATTATATTGCACCAATGCCCAGTCAAATTGATGAAGATGTAAACTATAACCTTCAAGAAGAATTCACACCCAATATTGGACAAAACCTTCAAGACGAAAACACACCTTTTGATAATTCAAATAACGATATTGCAGCTATGACCAACCAAAACTTTCAAGGTGAAAACGTACTCCGAGTTGCGTATATTGCGCCAATGACCAGCAGAACTAAAAATAACTTTATCTCTAATGATTTACAAAATTATATAGAGAGAATACTTCTGAAATCAATAGTCCTCGATATCCCACGTAGACTTCAAGCCTAAGTACTAACGTACCGTGGGTGTCTGAAGAGAAGGGAAATGTAGTCTATTGACATGGGATTTGAAGGATTGGAGGTTATGACGGGAAGGGAAAACATCTGCAGGCAATTTGTTCCATAATCTGGAGACCCTAGGTATGAATGAGCGAGAGAAGTGGTCTGTTCTAGGCTTTTGTAGCTGGACAGTAAAGGGACGCATACGTAACGCGCCTCTTGTTGTTCTGTTAGGGACATTTAAGGGGGGAATAATACCGGCTAGTTCTTCAGAGCAAAATCCGTGGAAGTAGCGGTAGAAAAGTGACAAATCCCCTACAGCGCGGCGATGAGCGAGAGATGGGAGTTTTCTCGTGAGGGCTGGGTCATTTTATCCTTATCGAATGGCTCTCTTTTGAATAGAATCAAGAATCTTAAGTGTCGAAGGTGATGCCGCTCCCCAGATGTGGGAGCAGTACTCTAGGTTAGGTCTTATTTGGGAAACATAGAGAGTGTATAAGTTGGAAGGGGAGAAGTATTTTCTGGCTCGAAAGAGAAAACCAACCTTTTTAGCTGCCGATGTAGCTACTGAAGTAATGTGTTTGTGCCCGCTGAGATCATGTTCGAAAGCGACGCCAACGAGATCGAATGTTTCGTTGTTTTGTAGGGCTTGGCCGTTCATGTGGATGGGGTACGCGGGGAGCAAGACTGGGTTTTGGAGGCGTTGAACTGAACAAGGTTCTTGGCACCCCAGTCTAAGATTAATTGAAGATCTTGGGAAAGGGATAGGTACAGGGTTATTCATTATATTTTGACACCCACCTACAGCTCTTATTACAAGTTATAGAAAAAAACTTTAAATACAAAAGTTTTAAGTTTTTTCACGTATTATCTTTTGGTAATAGCGGAAATAAAAAATCGACTTTACAACATTGAGAAAATTAATTGAGTCTTATTTTTTTAAATGGAACACCCTGTATATTATTAGCTCAAATGAAAGATCTCTTTGTTCTGATTTCAAATATATATAATTTGTTGGCATTTGGTTCAGCCGCTTTTGAAATATTTGAGTTTATAACTTATTTTTCTACAATAATTGGAGATCATCAGTCATTAAAGTTTGTTGCTTTAATATAATCAAGTTGCCTCGAAAACGTATTGTTGTAGTTTAAATAAAGTATTTTTTTAAACTCAAATATTTCAAAAGTGGCTGAACCAAATGCCAACAAATTATATATATTTCAAATCAGAACAAAGAGATCTTTCATTTGAGCTAATAATATATAGGGTGTTCCATTTAAAAAAATGTGACTCAATTAATTTTTTCAATGTTGTAAAGTCGATTTTTTATTTCCGCTATTACCAAAAAATACTACGTGAAAAAACCTAAAACTTTTGTATTTAAAGTTTTTTTTCTATAACTTGTAATAGGAGCTGTAGGTGGGTGTCAAAATATAATGAATAACCCTGTACATAGATCTGCGTCTATTATCCAACTCCTGATTCGAAACTTGGCTGGAAAAATGAATATTGGAGTGAAGAATACTATCGCCAGCATAACTGTGGATGGGATTAGTAGTTGAAGAGAGCAGTTCATTAATGTGAAGAAAAAATAGGGTTGGTGCCAGGGCTGAGCCTTGGGGGACACCAGCATTGATAGAATGGAAGTTAGATGAGTGACCGTCAACCACAACAGATATGCGCCGATTCGAGAGGAAGCTGCCGATCCAGGTACATAGTTTGGTAGGAAGACCGTAAGAAGGTAGGTTGTTGAGGAGTGCGGCATGCCACACTTGGTCAAAGGCCTTGGAAATATCGAGAGCAACAATCTGAGATTCGCCATGAAATTCAAGAGACTTGTTCCAGTTATGTGTGACAAAGCTAAGGAGATCAGCTGTTGATCTTCGGTAACGAAATCCGTACTGTCTGTCATGGATGATTTTGTGTTTTTCTAGATATTTTAGAATTTGCTAGTTGATTACTTTCTCCATAACTTTGCTGACAACGGAGAGAAGAGAGATAGTTCTATAATTGGATGGAAGGGACTTTCTTCGGGACAGGCTACACACGAGCAGTCTTCCAGCTATCTGGGAAGATACCCATGTCATAAGAGATCTGGAAAAGACGAGTTAAGATGGGTGAAAGTTCTGGAGCGCATTTTTTTAGAACAATTGCTGGTATGCCATCCAGACCAGAGGACTTTTTGGCAGTGGCGGCTGGTGAAATTTCAAAGTTGTATATCTCTGTTCCTACTTACAGGACCCGAACCAAATTTACGGGTTTTAATAGTGAGTCCACTGGGAATGTTTTGGTAAAGAAAAAAAACATTTTGTAATTTGCGAAAAAAAGTTAAATTTTTGGTGTGCCCCTCCTAGGAAAAAAATGAAAGCGTCTAGGTATTTTATTTATTATTTTTTCTAAACAAATTTTACATCATTCTGTCGACAGTTTTTAAATTTTGAGAGAAAAAAAGGTGTTAGGAGAAAGTTATAGTCATTTGAATTTTTTGTAAAATTATATTTTAGGCTTAAAAAAATTCAAATGACTATAACTTTCTACTAACACCTTTTTTTCTCTCAAAATTTAAGAACTGTCGACAGAATGATGTAAAATTTGTTTAGAAAAAAGAATAAATAAAATACCTAGACGTTTTCATTTTTTTCCTAGGAGGGGCACACCAAAAATTTAACTTTTTTTCGCAAATTACAAATTCCCAGTGGACTCACTATTAAAACCCTTAAATTTGGTTCGGGTCCTGTAAGTAGGAACAGAGATATACAACTTCGAAATTTCACCAGCCGCCACTGCTTTTTGGTGTCAAGGGATAGAAGAATTTTTTGAACTTGTTTGACCTTAATTATTATATCGGGCATTTTGTGGGGTACAGACTTAGCGGGTGGAAGAGCGAAATTGGGGGGAGCGATCAGGGTGGAATTGGCGGCGAATTGTTTGGCGAATAGTTCTGCTTTCCCTTTAGAGGTGGAGATAACTTCCTTGTCAGAGGTCAGGGGAGGAAAAGTGCTTCTACAGAAGTTCTGACTAATGTTTTTGGCAAGTGATCAGTCTAGATAGTTATTCAGACTTCTCAGATCTTGAGTCCTTAGAATCTGAATATTGTCCATCAACAGCATCGGTGGCATCCGATACATCGGGAAATATCCAGGAATAAAGAGTGCGACAAATAATAATAACATTGTTGGAGAACTACTCCAACACTGTCTGTTTTATTAAAATACAAAATATTTCATTTCTTGAATCATGATTTAATTTATTATTTGTATAAAATCTTTACACCAAACGTTCATCCAAAGCGTCTATAAATAGACATTCTCGAAAATTTGCTTCACGCAGACAGTCAAGAATGCGAGATAGTCACTCAACAAAATGTTAATTCTTTATTTCGAACGCATCTCTCACTGATTGACTGGGCTCGCTGCTTTCTCCAAAGGGCGATCAGCCAATTAAAACCCTTTCGCGCGCGTTCCAACGTTGAACGGTACGCCGACACCGACACTCTCGATCGAAACTTACGATTGTCAAGTACACCGTAAACAACGCGTTCAAAGATGAATTTTGATCGTCATTGAAATATCTTTCGCTTTTTAATTTCTTGAGCAGAAAAACTGCCTTGAAACTTTGTATTTCGATACAATGAATACTGTAAACTCTTGCAGAAATGTTATTGTGGTTGTAATTACGTCAACCTTGTGTTTTATCCACGCTTTCGCGCTAAATTCAGTGCTGTGAATAATTTGTAACTACAAACGACCCGATAGAGTCAGGTAGGATCTTTCTGAATTAACTTTGGTAGTTCTCAACCCTGCTACGACGTTTTCGCTGTATGGAAACGTAGCAGTTATCCCGTTTTAATTTGCTGACAAACCAAATAAATGACTAGTGTAATTTGATCATTTGAAATTTGAGTAAATTGATATTATGTTTTCTTCTGCTACGAAAGTAGACAAACTTTAAAAGTATTTACACCTTTCATGATATAGTATTTAACTTTTTCTCTTTGCCATAACACACTGTTGTGAATCTGTTAATAGTGAAACTTAGTGTTTGATTTCCCCCTTTGTATTTATTGTACAATCTTTTATTGTAGTAAAACGGTAAGAGTAGGATTTGTATAAAGTATGTATTGAGTAGCCCGTGACAACACGAAATCATGGGATTTACAAAGCTGTTCTAGTGAATAGCCGATCGGGGTTACTCTTGTACTGTTTATATAAATTTGTTGACTACTTTTGCATTTTGTAGATAATTCATATTATGAAACTTAATTGCCGTTGAACATTATACCATAATAAACTTTATAAATAAATTCCCACTTGTATGTAAACTCAGGCTTACAATTATTTCAATTTAAAACCCCAATGAACCGCACCTAAGGAAAAACAGGAATGCCTTAAACGTAACTTTTGCTAACCTTCGACAAACCACGAAGGTTACCCTGCAGATATGCTTTATGAACTAAATAGTTCCTAAACAAATTTGATGGTCCTTCGAGCCGGATTTTTGTAAGTTTGAGTTTGCATAATTGTTATAAAAAATTTTGTGAAAAAAGAAAATTTTCTCTTTGAAAGTTAAAATTTATTTCTTGTCTTTTACACTCATCAGTAGTGATAAATATCTCTAATTAGTTTTTTGAAAAGGTATAAATTGTGTCATGTAAAACTTTCTGCAGGCATTCGCGCGTATTAAGATTTTAAATTTTGTACGTACACTAAAAGAGTGTTATTTTTTAAAGTATTGAAGTATCATAGATTATTCTTGATATGGCACAAAAGGTGTCATGCTTTTCTATCGCTCGTATAGAAAACTCATAGCAAGTTTAGAGTCATCAGTACCCTAGCTTTCTATTTTATTTTATTGCCTTTCTATCACTCGTATAGAAAACTCGTAGTAAAGTTTAGAGTCATTAGTACCTAACTTTCTATTTTATTTTGAATTGCTTGTCTATCGCTCGTATAGAAACCTCGTATTAAAGTTTAGCGTCATCAGCACCTGACTTTCTATTTTATTTTGAATTGATTATTGAAAAACAATTTATGTCGCTCTCTTGCTAAAGTGTTATTCAACGTATAAACCATTTTTTGTACTCGCACAGCATGTGCAAACATTGAAAACGTTTTTTATTGCTAAATTTTGACTACTTGTCTAAAAAAAACAAAATTTGTGTTACACTCGAAAAAAGTGATACAAATTTTGACAAATCGTGCTACACTGAAAAAAATTGGCTCAAATTTGGATTAAAGTTTTATTTGCTCAAATTTTTGTTTTTGAATAGAAATATCGCTCTATTCTTGTACGCCCTTTGTCTTAAGGGGCATAAACCTATCTTTTACACAAAAAAGATAAATATTTTTTGAAAATTTTTCCTTTCTCTGCACAATCGGTGTGCTCTCTCGAAAACTTAAAACAAAAAGGTTTTAATTTTTTGCAATTTATACATTGTTAGAAATCTTACATAATGACGTCAAAAGAAGACTTATGTAGGAAACGGGCAGGTTACAAAGGTTTTATTACTCACTTAACCAACTGGTTTAGTACCGCGCAGGATACTGAAGATAATTATCTTGCATATAAAATTCGACTTGAAAGCTTAACTAAAGTTTTTGCTAATTATTCTACCGTTCAAGAAGAAATTGAATTAATTGACCCTGAAAATACTGATCGAGCTGATGTTGCAGATAAATTCTTCAAGTTACATGTGGAATTGGAAAGCAAAATTTCCTCTCTTTTACAATCGCAAACTGGGAGTGTTACTCCTCCCCCAATAACTGTTGCCAGGCCAACTATTCCCCAAGTACGGTTACCTGAAATTCACATACAAACATTTGCTGGTGAAATTTCAGAATGGACCTCCTTTTATCAACTTTTTTCTGCATTAATCGATGATAACCCCTCTTTAGGTGATGTACAAAAGTTCATGTACCTTAAATCTTTATTGAAAGATGAACCCTTAAAACTTATTGACACGCTTGCTGTCACAAATCAAAATTATGCTTCCGCTCTTACCATTTTAAAAAATCGGTATGAAAATAAAACGACTATTATAAATACGCATCTAATGAATTTATTAGACATTCCCTCCATCTCTAAAGGTAGCTCTCATGCTCTAAGAGATTTTGTCACAAATTGCAAACGCAATGTTGAATCTTTAAAAAATTCAAATTTGTCTTTTGAAGAACTTTGGAATCTAATAATTGTCCATTTACTTGAAAGAAAATTGGATTTTGTCTCAAAAAAGGCTTTTGAAAGTGAAAAGAAAGTAAACACTATCCCAGAAATTGATGACTTTTTTAAATTTCTTGATCATAGATGCACTGTCTTTGAAAATCTAGCGAGTCTAGATGGCACTGCAAGTAAAAAATCTAATTTATCTCTACATGTCAATCAGACAAACTCTCGTTCTGAAAAATGTTTATTTTGCAACGAATCGCACAAAATCTACTCTTTTATGAAATTTAAAGGTTTACAAGTGGCCGAAAGGCACAAATTTATAAAATCAAAAAATTACTGTTTCAATTGCTTGGGTGATGGTCATAGAACCTCCCAATGTCAATCTACACGAGTGTGTTCCATATGTTCTCAGAAACATCACACTCTTTTACATTTTTCCAACTCTCAACATGCGACTACGTCATCGTATCAACAAGCAACTTCCCCCAATTCTCAAGTTGTGAACCCCCCTACTTATCAACAAAGTATGTTGTCACCACAACAAAATATAATTACCCCGAACTATAATGTTCCTCCACCAAACTTTCAAAATACTTTCCCAGTTACAAATGTAACAAATCAATCTCAATCGTTATTACCTCCTCAGCAATCTTCGCATCAGGCAAGAGCTGAAACCTCGCAAGGGAATAGTACACGAATTTTCCACGCAAAAAATTCTGGGCAACCTAGCCCGACTACAAACTCGAACAATTCGAATATTGAATCAAGCGCTCCACAATCGTTGTCTGCAATGACAAATAAACCTTCTCATGTGCTGTTAGCTACAGCTTCTGTATATATCTACAATGCAAATGGCATTCGTATCTCAGTTAGATGTTTGTTGGACAGCGGTTCCCAGACATCATTTATTACTAAATCAATGGTTAACAAACTACAATTAAACACTTATAAAAAACAACTTAGTATTTCTGGAATTTCCCAGACCAATTCAACCTCAAATGAAATGATAGATTTAACGTTACATTCTAAGGTCAATTACAGACAGAAATTTAGACTTTCTTGTGCTGTTTTGCCAAACATCTCGTGTCAACTTCCACAAGTAAATATTAATGCCTCTAGACTTCATATCCCAAGAAATGTTTCCTTAGCTGATCCAGACTTTGGAACTTCTCATGACATTGATTTATTGATCGGAGCAGAGCTCTACTATACTCTGTTGCTTCAAGGTATAATAAAACTTGGCAACAACCTTCCCATACTCCAAGAAACTTATCTAGGATGGATAGTTGCTGGAAATATTCCGCAAAATTTATTGACTCATAATAAAAATGTTTCTCGTTTTACTTCTTGTTCGACTGTGCAAGGCAGCGAACACTCAAAGGTGTCATTGTTTCTGCAAACTGCAGCAGAACAACAAACTCTAAATGATACTCTTGAAAAATTCTGGACCATTGAGGAACTTCCTCAAAAGGTTTCTCTCCCTCCTCTCGATGAAAGCGCTGAACGCATTTTTGTCAACACGACTGAAATTTTACCTGACGGTCGATATCAAGTCGACCTTCCCCTCAAAACCCCTGATGAAATTAAAACCCTTGGAGAATCTTTCTATATTGCAAAGAAAAGATTTCTCAATCTTGAAAATAAACTAAACAACAACCCCTCACTTCGTCAAGATTACTCAAAATTTATTGACGAGTATACTGACCTAGGTCACGCTAAATATGTGCCTCTATCTCTTGAAACGACAGATTGTAGCAATCAAGCTGTCAATAAATATTTTATTCCCCACCATCCAGTATTTCGCGAAAATAGTGCAACATCAAAAATTCGAGTAGTTTTTGATGGTAGCTGCAAGACGAGCAGCAATATTTCATTAAATGATATTGTTTTGAAAGGTTTTCAGGTGCAGCCTAACCTTTATGACATTCTATGTCGCTTTCGTTGTTTTAAGTTTGTTCTGACTACGGACATTGAGAAAATGTACCGCCAAATAAAGATAAACCCTGATCACTGTTTTTTATTGAACATTCTTTGGAGACCTACTCCAAGTGAAGATATTAAATGTATTGAACTTTCCACAGTTACGTATGGTACGAACTGTGCCCCTTATTTAGCAACTCGTGTCTTAAATGACATTGCTAATAAAAATGTTGAACAATTTCCCCTGGCCTCTGACGCCTTATTGAACCATACTTATGTTGATGACATAATTTATGGATGCGAATCTCAACACGATTTACAAAAAATGTATGATGAATTAACTTCTTTATTAAAAACTCATGGTTTTACTTTGCACAAATGGTGCTCCAATTCTCCCACCTTTCTTGAAAATTTGTTAATGAAACAACCCCCTGAAGTTGATGTGCCCATTGGCGACGCTTCTAGTTCCATTTTAGGGTTAAAATGGAACCCTTCTACTGATATATTTACTTTCGCTCCCCCTCAAACGTTAAACACCACTTGTGTAACCAAACGTGCTATTCTCTCCATTATTGCTCAAATGTACGACCCCCTTGGATTAGTTTCGTGTGTCATTGTACTCGGCAAACTAATCATGCAAAAACTATGGCTCCTAAAAATAGGTTGGGACATAGAAATTACTGATCCTCATATTCGCTCTCTGTGGAATAATTTTATTTCCAACATTGTAAATTTAAATCAAATTAGAATCCCTCGAAATTTATTTCTTAACAAACCTAAGCGTAAGACGCAACTACATGGGTTTGCAGATGCAAGTATGTCAGCTTATGCTGCTTGTGTGTACTTTCGAACCTTGTATGAAGATGGAACAGTTTCATCAAGTCTAGTAACTTCTAAATCTAGAGTTGCTCCCTTAAAAACCATATCTCTCCCAAGACTAGAGTTAAGCGCAATGCTTCTCTTATCTCAGTTAATTAAAAATGTACAAGAAATTCATGAAAATCATTTACAAATAGATTCTACTCACTTATGGACTGATTCCATGATAGCTCTCTGCTGGATACAATCTCATGCATCCAGATGGTCTGTCTTTATTTCAAATCGAGTGTCACAAATTCAAGAGCTTACGTCAAAATGCACTTGGAGACACATTGATACAAAAAATAATCCCGCTGATTTGCCCTCTCGTGGTTGCTTACCACAGCAATTATTGAATTGCCCCCTTTGGTTCAATGGACCAGACATTTTGTCTCAAACTGAAAACTTTGATTTTTCACCCGTGACTCATAACATTGAAACATATAGTTCAAATGAAAAGGTCTATAAAGCAATGCTTTCTGAAGAAAGAAAAATTTCCCCCTTGTCACTGCATATTTCTGCTGACGAAATTGAATTTTGGAACACTGTATTTGGAAAATTCTCAAAATTCTCCAAATTACATAGAGTTATCACATATTGTCTTCGCTTTGCAAATAATGCAAAACCCAATGTTACAAGAAACTCTGGACCTTTGTCCAATGTTGAATTAAATACCTCTTTCCTTACTGTTGTCAAGGCTTTGCAAGCCAAACACTTTTCCAAAGAAATTTTGGAATTGAAAAATAATAAACTTTTGTCAAACAAAAATCTTTTATCATTTAAACCATTTTTTTGTGAAGCTGACGGCCTTCTACGCGTGGGAGGACGTTTAGAAAACGCAGATATTCCCTTTGAACATAAACACCCCATTTTATTACCAGCTCATAATAATGTAGTTACTATGATGCTCTCGCAAGAACATAAACGGTTGGGTCATGCTGGAGCTCAAACTGTTTTGTCAAATTTTCGCTTACGTTGTTGGCCGTTAAATGGCCTAAAAGAAATCAAAAAGATTATTCGCAATTGTATTACATGTTATCGCTTTCGCGCTGAACCTGCTCAGCAACTTATGGCCGATCTTCCTAAAGATCGTGTCCAAATATCTCGTCCCTTCCAAAAAGTTGGAGTTGACTTTGGTGGACCATTTCTCATCAAATCATCTCGCCTCAGAAAGGCTCCTCTAACAAAATGTTATATTTCGATCTTTGTATGTATGGTTACAAAGGCAGTTCACATAGAACTCGTCTCAAGTCTCTCGACTGAAGCATTCATTGCTTGTCTTAAACGCTTTATTGCCCGACGAGGCAACCCGTCTGTAATTTATTCAGACAATGGCACAAATTTCCAAGGTGCAAAAAATCAATTATATGATCTTTATCAATTCTTTCAAAAGCAAACCAATATTGATTCAATTCATGACTTTTTAACGTGTAATCAAACGATTTGGAAATTCATTCCACCTAAATCTCCTCATTGGGGAGGAATTTGGGAAGCCGCAATTAAAAGCGCAAAATTTCATATGTTACGACTTATTGGTAATGCTCATCTCACTTATGAAGAGCTTAGTACTGTACTAACTCAAATAGAAGCTATTCTAAATTCTCGTCCTTTATGTCCTTTATCTAATGACCCTTCAGACTTACAAAGTCTAACCCCTGGACATTTTTTGATTGGTACCAGCCTCATGGCGTTCCCTGAGCGGGACATTACTAAACAAAACGAAAACCGACTTTCATTTTGGAGTAGATGTACTCAAATACAACAATTGTTCTGGAAGCGTTGGTCTACAGAACATTTGAATCAATTACAAAATCGGCCAAAATGGCTTCTCCCATTTGAGAATATTAAACTCAATGATATCGTCTTATTAAAAGAAAATGATACTACTCACCCGTTGAAATGGCCTTTAGCAAGAGTCGTAAATACTATTTGTGGACCTGATGGAAAGGTTAGAATGGTTATGCTGAAAACAGCAGAGGGAACATACTCTCGTTCCATAGCAAAAATTTGCCCGCTACCGATGGAGTCAGCTGCCAGTGGAAATACCGGCAGCAACACCTAAATTTTTGTTTTTCCTTTCTTTACTGCCACTATGGCTCTTGCGCCCCAACACTGGTTGCATCCCGGTGTATAAATAACAGATGCCTTCTCTTCCGGTGGTAGTGCACCATCCCTTCGGACCATGATTCCACACTGGACATGGCCCGGTTTCGTTGCTGGGTGGTTGACACGTCAGCAGCTGATTCCACTGTTTAACTTACTTATTAAAATTGTAATTATAGTATTTTTTCTTCTTGTTTTTGAAGCTATGACGCTTCAACGCGGGGCAGTATGTTGGAGAACTACTCCAACACTGTCTGTTTTATTAAAATACAAAATATTTCATTTCTTGAATCATGATTTAATTTATTATTTGTATAAAATCTTTACACCAAACGTTCATCCAAAGCGTCTATAAATAGACATTCTCGAAAATTTGCTTCACGCAGACAGTCAAGAATGCGAGATAGTCACTCAACAAAATGTTAATTCTTTATTTCGAACGCATCTCTCACTGATTGACTGGGCTCGCTGCTTTCTCCAAAGGGCGATCAGCCAATTAAAACCCTTTCGCGCGCGTTCCAACGTTGAACGGTACGCCGACACCGACACTCTCGATCGAAACTTACGATTGTCAAGTACACCGTAAACAACGCGTTCAAAGATGAATTTTGATCGTCATTGAAATATCTTTCGCTTTTTAATTTCTTGAGCAGAAAAACTGCCTTGAAACTTTGTATTTCGATACAATGAATACTGTAAACTCTTGCAGAAATGTTATTGTGGTTGTAATTACGTCAACCTTGTGTTTTATCCACGCTTTCGCGCTAAATTCAGTGCTGTGAATAATTTGTAACTACAAACGACCCGATAGAGTCAGGTAGGATCTTTCTGAATTAACTTTGGTAGTTCTCAACCCTGCTACGACGTTTTCGCTGTATGGAAACGTAGCAGTTATCCCGTTTTAATTTGCTGACAAACCAAATAAATGACTAGTGTAATTTGATCATTTGAAATTTGAGTAAATTGATATTATGTTTTCTTCTGCTACGAAAGTAGACAAACTTTAAAAGTATTTACACCTTTCATGATATAGTATTTAACTTTTTCTCTTTGCCATAACACACTGTTGTGAATCTGTTAATAGTGAAACTTAGTGTTTGATTTCCCCCTTTGTATTTATTGTACAATCTTTTATTGTAGTAAAACGGTAAGAGTAGGATTTGTATAAAGTATGTATTGAGTAGCCCGTGACAACACGAAATCATGGGATTTACAAAGCTGTTCTAGTGAATAGCCGATCGGGGTTACTCTTGTACTGTTTATATAAATTTGTTGACTACTTTTGCATTTTGTAGATAATTCATATTATGAAACTTAATTGCCGTTGAACATTATACCATAATAAACTTTATAAATAAATTCCCACTTGTATGTAAACTCAGGCTTACAATTATTTCAATTTAAAACCCCAATGAACCGCACCTAAGGAAAAACAGGAATGCCTTAAACGTAACTTTTGCTAACCTTCGACAAACCACGAAGGTTACCCTGCAGATATGCTTTATGAACTAAATAGTTCCTAAACAAACATAAACAACAAAACAATAAACCTAAGCCAATCTGAGCAAACAGGCATTTTTAATGGCCGAAATAGTGTAAATACTACTGCAGGCGACTGCAAAATCAGGCATTCCCAACACATGATATAACTTTAAACTGATCTGATTCGACTCGATAAATATGAAACCCAAAGAAACATGGCTAAAAGGAAGATTTTTACCATTGCATCTCTTGAGGAATGCTTCGTAGATTTTGTAGTCGTCTGTTGAATTAACACCTTTGAATACAGTTAAGATCCGATATTTCACTAATTTCAATATTTAAAGATTTTTTGTCTAAAATCAATACCTATCACATTTATAACAGATTTGTAAGATATGTAAACACTGCACTGCACGTTCATTTTAAAATAAATAAATACATCTAGTGCATTTATTATTTTATTTTGGATACATACATGCACGATAGACATAAATTACCTTTTCAACAATCAATCCAATTTTTAGATTTTTATTCTTTTGTTTTTAAGATTTCAATCGAACCAGTTTTGGTAAAACACCCTGTATAAAACTACAGCATAAACCTAAATGATATTATGGGTTAACCAGAAAAACTAGTAGTTTGACTTAGTAAACTTCCACTATATTGACAAAATTATTGACATGTTTCGCTACACTGTAGCTTCTTCGGAATAAGTTTTACGAATGAGTGGTGACTAACACTTGCAATAATGTAAACCTCTAGGGTAATTAAATAATATAATAAAATAGGGGTAGGTAGATGATTTAATCAGGTACATTTGGGTTTTCCTAAAGCTTAAGATGAATGTAATATTTTATTTTTACAAAGGGTTGTTATCAAACAAACTTTAATGAAGTAGAATTACTAGTAAAGCTTAAGATGCCTAAACTATTTTATTTTTACAAAGAGGTGTTAAACAAATTTAATAAGGTAGAATTACTAAGCTCTATTTGGTCATTAAGAAGTACGTTGGAGTTTTTAAGTTTATTTATTTCCATGGACTCTAGCAAATTCAATTTGACACCTTTATTTTCAATATGTAAAATTTTATAATTCGGATCAAAATTATGTTGATTTTCTACTAAATGGCAGGCATAATTAGAGTCTTGTTTATGTTTAATAAAGCTATTGTGATGTTCTTGTATCCTTTTACCAAAATTCCTACCAGTTTGGCCTATGTACGTCTTCGGACAGTCTTTACATGTTAATTTGTAAACACCGGATTTTTTATTTTTGTTTGTTTTTGTTTTACTATTTCTAATGAATCTGCCTAATGAATTATTGGTTTTGTAAGCAACGTTGATATCATGTTTATTTAAAAAATTGCCAATCTTTTTAGTAGGCTCTCCAACAAAAGTAATAAGGTTAAATTTTTTATTAGGGTCCCTGATGTGTGGATAAACTAAATCAATGGCTTTTCTGTATGTTTTTTTCTTTAAAATTTGATCAATTAGATTAGATGCATATCCATTATTAATAGCAATTTGTTTTATTATGTTCAACTCTTTCAAAAAATCTTCTTCATTTAAAGGGAAAGTTACAAGTCTATGAATCATGCTATGGAATGCTGCTAATTTATGTTGTATGGGGTGGCAAGAATTATTAGGTATTGTAGTATCTGTATGAGAGGGTTTGTGGTAGACAGAGAAGACATGTTTATTATTTTCTGTTTTTATAGTTATGTCGAGAAAATTAATGGAGCCATTTAATTCTTTTTCTATAGTAAATTTGATATTATTATGTAAGCCATTGATAAATTCTAGAAAAACTTTTAATTGTCTATCAGTACCTAGAAAACATGTAATGACATCGTCGACGTACCTAAACCAATAAAGAAATTGTTTAAAAAGAGGGTGATTACTGATTTTATTTTCCAAAAAATCCATAAATATTTCTGCTAATAAGGGGCTGAAGGGGTTGCCCATAATTAGTCCATTTTTGCTCGTATAAAAAGTATTATTGAATTCGAAATAATTTTGTTCAAGGCAGACAGAGATAGACTCTATTATTTCTTGCTTTTTAATGATATTGATATTTTGTGTACAAAGAAGTTGTTCAATCAAGTTAATAGTTTCTTTAGGTGGTATGCTAGGGAATAGATTGGTAACGTCAAAGGATATTAACTTTGCATTATTAGGTATTTTAATATTTTTTATCTTTTTAATGAGGTCTATTGAATTTTTTATTCCGAATTTAGGTGAAAATTGTGTATTTAATTTGATTATATCTATAAGTCTTTTGGAAAGTTTATACGATGGAGCTGAAAAGAAGGATACTACAGGTCTGATAGGGTAACCATCTTTATGTAATTTTATTAATGAATATAATCTTGGTGGCTGAGGGTTCATAAGGGTAAGTTTGATAGAATCCATGTCTGTAAATAGACTTTTACAATTTTGAATAATGTGTTTAATAGCTTTTTGAAACTTATCTGTTGGATCACGTTTTACAATTTCAAAATTACTAGGGTTAAGAAAATCAATCGTTTTTTTAATATAGTCGGTTTTATCTATTGCTACAATAGTATTGCCTTTATCTGCTTTAGTGAAAATTATATCCTCATATTTAGTTTTAATGTCAATAGCTGTTTGAATTTTTTGTTTAGAAACTGTAGGTTTTAAAAATTCTTTCTTGATAAGGTCTGATGCTTGATATTTTATGCTAGTATTAGCAGGAATATTTTTAAGTGCTAATTCTGTTTCAACCCTAATATATCTAAAGTTTTTATAGAAATGTTTTCTTGAAGGTTGTATTTGAAACCTTTTTTAATTAATGTGTTTTCTTTATCAGAAAATTTTTTTGATGATAAATTAGTAAATCTTTCAAAAAACTTATGATCTGAATGATTAGGTTTCTTATAGTTAGTTTGGGGAAACGAGAATTGGAGGTGAGAGACTCAAGTTTTTTCTTTTGTGTTAAATATTTTTTATGAGTAATGAAATTGACTTTTTCTCTGGTAGCAGAATCAAAAACAAGAAATTCAATATAATTTAATTTATGTACCAATTCCGTATGAACTACCTTGAGATAACGTTGTAAATACCTCTTTTTCTAAACTGGATTTTCTTTTCTTCTATTAACCACTTTTTCAACCTGCGACTGAGCCTTTTCTTGCTGCATTGCTTTTGTTGCTTGTCCTAAGCTTCATGTATCTCGGGAACACATTATTTTTGGAACACTTGTCGAAAAAACACAAATTTTGGGAACATATTGCACATCGTAATAGGAACTTGAAGTACCAGACGGCGAGGAAACTTACTGAAGCTTCTTTTAACAAATTGATTGAGTTGGCCGATACTTGGTGAAAGTCCATAACTAATATTATGGGTTAACCAGAAAAACTACTAGTTTGACTTAGTAAACTTCCACTATATTGACAAAATTATTGACATGTTTCGCTACACTGTAGCTTCTTCGGATAAGTTTTACGAATGAGTGGTGACTAACAATTGCAATAATGTAAACCTCTAGGGTAATTAAATAATATAATAAAATAGGGGTAGGTAGATGATTTAATCAGGTACATTTGGGTTTTCCTAAAGCTTAAGATGAATATAATATTTTATTTTTACAAAGGGTTGTTATCAAACAAACTTTAATGAAGTAGATACTAGTAAAGCTTAAGATGCCTAAACTATTTTATTTTTACAAAGAGGTGTTAAACAAATTTAATAAGGTAGAATTACTAAGCTCTATTTGGTCATTGAGAAGTACGTTGGAGTTTTTAAGTTTATTTATTTCCATGGACTCTAGCAAATTCAATTTGACACCTTTATTTTCAATATGTAAAATTTTATAATTCGGATCAAAATTATGTTGATTTTCTACTAAATGGCAGGCATAATTAGTCTTGTTTATGTTTAATAAAGCTATTGTGATGTTCTTGTATCCTTTTACCAAAATTCCTACCAGTTTGGCCTATGTACGTCTTCGGACAGTCTTTACATGTTAATTGTAAACACCGGATTTTTATTTTTGTTTGTTTTTGTTTTACTATTTCTAATGAATCTGCTAATGAATTATTGGTTTTGTAAGCAACGTTGATATCATGTTTATTTAAAAAATTGCCAATCTTTTTAGTAGGCTCTCCAACAAAAGTAATAAGGTTAAATTTTTTATTAGGGTCCCTGATGTGTGGATAAACTAAATCAATGGCTTTTTTGTATGTTTTTTTCTTTAAAATTTGATCAATTAGATTAGATGCATATCCATTATTAATAGCAATTTGTTTTATTATGTTCAACTCTTTCGAAAAATCTTCTTCATTTAAAGGGAAAGTTACAAGTCTATGAATCATGCTATGGAATGCTGCTAATTTATGTTGTATGGGGTGGCAAGAATTATTAGGTATTGTAGTATCTGTATGAGAGGGTTTGTGGTAGACAGAGAAGACATGTTTATTATTTTCTGTTTTCATAGTTATGTCGAGAAATTAATGGAGCCATTTAATTCTTTTTCTATAGTAAATTTGATATTATTATGTAAGCTATTGATAAATTCTAGAAAAACTTTTAATTGTCTATCAGTACCTAGAAAACATGTAATGACATCGTCGACGTACCTAAACCAATAAAGAAATTGTTTAAAAAGAGGGTGATTACTGATTTTATTTTCCAAAAAATCCATAAATATTTCTGCTAATAAGGGCTGAGGGGGTTGCCCATAATTAGTCCATTTTTGCTCGTATAAAAATTATTATTGAATTCGAAATAATTTTGTTCAAGGCAGACTGAGATAGACTCTATTATTTCTTGCTTTTTAATGATATTGATATTTTGTGTACAAAGAAGTTGTTCAATCAAGTTAATAGTTTCTTTAGGTGGTATGCTAGGGAATAGATTGGTAACGTCAAAGGATATTAACTTTGCATTATTAGGTATTTTAATATTTTTTATCTTTTTAATGAGGTCTATTGAATTTTTTATTCCGAATTTAGGTGAAAATTGTGTATTAATTTGATTATATCTATAAGTCTTTTGGAAAGTTTATACGATGGAGCTGAAAAGAAGGATACTACAGGTCTGATAGGGTAACCATCTTTATGTAATTTTATTAATGAATATAATCTTGGTGGCTGAGGGTTCATAAGGGTAAGTTTGATAGAATCCATGTCTGTAAATAGGCTTTTACAATTTTGAATATTGTGTTTAATAGCTTTTTGAAACTTATCTGTTGGATCACGTTTTACAATTTCAAAATTACTAGGGTTAAGAAAATCAATCGTTTTTTTAATATAGTCGGTTTTATCTATTGCTACAATAGTATTGCCTTTATCTGCTTTAGTGAAAATTATATCCTCATATTTAGTTTTAATGTCAATAGCTGTTTGAATTTCTTGTTTAGAAACTGTAACTGTAGGTTTTAAAAATTCTTTCTTGATAAGGTCTGATGCTTGATATTTATGCTAGTATTAGCAGGAATATTTTAAGTGCTAATTCTGTTTCAACCCCTAATATATCTAAAGTTTTTATAGAAATGTTTTCTTGAAGTTGTTTCAGCTCCATCGTATAAACTTTCCAAAAGACTTATAGATATAATCAAATTAAATACACAATTTTCACCTAAATTCGGAATAAAAAATTCAATAGACCTCATTAAAAAGATAAAAAAATATTAAAATACCTAATAATGCAAAGTTAATATCCTTTGACGTTATCAATCTATTCCCTAGCATACCACCTAAAGAAACTATTAACTTGATTGAACAACTTCTTTGTACACAAAATATCAATATCATTAAAAAGCAAGAAATAATAGAGTCTATCTCTGTCTGCCTTGAACAAAATTATTTCGAATTCAATAATAATTTTTATACGAGCAAAAATGGACTAATTATGGGCAACCCCCTCAGCCCCTTATTATCAGAAATATTTATGGATTTTTTGGAAAATAAAATCAGTAATCACCCTCTTTTTAAACAATTTCTTTATTGGTTTAGGTACGTCGACGATGTCATTACATGTTTTCTAGGTACTGATAGACAATTAAAAGTTTAGACAATTAAAAGTTTTTCTAGAATTTATCAATAGCTTACATAATAATATCAAATTTACTATAGAAAAAGAATTAAATGGCTCCATTAATTTTCTCGACATAACTATAAAAACAGAAAATAATAAACATGTCTTCTCTGTCTACCACAAACCCTCTCATACAGATACTACAATACCTAATAATTCTTGCCACCCCATACAACATAAATTAGCAGCATTCCATAGCATGATTCATAGACTTGTAACTTTCCCTTTAAATGAAGAAGATTTTTTGAAAGAGTTGAACATAATAAAACAAATTGCTATTAATAATGGATATGCATCTAATCTAATTGATCAAATTTTAAGAAAAAAACATACAAAAAAGCCATTGATTTAGTTTATCCACACATCAGGGACCC
Source organism: Philopedon plagiatum (assembly GCA_963971165.1). NCBI lineage: Eukaryota > Metazoa > Arthropoda > Insecta > Coleoptera > Curculionidae > Philopedon > Philopedon plagiatum. The sequence goes on from OZ020190.1 coordinate 63,509,823, forward strand.
TAATAAAAAATTTAACCTTATTACTTTTGTTGGAGAGCCTACTAAAAAGATTGGAAATTTTTTAAATAAACATGATATCAACGTTGCTTACAAAACCAATAATTCATTAGGCAGATTCATTAGAAATAGTAAAACAAAAACAAACAAAAATAAAAAATCCGGTGTTTACAAATTAACATGTAAAGACTGCCCGAAGACGTACATAGGCCAAACTGGTAGGAATTTTGGTAAAAGGATACAAGAACATCACAATAGCTTTATTAAACATAAACAAGACTCTAATTATGCCTGCCATTTAGTAGAAAATCAACATAATTTTGATCCGAATTATAAAATTTTACATATTTAAAATAAAGGTGTCAAATTGAATTTGCTAGAGTCCATGGAAATAAATAAACTTAAAAACTCCAACGTACTTCTTAATGACCAAATAGAGCTTAGTAATTCTACCTTATTAAATTTGTTTAACACTTCTTTGTAAAAATAAAATAGTTTAGGCATCTTAAGCTTTACTAGTAATTCTACTTCATTAAAGTTTGTTTGATAACAACCCTTTGTAAAAATAAAATATTATATTCATCTTAAGCTTTAGGAAAACCCAAATGTACCTGATTAAATCATCTACCTACCCCTATTTTATTATATTATTTAATTACCCTAGAGGTTTACATTATAGCAATTGTTAGTCACCACTCATTTGTAAAACTTATTCCGAAGAAGCTACAGCGTAGCGAAACATGTCAATAATTTTGTCAATATAGTGGAAGTTTACTAAGTCAAACTAGTAGTTTTTCTGGTTAACCCATAATATTAGTTATGGACTTCCACCAAGTATCGGCCAACTCAATCAATTTGTTAAAAGAAGCTTCAGTAAGTTTCCTCGCCGTCTGGTACTTCAAGTTCCTATTACGATGTGCAATATGTTCCCAAAATTTGTGGTTTTTCGACAAGTGTTCCAAAAATAATGTGTTCCCGAGATACATGAAGCTTAGGACAAGCAACAAAAGCAATGCAGCAAGAAAAGGCTCAGTCGCAGGTTTGAAAAAGTGGTTAATAGAAGAAAAGAAAATCCAGTTTAGAAAAAGAGGTATTTACAACGTTTATCTCAAGGTAGTTCATACGGAATTGGTACATAAATTAAATTATATTAAATTTCTTGTTTTTGATTCTGCTACCAGAGAAAAAGTCAATTTCATTATTCATAAAAAATATTTAACACAAAAGAAAAAACTTGAGTCTCTCACCTCCAATTCTCGTTTCCCCAAAACTAACTATAAGAAACCTAATCATTCAGATCATAAGTTTTTTGAAAGATTTACTAATTTATCATCAATAAATTTTTCTGATAAAGAAAACACATTAATTAAAAAAGGTTTCAAATACAACCTTCAAGAAAACATTTCTATAAAAACTTTAGATATATTAGGGGTTGAAACAGAATTAGCACTTAAAAATATTCCTGCTAATACTAGCATAAAATATCAAGCATCAGACCTTATCAAGAAAGAATTTTTAAAACCTACAGTTTCTAAACAAGAAATTCAAACAGCTATTGACATTAAAACTAAATATGAGGATATAATTTTCACTAAAGCAGATAAAGGCAATACTATTGTAGCAATAGATAAAACCGACTATATTAAAAAAACGATTGATTTTCTTAACCCTAGTAATTTTGAAATTGTAAAACGTGATCCAACAGATAAGTTTCAAAAAGCTATTAAACACATTATTCAAAATTGTAAAAGTCTATTTACAGACATGGATTCTATCAAACTTACCCTTATGAACCCTCAGCCACCAAGATTATATTCATTAATAAAATTACATAAAGATGGTTACCCTATCAGACCTGTAGTATCCTTCTTTTCAGCTCCATCGTATAAACTTTCCAAAAGACTTATAGATATTGTCATATTTCCCCAGATATTCATCATTTTTTCCAAATTTCTATACATTTTTCATATTATTTATTTAACATTTCGGAAACCACTCTACGTGCTGCGATTGCATATCGCTGGCCTCGCCTTTATTTTATGAACCCTGACCAGTTTGAACTGTTAGTATAAACTGTTCTTGAGGGGTTCATATAAAAAGCATACCAGCGAGATGCAAGGAAAGGGCGTCGTGTCCCGACGGGAAGGCGTCACTGTGGTGCCGCACGAATAGTACGCATAGTACGAATAGCGCCAGCCCTTTAGGCTGACAAAGTACTCGGCTAGAAGCTGCCCCCTACGCTACCCAACTTAGTTACGTAAGTGTATTATTGTGCTTGTACCTGATATCAATATAAGTGTTTTGGTAAACCGCAGCCTAATTTATCAACCCCGACGACCCCTAGCGCGACATTTGGCGGAGGCGCCGGGCAATCCCACACCTAAATATAACCACCACTAAAGATCAAGTCCAAGAAATCACGGACACCCTACAAAACCACATTAAATACATATTACCAATTACACACAACATTACTAGCGGAACAATATTTTTAATCTGGAATATTATCTTATCTGTATTACTGGCAATGCTTTTCTTTAAAAATCTCAATGCTTTTACGGTAATCCCTAATTTTATTAACCCCGTACGAGGGGAAAATGACCTTATACAGCACGACATTTTCTTAGGTACATTGATTGCGGCCTTTGCACTGTTTGTAATTTATATATTAACTAGGTACCTACTATTATGGCTGACATGCAAAAAGTCCAAAACCAATAATGCAAACTCTAGTCCCAGACAGACTGACGACTCAACACAGCAATTCATTATAGAAATACCAACAAGAAACTTAGAATTACCCAGTGGCACAAGCCTATCTTGCTCCCTTTCCAAACTAGACGAAACATGATGTCATAATTTCTACAGCCTTTAAGTCATTAATCATTTAGAATACTATTTTTTATTTTTTGCGTTTATAATAAACAAACATATCATCACGTATAAATTTGATCAAGTTCATTACTATAAATAAATCACGAAGGTAAAGGTAGACAGTTCATTATTTTATTTAATCAGCAGAAAAGTAAACAATTGATATATAATATTAAAGATACCATTCACCTAGGTAGTTTTATTAAATTGTAATATACGGTGTCTAATGAAAATAAGTTAAACAAAAACAAGGGTGTATTTTATGACTGAGACATTGAAAAATAAATCAGGGTCAGAATTTTTTTATAAATCCAACTTCTTTTATACTTTTAAGTCGAATATTATTATTATTAAGTAAATTTAAATATAGCGTAAAATAATGATAACCATATGCATTTTGTAATCGGGTGTTTATTTGTTTATATGACTGAAAGTCATATGTTTTCCAAATAGGGGGACATGGAGGATGACTTTGAACACGGAGTTGAATGTCCGCCTATTTGATGGTGATATGTGTTATGTATATGATTATTTATTTTATTTATGACTAAAAGTCATAATATGTTTTCCGAGTAGGGGAACATGGAAGATGGCCCTGAGCATAGAGCTGAATGTTCGCCTACTCGATGGTGGTATGTATAACGTTATTTAAATGACTAAGAGTCATATATTGTGAGTATAGGGAGACATGGAAGATGACCTTCATATAGGGTTGAATGTCTGCCTATGCGAAATATTAAGAGTTATATGCAAGTAGCATTTGAAGTTTATGTGACTTATGTGAAATATTAAGAGTTATATGCAAATTGTATTTGAAGTTTATGTGACTTTATTGATGAATAAATAGGATGGTATATATGGTAAATATTTGATGATGTGATTACGCTATATTTGGGTTTTAAATTGTTATGTAAATGTGTATAATTTTGTTTTTCCCTGATGAATTAGAGACCGATGTCTCTCTGTCTCCAATAGAGTAATACTTAGACACCAATAAAAGTTCTATGCAAAAACCGGGTGAATGTTCTTAGCCTGTCTACTTTTACTTAAACATCATAGTATCATGTAGGTTTTCATTATTTTTCATTATTTATAAACTGTTTTTTTCCTTTTAACTGCCGGTAGTCTTTTTTTTTCCATGTACCATTGGGAGACCACACGACCTGGATCGAGAGCCACAAAACACACCAAAAACCCAAAGGCCAGTCGCCGCTCGCATCCACAGAGCCAGCGTCATGCATCAGCCACGCACGGTCCACCATTGCTCGCCAGCCTGGTCTTCCCTCACAAACGCCGAACTTCTGCACAACGAGCCGTGACGACACTGGTTGATCACAACTACCCTTAGGATTAGCCCTGCAAAGTTCCCGTCAATCACGGCTTAGTAACGGCACTCAACGGCACCCAAAGTCCGGGTGGCCGAACTCTTTGGAGGAGGGAGACCCCTGCTGCACTGGGAGTCGGCAACAAAACTAGCCGATCCCACCCCCAGGACACAGGAACCGTGACCGCTGCGTCTGAGCAAGAAGCAGATGACAAGGAGCCTCAACGCCTAAGATGTGTCGGGTTTTGTCGGTGTGTAGGCTATTCGATCAGTAACGTGTTGGAACTCCCTAATAATAGAACTTTGTAAAGAAAGTGTGTAAATGTGAACCAGACTACCAGGACAGTAACCATTTTTATTCCTCATTTTTTAAGCTAGTTTTACCATTCCTCATTTCACCCAAATAAATACGGAGTGTACCGAGCCTGCGAGCTCCAATTGTTTGTGTTTGTAATATTGTTTTTATGTTTGTTTATTGTATATTTTGTTTATCTCCGTTTTGTATATTTGTATTTTGTAAATATGTGATATTTTGTATATATGTATTGTGTAAATTTTTAAAGCTAGGGGCTAGCTTTTACAGGCGCGGGGGAAATGTCATATTTCCCCAGATATTCATCATTTTTTCCAAATTTCTATACATTTTTCATATTATTTATTTAACATTTCGGAAACCACTCTACGTGCTGCGATTGCATATCGCTGGCCTCGCCTTTATTTTATGAACCCTGACCAGTTTGAACTGTTAGTATAAACTGTTCTTGAGGGGTTCATATAAAAAGCATACCAGCGAGATGCAAGGAAAGGGCGTCGTGTCCCGACGGGAAGGCGTCACTGTGGTGCCGCACGAATAGTACGCATAGTACGAATAGCGCCAGCCCTTTAGGCTGACAAAGTACTCGGCTAGAAGCTGCCCCCTACGCTACCCAACTTAGTTACGTAAGTGTATTATTGTGCTTGTACCTGATATCAATATAAGTGTTTTGGTAAACCGCAGCCTAATTTATCAACCCCGACGACCCCTAGCGCGACAATATAATCAAATTAAATACACAATTTTCACCTAAATTCGGAATAAAAAATTCAATAGACCTCATTAAAAAGATAAAAAATATTAAAATACCTAATAATGCAAAGTTAATATCCTTTGACGTTACCAATCTATTCCCTAGCATACCACCTAAAGAAACTATTAACTTGATTGAACAACTTCTTTGTACACAAAATATCAATATCATTAAAAAGCAAGAAATAATAGAGTCTATCTCTGTCTGCCTTGAACAAAATTATTTCGAATTCAATAATAATTTTTATACGAGCAAAAATGGACTAATTATGGGCAACCCCCTCAGCCCCTTATTAGCAGAAATATTTATGGATTTTTTGGAAAATAAAATCAGTAATCACCCTCTTTTTAAACAATTTCTTTATTGGTTTAGGTACGTCGACGATGTCATTACATGTTTTCTAGATACTGATAGACAATTAAAAGTTTTTCTAGAATTTATCAATAGCTTACATAATAATATCAAATTTACTATAGAAAAGAATTAAATGGCTCCATTAATTTTCTCGACATAACTATAAAAACAGAAAATAATAAACATGTCTTCTCTGTCTACCACAAACCCTCTCATACAGATACTACAATACCTAATAATTCTTGCCACCCCATACAACATAAATTAGCAGCATTCCATAGCATGATTCATAGACTTGTAACTTTCCCTTTAAATGAAGAAGATTTTTTGAAAGAGTTGAATATAATAAAACAAATTGCTATTAATAATGGATATGCATCTAATCTAATTGATCAAATTTTAAAGAAAAAAACATACAAAAAAGCCATTGATTTAGTTTATCCACACATCAGGGACCCTAATAAAAAATTTAACCTTATTACTTTTGTTGGAGAGCCTACTAAAAAGATTGGCAATTTTTTAAATAAACATGATATCAACGTTGCTTACAAAACTAATAATTCATTAGGCAGATTCATTAGAAATAGTAAAACAAAAACAAACAAAAATAAAAAATCCGGTGTTTACAAATTAACATGTAAAGACTGTCCGAAGACGTACATAGGCCAAACTGGTAGGAATTTTGGTAAAAGGATACAAGAACATCACAATAGCTTTATTAAACATAAACAAGACTCTAATTATGCCTGCCATTTAGTAGAAAATCAACATAATTTTGATCCGAATTATAAAATTTTACATATTGAAAATAAAGGTGTCAAATTGAATTTGCTAGAGTCCATGGAAATAAATAAACTTAAAAACTCCAACGTACTTCTTAATGACCAAATAGAGCTTAGTAATTCTACCTTATTAAATTTGTTTAACACCTCTTTGTAAAAATAAAATAGTTTAGGCATCTTAAGCTTTACTAGTAATTCTACTTCATTAAAGTTTGTTTGATAACAACCCTTTGTAAAAATAAAATATTATATTCATCTTAAGCTTTAGGAAAACCCAAATGTACCTGATTAAATCATCTACCTACCCCTATTTTATTATATTATTTAATTACCCTAGAGGTTTACATTATTGCAATTGTTAGTCACCACTCATTCGTAAAACTTATTCCGAAGAAGCTACAGTGTAGCGAAACATGTCAATAATTTTGTCAATATAGTGGAAGTTTACTAAGTCAAACTAGTAGTTTTTCTGGTTAACCCATAATATTAGTTATGGACTTTCACCAAGTATCGGCCAACTCAATCAATTTGTTAAAGAAGCTTCAGTAAGTTTCCTCGCCGTCTGGTACTTCAAGTTCCTATTACGATGTGCAATATGTTCCCAAAATTTGTGGTTTTTCGACAAGTGTTCCAAAAATAATGTGTTCCCGAGATACATGAAGCTTAGGACAAGCAACAAAAGCAATGCAGCAAGAAAGGCTCAGTCGCAGGTTTGAAAAGTGGTTATAGAAGAAAAGAAAATCCAGTTTAGAAAAAGAGGTATTTACAAGTTTATCTCAAGGTAGTTCATACGGAATTGGTACATAAATTAAATTATATTGAATTTCTTGTTTTTGATTCTGCTACCAGAGAAAAAGTCAATTTCATTATTCATAAAAAATATTTAACACAAAAGAAAAACTTGAGTCTCTCACCTCCAATTCTCGTTTCCCCAAAACTAACTATAAGAAACCTAATCATTCAGATCATAAGTTTTTTGAAAGATTTACTAATTTATCATCAATAAATTTTTCTGATAAAGAAAACACATTAATTAAAAAGGTTTCAAATACAACCTTCAAGAAAACATTTCTATAAAAACTTTAGATATATTAGGGGTTGAAACAGAATTAGCACTTAAAAATATTCCTGCTAATACTAGCATAAAATATCAAGCATCAGACCTTATCAAGAAAGAATTTTAAAACTACAGTTTCTAAACAAGAAATTCAAACAGCTATTGACATTAAAACTAAATATGAGGATATAATTTTCACTAAAGCAGATAAAGGCAATACTATTGTAGCAATAGATAAAACCGACTATATTAAAAAAAACGATTGATTTTCTTAACCCTAGTAATTTTGAAATTGTAAAACGTGATCCAACAGATAAGTTTCAAAAGCTATTAAACACATTATTCAAAATTGTAAAAGTCTATTTACAGACATGGATTCTATCAAACTTACCCTTATGAACCCTCAGCCACCAAGATTATATTCATTAATAAAATTACATAAAGATGGTTACCCTATCAGACCTGTAGTATCCTTCTTTTCAGCTCCATCGTATAAACTTTCCAAAAGACTTATAGATATTGTCATATTTCCCCAGATATCATCATTTTTTCCAAATTTCTATACATTTTTCATATTATTTATTTAACATTTCGGAAACCACTCTACGTGCTGCGATTGCATATCGCTGGCCTCGCCTTTATTTTATGAACCCTGACCAGTTTGAACTGTTAGTATAAACTGTTCTTGAGGGGTTCATATAAAAAGCATACCAGCGAGATGCAAGGAAAGGGCGTCGTGTCCCGACGGGAAGGCGTCACTGTGGTGCCGCACGAATAGTACGCATAGTACGAATAGCGCCAGCCCTTTAGGCTGACAAAGTACTCGGCTAGAAGCTGCCCCCTACGCTACCCAACTTAGTTACGTAAGTGTATTATTGTGCTTGTACCTGATATCAATATAAGTGTTTTGGTAAACCGCAGCCTAATTTATCAACCCCGACGACCCCTAGCGCGACATTTGGTGGAGGCGCCGGGCAATCCCACACCTAAATATAACCACCACTAAAGATCAAGTCCAAGAAATCACGGACACCCTACAAAACCACATTAAATACATATTACCAATTACACACAACATTACTAGCGGAACAATATTTTTAATCTGGAATATTATCTTATCTGTATTACTGGCAATGCTTTTCTTTAAAAATCTCAATGCTTTTACGGTAATCCCTAATTTTATTAACCCCGTACGAGGGGAAAATGACCTTATACAGCACGACATTTTCTTAGGTACATTGATTGCGGCCTTTGCACTGTTTGTAATTTATATATTAACTAGGTACCTACTATTATGGCTGACATGCAAAAAGTCCAAAACCAATAATGCAAACTCTAGTCCCAGACAGACTGACGACTCAACACAGCAATTCATTATAGAAATACCAACAAGAAACTTAGAATTACCCAGTGGCACAAGCCTATCTTGCTCCCTTTCCAAACTAGACGAAACATGATGTCATAATTTCTACAGCCTTTAAGTCATTAATCATTTAGAATACTATTTTTTATTTTTTGCGTTTATAATAAACAAACATATCATCACGTATAAATTTGATCAAGTTCATTACTATAAATAAATCACGAAGGTAAAGGTAGACAGTTCATTATTTTATTTAATCAGCAGAAAAGTATATTCATCTTAAGCTTTAGGAAAACCCAAATGTACCTGATTAAATCATCTACCTACCCCTATTTTATTATATTATTTAATTACCCTAGAGGTTTACATTATTGCAATTGTTAGTCACCACTCATTCGTAAAACTTATTCCGAAGAAGCTACAGTGTAGCGAAACATGTCAATAATTTTGTCAATATAGTGGAAGTTTACTAAGTCAAACTAGTAGTTTTTCTGGTTAACCCATAATATTAGTTATGGACTTCCACCAAGTATCGGCCAACTCAATCAATTTAAACCTAAATGGTTTGAATTTAATAAGTATTTTGATTAAAATAAACGTTGCCAAACTTCCGGCTTCTGTTAATCGATTGAACATCTTCGGCTTCTTAACATGCGTAGTATTCCCGAAGTGTATATACATTTTTCCGGACCGCCAACTGGTGGCAGTTACCATGAACTACAAGTGTATATTTTTAGGGATCACACAACCCTAAACAGCCCGGGCTTCGTATAGGAAATTGCATTTATAGAGTCACCTATTGTACTTTTAACAAAGCCGCGGCAGTCATAGGAAGCCTGAACCGATATGCAACTTAATGCCCTTACTCCTAGTGCAAAAAGATAGCGCTAACTACGTGTTTTTTATAAAAAGCACTGAAAAATTACGAAGCCCGAAATCGGGTTTCCCAAGTCGGTATCGGGCTTCGCATACTAGGTCCAATATAGCGTTTTTGGCTTCCTAAAGGTGGAATCCATATATATATATATATATATATATATATATATATATATATATATATATATATATATATATATATATATTATATATATATATATATATATATATATATATATATATATTTATATATATATATATATATATATATATATATATATATATATATATATATATATATATATATAAATATATATATAAATATATATATATATATATATATATATATATATATATATATATATATATATATATATATATATATATATATATATATATATATATATACAGGGTGTTATGGAAATCGTTTAATATATTGGAATGGGTAGGTAACTCCTGATATGAATTCAGATTGAATAAAAATATTCATAAATAGCGCTTCACTATAAAAAAATGTTGATATCGGCCTTCAAATTTTTTTTTAAGTAACAGCTCACCACTGGCAATAAACACATTGTGTAAACATCGGGCTAATCAATGATGATTGACCATATTCTTTGCAAAAACTTTATTTCGTTACAATACTTCAATTATTGACTTTTTAATTGCCAAGAACGACAATAACGATATGAAGCGTGCGGCAGCTGCTTGATAAGAGAGAGATTACAGTGTTGTCATGTTTCATGCTGAATTTTGCCTAAACATGCCGCCCGCGTTGAAAGGACCTTTCAAAAAAAAACATACATTATGAAGGTAAAAACCTAATACAATAACACAATATTCAAAGTGAATATAGTATTTTTTTAAACTAATACTCTAATGCTTTATAATATTGAATTTTCATTAAAAACAAACAAAAAAAAAACAATCGGTTATGTACTCCAGTTTTTAACAGTCAATTGGTAAAACACATAGTTTATTAAGTGCTCTTCTTGTTTCTCTACCACGCAACTGAACAGTTGCTACTCTTGCAATTCCATCCGGACCTCCGTTTATGGAGGTGATGCGTCCTAGAGGCCACTGAAGTGGAGGAGCCTTGTCATCTTTAATTAGGACCATTGACCCAATTTTTAGCATCTGTTGACGGTTCACTCTCCATCTTTGCCGCATCTGGAGCTCGTTAAGGTACTCCAGCTGCCATCTGGACCAGAGCTGCTGGATTAAATGTTGAATTCTTTGCCATTTATCCAATCGATTTTCAGGAACTTCAGAGAGATCAAACTCTGGCAGCATAGTTAAGGTGCGTCCAATTAAAAAATGGGCTGACGTTAAGGCTGTGTTATCATCGGGGCCGCTAGACATTGGACAAAGCGGGAGAGAATTTAATATACCTTCTACCTGAGTCAACAATGTACTGAACTCTTCAAAAGTTAAAGAGCTACAACCCATCATTCTTTTTAAATGTGATTTAATACTTTTTATTCCCGCTTCCCAGAGACCTCCGAAAGTAGGAGAATTGGCAGGAATGAAATGCCATTTGATTCTTTCTATTAAGAGACCTTGAGATATAGCTTCGTAATTACTTTCTAAAAATGTGTAAATAGCATTTATTTCGTTATTTGCACCCAAAAAATTAGAACCATTGTCAGAGTAAATATTACATGGCCTTCCCCTTCTACTAATGAATCTTTTAAAACTTGCCAAAAATGCATCGACTGTGAGTTCTGATACCAACTCATCAACTCAATGTGGACAGCCTTAGTACACATACAAATAAAAAGACAGAAGTAAGCCTTGGTTAGTTTTGCACCCCTTGTTTTCCGATCTTTAATAAGAAACGGACCGCCATAGTCAGTACCAACATTTTCAACTACCGAATAACTATTTACTCTAACTTCTGGCTAATCACCCATTAGATAGTTCATAGGTTTGGGCTTAGCTTTGTAACAACGAATACACTTGTTAACAATATGCTTACAGCAACTTCTAGCGGAATAGGCCAATATTTTTGCCGTATCGAAAAAATCAATTGTTGAGCCCCACAATGAAGCAAACGTTCGTGTTCGTTTTGCAAAATTAATTTTGTTAGAATATGACCGTTGGGCAGAATTATCTGATGCTTACGATTAAAAGGCACATTACTATTTCTTAAACGTCCGCCAACTCTTAACAATCCGTCATGAATAAAAGGATTTAAAGAAAGTACATATACTACTCCTACTTGGAATATCTTTCTTATTTAAAAGATTTTTATATTCGTGCGAAAAACATTCTTTTTGAACCGACTTGATTGTTAGCGTTAGAGCTGCTTCAAGTTCATTTAGTTGAAGCACACCACTCTCTCTTTCAGATATATTATTTTTGCAGTTATATATAAAACGTAAAATATAACTTAACACTCCTAGAAACTTGTACAAAGAAGAAAAACGATTTAATAAATCATTTATTAAGCTGGTATTAGTTACAACGACGCAAACTATAGTTCTTTCTTCCGGCACATTTTGCAATTGCTCAACTTCTGAAGCATGTCAATCGCTGTTATCCTGAAGAAGCCATTCTGGGCCGAACCACCATAAATCATTTTTAATTATATTGCTTGCCGAAACTCCTCTAGACACCAAATCTGCAGGATTTTGTTCCGACCGAACGTGCTTCCAGGAATTAATGCTTGTCAAATTTTGTATTTCTTGTACTCTATTTGCAACAAACTGCTTCCAATTACTGGGTTCTTTTCTAATCCAGCATAAACAGATCGTAGAATCCGTCCAAAAATAAATACCACTCACCTGTATACCTAAACAGGAGATAACTTTTTTCATTAAGTTAGCAAGGAGAACTGCTCCACAGAGTTCTAAGCGTGGTAGACTTAAAAGTTTTATCGGTGCCACCCGTGATTTTGCGCAAAGTAAGTTAGAGATATAATTGCCTGATGGCGTCAAACATCTTACGTAAATACAGCAACCGTAGGCTCTTGTAGATGCGTCACTGAACCCATGCAATTCAATTCTAACATAATTTGATATGTTTGCATGACGCGGTATCTTTAAGTCATTTAATTGGCTTAAAGTATTATAACACATTAACCAATTTTCATTAAAATCCTGGGGTAACCTTTGATCCCAGTCAAACTTTCTTTTCCAAAGATCTTGCATAATTAATTTTGCGATAATTACTATAGGACCAAGTAGTCCTAGTGGATCATAAATCTGACAGATTACAGAAATAATACTGCGTTTATTCCATTGGCATGGTTGGATAGTAAAATCAATATTTATATTATATTTTATTGAGTCATTTTTTACATCCCAGTAAATTCCTAATGTCTTATTCTGCTCACCTATCGGAAGTATGGCAACATCTGATTCATTGTTTAATTTAAACCCCTTTACGATGTTTGGGTCATTACAAAGCCATTTTCGTAGTTCAAAACCTGAACTGGCTAGAACTTTGGAAATATCTCGTTGTATTTGGATAATCTCATCCGCTGAATCAGAAGATGTGAAGAGATCGTCAATGTAAAAATCGTGCTGAATTATTTTTGCTACTACAGGATACTGACATTCATTATCTTCTGCAACCTGCAATAAGGATCTGACAGCAAGATATCGCGCCGATGCTGTACCATAAGTAACAGTATTCAACTCGTAACACCTTAACTGCTCTTTTGGATCTGCTCGCCAAAAGATTCTTTGAAATTTACGTTCGTCTTCACTTATCAAAACTTGGCGATACATTTTTGATATATCACTACTTAATACATATTTATGCAAACGAAATCTGATTAAAATCAAAAATATATCTTGCTGTAGTGATGGACCAATATACTGCACATCGTTTATAGACAAGCCTGAACTAGACTTTGCCGAACCGTCAAACACCCCACGGCATTTAGTGGTTAGACTCGACTGTTTTACAACAGCGTGATGTGGTAAGAAATATCCGTCTTCACTTTTGGCATCTACTTCAACCATATGTCCTAAATCTTGGTACTCTTGCATAAAATCAGTATACTGTTTTTTCAACTCCTGGTTTTTGTTCAGTCTTTTTTCTAATAGGTCAAATCGATGTAACGCCATAGTCTTAGAATCTCCTAATTCATTTATCGAATCCTTAAAAGGAATTTTGACTATATATTTGCCTGAAATATCTTTCCTAACTGTGTCTCTAAAATAATCCTCACAATATTTTTCCTCTTTTGAAATTATTTTAGTTGCTGAACCCAATTCTTCAACTTCCCAAAACTTTACGACTTCTTTGTTTACTGACTCAAAGTTAGTATTGACATTCAAAAATGTGAAAGACTTGTGTTCACATGCTAAAGAATTTAGGTATAAATTTCCGGCAATAACCCAACCAAACTCAGTATTCTGGAGAACTGGCATATTTGGCTCCATTTTCTTGCGCTCTGGAATTAAAACTGTCCAAAATATTCCGGATCCTAGCAACAAATCAATGTCACCAGGCAAATTGAATTTTGGATCCGCCAAACTTATATCTGAAGGAATTTTTAAAGTGTTTCTGTTGAAAGACCTAATTGGTAACTTCCCGGTAATACGAGGTATAACTAAGCAATTCGTTTTTATACTAAAATCCCCTTGACAAGAATTTAGCGTAATCTTAACTTCATTATTGATTTTTTCCAAAGCCTCCCCTACGCCTTTAACTACATGATTAACTTTTGTATATTCCAACCCTAAACCTTTAGATACTTTCTCTGTTATAAAGTTACTTTGCTAACCGCTATCCAATAGTGCACGACAAAGAACCGATTTATTTCCATTAACCACTCGGACGAGAGCCGTTGATAGTAAAACTTCCGAAACCTCACAAGAGCTGGCAACGCCGCTACATCCATTTGTCGCGTGAAATGTCGTACTCTGATGAGCGCCGATTATTTCATCTGCGGGAACTGCGGGAACTACGCTGTTGTTATGGGAACCATCTTGATTTGTCTGAGAAAGAGTATTTGCACCAAGGGTAGATGTCGATTTATTAGTGTCGAAATTACTCGAATTTAAATGTAGTAACGAATTATGTAACTTGTGGCATTTAATGCATTTTTGTAACTTTAGTTTGAGCCGTTTTACAGCTGAAATTCTGTCATTTACGTTTAACTTTAAAAAACCATCGCACCTATAAATTGGATGTTCTTTTTGACAAAAATAACATTTTACCTTTGAATTTCCTTCAAAAGACGCAAAACTACGACTACTAACGTTACGAGCTTTTCCTTTACTGGCTGTACTACACGAACTAATTTCTAGTTTCTCTAACATTTCACACTTTTCTTTTAGAAAATTATTCATATCTTTCATGCTGGGTAAATCTTGCTCACATTTAAAACATTCCCAATCCCTTCTTGTAATGGTATCAAATTTGGAACAAATTATGTAAACAATTATGCTGTCCCAAGTATCAGTGTCCAAACCTAGACTACTCAATGAGCGCAAATGTTTCGTTACATTATCAAACAAATTTCTTAACTCTGAATGCGATTCGTGTGTAATACAGAAATGATGGAAAATTGCTTTTAAGTGATTATGGATAATTAATTTTTTATTCTCAAAACGTTCTTCAAGCATTTTCCAAGCTATTTTATAATTAGCAGAAGAAACCTCTATTGATTTAATTATTTGTTGGGCATCCTTTCCGAGAGATGACCTCAGGTAATAAAAACGTTGTATATCTGACAATGCGCTATTATGGTGCACTAAGGCAAGAAAACAATCTTTAAACTCAAGCCATGAATCGTACTGACCATTAAATGTAGGTAATTTAATAGGGGGTAACTTAACCAACGCTTGTACATCGTTTCCGTGAGGTGACCTTCCACTCTGAATTGAAACATTGCCAGATGCACTCGTTGAACTATGTGTGTTTTTTTAACGTATCGCAAAAAGACTGCATTGAACTAACAAGTTCAAAATAAGACGACTCAAAATTGAGAATCTCATCGTCACTACTATAGTACTATTTTCTAACAACTCTATTTGCCCCTGAATATCATTAAATTCATCATATAAAGGCAAAACCTTTTCTAGCCGCATCTCTACTTCCACAATTAACCTCTCATCAGTTTTTTATTTGTCAATACCATCAAAATATCCCCTGAATCTGGTTAGTCTCCCTTTTATCTGCCCTCTTTTTGCTTTTAAAACCGTTAATTCATCATCAGCCATTGTTGCTCAGGATAAAAATATATCAAAAACTTATGCCACTTACCAATGGTGGTAAACTTCTTTTCACACCGACACCGGCCGCGTCAAGCTACCCGATACACAGCACTGAATGTCGCTAACCTTACTTTTATTTCGATGGACGTTTTACCTTATTTTTTTGCTTATCCGTTTCGAAGGACCAAATTATTATGTGTAAACATCGGGCTAATCAATGATGATTGACCATATTCTTTGCAAAAACTTTATTTCGTTACAATACTTCAATTATTGACTTTTCAATTGCTAAGAACGACAATAACGATATGAAGCGTGCGGCAGCTGCTTGATAAGAGAGAGATTACAGTGTTGTCATGTTTCGTGCTGAATTTTGCCTAAACACACATGGCCATATAAAAACAGCGGGAAACGTCAGTTACAGAAAAAAAACTTTTGTTTTGACATTAGTAGTCACTGTGACGTTGCCAATTCTCTCTAAAATATTCCTATGTAAGTAACAGATTTGAAAAAATAATTGATTTGTTATCTTTAAAGTAATAAATCATACTAAATCTTTTAAAACATTCAATTTCAAAAAGTTAAAATACTACAACACAAAAAATCCAGAGAACAGCTGTTCAAAACAAGAGTAAAATTTTGTTCAACTAGGCCGACCAGAAATTTTTGGAAGAAAAAGAGTACCTATACAAAAATTTTGGTTCCAAATCAGCTTTAAACAAAAAACTCCCAACACTTAAGCATGTACTTTTTTTTTATTTGCCTATTTGAAATCATATTTAACAGAAGATTTGGCATTTATTAACAGGTTTATTTACTTATATCGTCCTTAATTCGGTGGTTTTATGACAAAAGGTGCTATGTCGATATTTGGGCCAAATCACGTTTTTTGTGTTACATATTATATGCCAATAAGATCTATGTTCTCTAAAAACCATATGGCTCGATTTGCCTTAAAAATAATTCTATTTTAAATCGTCAAGATGAGCTAAGTTTGTTTCTATTAGATATTTTTATGGCAGAATGAGATTGAGTATAACAGCCAATAATAACAACCAGATAGTCCTCGACAGCAAAGAGAAGATCAATGTTTGGGAGAAGTATATAGAAGAACTTTTTGACGACGACAGACCCCCACGTGGTACCAATAACTCTCTAACCGGCCCATCGATCACTAAAGATGAGATTGAAAAAGCTATACGTAATAACAAAGCGGCTGGCCCAGATGAGATTCCTTCAGAAATACTTAAACTTCTAGATGAAAGAGGTATCACAGCATTACATAAAGTGTTTAACACTATATATGAGACAGGTCACCAACCCAAACAGTGGTTGTGCTCTACTTTTATCCCCCTGCCTAAGAAGACCAATGCAAGAAAATGTGAAGATCACAGACTTATTAGCCTGATGAGCCATACCTTCAAAATATTTCTTAAAATTATACACCAAAGAATATACAAAAAATGTGAAAGAGTCATAAGCGACTCGCAATTTGGGTTTCGACAGGGAGTAGGTACAAGAGAAGCGATAGTCGCAACACAAGTGCTTGTCCAAAACTGCTATGATCAGAGAAAGGATGTATGCCTATGTTTGATAGATTATGAAAAGGCATTCGATCGCGTTCAACACCACAAATTAATGCTGCTCCTCAAAAACCTTGATGTAGACCAGAAAGACATCCGATGCATTGAGAACCTATATTGGAACCAAACAGCGCAAATAAAATTAGACAACGATATGTCCAACACTATACAAATTAGGAGGGGGTGCGACAGGAATGTGTGCTGTCTCCGCTCTTGTTCAACTTGTATTCGGAAACAATTTTTCAGGAGGCTTTGGAGGACGTGTAAATGGGAGTCAAAGTTAATGGAGTGTGGATTAACAATATCCGCTATGCTGATGACACGGTCTTAATCGCTGATAATATACACGACCTACAACAACTGGTCAACAAGGTGGGAGAACAGAGCGAATCAATGGGCTTAAATATCAACAGCAAAAAAACAAAATTTATGATTATCTCCAGAAACCAAAATATGTTTGAAAACTCCACCATAACATTTAACGCAAAACCCATAGAAAGAGTGGATAAATTTAAGTACTTGGGCATCTGGCTTTACGAAGACTGGTCATCAGACAGAGAAATAAAATGTCGCATTGAACAAGCCCCACAGGCATTCTTGAGGTTCCGAAGAGTGCTTACCTGTTCCGATTTTGACCTTAACCTAAGACTAAGATTCGTGAAGTGCTACGTTTGGTCGGTGCTTCTTTACGGTATGGAGGGTTGGACATTGAAGGCAACTGCAATTAACAAATTAGAGGCTTTCGAGATGTGGCTGTATCGCAGAATCCTTAAGATACCTTGGACGGCTAGGCTAACAAATGAAGAAATTCTAAGACGTGTCAACAAACAACGTGAACTGTTTGAATTAATTAAGAAGAGAAAAACGGCATATCTGGGGCATATAATGCGAAACACGAAGTATCAATTCTTGCATCTGCTGATCGAAGGCAAGATCGAAGGCAGGAGAGGGATCGGAAGGAAGAAAATGTCTTGGATGCGAAATATCAGACAGTGGGCAGGGCTACACGATGTGC
This sequence comes from Philopedon plagiatum, assembly GCA_963971165.1. Lineage (NCBI taxonomy): Eukaryota > Metazoa > Arthropoda > Insecta > Coleoptera > Curculionidae > Philopedon > Philopedon plagiatum. Next base: position 63,528,288 of record OZ020190.1, read on the forward strand.
AGTCGTTAATACACACCGCAAGGGATAGAGAAGCAATGGAAAATGTTATCGCAAACATCCATTAGTGGATACGCATTAGAAGAAGAAGATGGCAGAATGCTTCTTTTTGCTCTCCTGTAAAATTTTACTCTTCTCACATATCACCTTTTGCCATAAAACCACCGAATTTTTAAGCGAAATTCCTCACAACTAAATTAATAATAAACTTTACCTTCATACCATCTTCCAGTAAGTCAAATCAAGATTTTTTGATACAAGGAAAAGTTGTTTCAAGTATCATCATTGTATTTACACTTGCCTAGCGCACTTATTTACGATAAAAAAATTCAAAAACTCGACACAATAACTATAAAAACGAACGCGCTTCCAAACGACGCATTACGAGGCTCTTGACTGGAAGTAAAGTCCAAAATGAAACGAACATTCTCTGTCGAACTCGCACGCTGTTCAAATAATAATAAAGTTTATTACTATTACTACACAATACAACCCAGCCGTTTGGTTAAAACATGAAAGTCCAACAAACACTACGAAATGTTTTGTTTTCTTATAAATAGTCAACACTATAAACACATACTATAGCACCTTTAATAAATTGAAAACTTTTTTTTTCACTAGGAGAATGACAGAATTTCAGAAGCCGGCCGATGAAAGTGCGCGAGGGGAGCTAACGGAACCACTACACGAGCACGAGCTAATGATGACGTCGTGATGTTGCGCAGTCACCTAATGCGTCGCTAGGCCAGATATTGAACCAATCACAGCGTGAGGTTTCGTCGCTTACGCGTCCGGCGAAAATTGAAGCGTGAAAGTCGTAGCCGTTAGCTCCTTTCGGCGCAACAAATAGATTGAGAGACAGAGCGATCAAAATGAGAACGAGGAAAGAGAGAGAGCACGACGCGTATTATGGGTTGCTTATAGTAATATCGGTAGTTTAGTATTTTATCCATGATATCTAAAGCTTTGCAAACGGGGGTTATCCAGGGACGGCTCTAACCTAGTTGGAAGTAAAATTAGTAATCAATTTGAAAATAAAATACAAATATTTATTTACCCACATTGTGTTATTTGAAAATGCGATATACGAAAATACTTCGGTTACAGTGATATACCAAACAGAGTGTCTGAAAAGTCTTAGCAAGAGCAAATATCGTTGCTATTAATCAAGATAGAGACGCCAAATTTTAGTTGTATCTTATTGGTTAATAAATCTACTTTTTTATGTAATTTGACTTTTACCACCCCCTTGGGGGGTTACGCTAGGGAGTTGAGGTCAAAAATTTTAAAAGCAACCGTGTGGTACCTCATTTTAAAGGTATTTTCGAGAATGGCAGATGTTACTTCTTGGCAGAGTTCCAAAGATGACTTTATTACTGGCAAGAAGTTCATGGTGGTCACTCTAAACAACTTTTAACGTAATAAGTAAGGCAGGCACTGCTGGTCTGTTACCAGATGCGTCGATGCCGAAAATAAGTACGTACGTATACGGTATTTGACAGAAATAATTTAATTCATGGGCGTTGCCGTGATTGTGTAAAATAAAAAAAACGGTTGAGTGCGAGTTCGACTCGCGCATAGAGGGTTCCATGCCACATACAATATTGTGAATTTCTCACAGGACGCAAAAGTCTCAATAACTATGGTAAAGCTAACCCTTGAATAAATAACAAGGGGCGGCCATGCCGGAAATAAGTCAGTGTGTATAGGTTATATAACTGAATTGTAAGGCTGGCCCTGTTGGTCTGTTCCCAGAGGCGTCAATGCCGAAAATAAGTACGTACGTATACCGTATTTGACAAAAATAATTTTATCCATGGGCGTTGTTGTGATTGTGTAAAATAAAAAACGGCCAAGTGCGAGTTCGACTCGCGCATATAGGGTTCCGCACCACCGTAAGATTGTGTTTATATATTTTTAATAAATTTGCTGATTTTCCATCCCATATTCTTGTTGTGCGGTGTCACAATGTCACATAGTTAAGAATGTTCAAAAGAGCAAGACATCATAAAATCGTAGAAATATGTTAAATACGTAGTTGCAGTTTTACTATTGCTTCAAAGTGGGTAGGTTTGAATGTAGACACCAGAGTACATCCCCTGAAATTTCGTGCGCATGTCTAGCCCTCTTGGTTTGCGCGTGGTACGCATTTTGGTCTACTGCGCAGATGTCAAAAAATAAAGAAGTCGAAAAAAACTTGCGAAAAAAGTTATAAAGTTAAATACGTAGTGGTACCTTGACTATTGGAGATATAGGTATTCTTAAAAGTGAATGGGTTCAAATGTCTACTGCGCAGATGTCAAAAAACGAATATAAAAAACGACAAATGAAGAAGTCGAAAAAGTTGGAAAAAAGTTAGAAAGAAAAGTGCCCCACAAAACAAAAAATAAATGTGCGAGCAGACTGGTACTGTATGACACAAGAGGTCGACTAACGGTCGACTTATGCCTCGTCGGATTATACGATTTACGATTTATAATTTTTATAGGCTTGCCATTTAAAAATGAATTAAAATACTGGGTTTGCGGTAAAATGTTTCTTTTTTGAAGACTTTTAAAAGAAGGTACCACACGGCATAGGTTTGCATTCAAAATTTTTGACCTCAACTCCCTAGCGTCACCCCCCAAGGGGGTTGAAAAAGTCAAATTACCTGAAAAAAGTAGATTTATTAACCAATAAGACACAACTACAATTTGGTGTCTCTATCTTTATTAATAGCAAAGATATTTACCCATACTAATACTTTTTAGACACCCTGTATGTTATATTACTTTTACCGAAGTATTTTCGTATTTCGCATTTTCAAATTACACAGAGTGAGTAAATAAATATTTGTATTTTATTTTCAAATCGGATCCCAATTTTATTTCCAAGTAGGTTAGAGCCATCCCTGGAATAACCCCCGTTTCCAAAGCTTAATGATATCAATACTGTTTTCTTGTTTAATTTGAGAAGAAAGATTTAAGTAATTAGTGTAGTGTCTTCAACAAAGTCTTTTGTTTAAGCTGATAATTTTTACTTTTGCTCATTAACAATAAAAAATACGTTTGTACTTTGATTCCAGTGTTTATTAAAATTATCCTAACAAATATCCTTCAACTGGTTCTGGACAATACGCTGCGAACGCACGCTTGTTTGGAAGCAAATAATGGAAGATATTTTCAACATACCTATTATCTACTAGATAAGTATCATTCCTTGAAACTAAATACTAAATACTATGTAGTTGTGCTCAGTTAGTGTTTTTCGTGTTGATTTTTAACTTCTTCTTAGCAGAAAGTTTAAGCTGGTAGAAATAATGCTTAACTTATTAGTAACGTAATAATAGGGTGTTATAAATATTAGTTAAATCTAGGGCTACTGACAAAAAGGATTGATTTTGCAGTGGTCATTTAACTATTTTGTTTTTATTTTTTCTTAGAAAAAGGTTTAAATTTGATTTACCTTTGTCTTAAATTACGGTTAACAACAGAAAATAAATTTTTCTTAAAGATTTACAATATGTCTGGCAACGTTACAACAAATTCAATTGTTTTAAGTTTTTCGCGCGTAATTTTCTGTCAAGCGCTATGTCGGACCATGTGCTCGCTTAGCCAGGTGCGGCGAATAAAGACTGGTTTTAGGGTATTTTTGAAAATTTTTAAAATGTTCGATTTAAGAAAAAAAAAGTACTGAATATGTCTGTAGACTATCCCAGGAGTCACCAATTCCAATATATTAAATCATTTCCATAACACCCTGCATATATATATATATATATATATATATATATATATATATATATATATATATATATATATATATATATATATATATATGTATATACAGGGTGTCCCACGACGAACTGCCGCGATCGATTATGGAAAAAGTATAAATAGCAAAGATCTGAAAATTTGCTAACATACTAATGTCAATGGAGGCAATTCGGCTAAAATATTTTCAAAATGGTGGCACTTCCGGTTGTACCGGAAGTAGATATCAACTTGCTTATTTTAAATGGAACACCCTATATATTATTTCATTTTCGGATTTTACGTAAAATTCTAATCGCATTTCATGTATAATCCCCTATGCCTAACCCTAACCGTTTTTGACACATTTCAAAGTTTATGCCAAAAATGACGTTTGCAGGCCGAAAAATAATTATCGATTTTTCCTACATGAATGCCTTTATGATTTAATTGGGGTTGGTTTCCTTGTGGAAGGGGATCTACTTTAGTAGACTGTGTTGATAATTTGGTAATAAATAAATACAGGGTGATAAAAAACTAACATTAAAAATGAAATTGAAAAAATCGTTAAAAGTCATTTTTTTCAAATGGAAGCCCCCTATTTTTATAATTTTACCCTACTCAGCATTAAAAATAAGGGTAACTTTGTATAAGGTTGTCTATTCCGAAAATCGATAGTTTTAGAAAAAATGGCAGTTTAACATTTTTCTATTGTAAAAATCATATACCAAAAAAAACACTCGAGCACTACAGAAATGTCATTATTTCTTGCCATTTGACAATTATTGATAATAATCATGCCAGGGCGATTAAATTATACAAACGAAGATTACTTAAATTTGTTTATTATCTATGGGGAATGTAACAATGTTTTATCAAGAACATGCGAGACATTTGCTGACAGATATCCAGATAAACAGAAACCGTCACGGAACAGTGTTAAACGAATGATGGAAAATTTCAAAAATTCAGGGAAACAACTTATTTTAATAAATGTTCAAAATTTCCGCCATGAGCTTCCAAACATTTGTCGCATCTCCGAGTTAATTCGTCATGGGTGGCCGCTCTAATTGAATCTGGAGATAAACTTTCGAACGCGTCCCTTACCCTTGCCATACAGTCCTCCATTGTTGTAACTGGATTAAGATAATCGATGTTTTTTATCGTTCCCCATATAAAATAGTCTAAGACAGTCAAATCAGGAGAACGAGGAGGCCACAAGTAAGGCCCATTGTTGGCAATCCACTTGTCATAAAATGTTAAATGTAAGAAGTTGGTAACTGGAACGGTTCTGTGTGGTGGGGCGCCATCGTGTTGGTAAAAAATTTGCCTGTGTTCCGCTAGAGGTAAATTGCTTAAATATTGATTGTCTAAGTCTTCTAGAATATTTAAGTATCTTTCTCCTACAAAAGTTAATACATAATTTAAAATGGGGAGATAATTATTTGCTTTGTAATGACTTACCATTTAAGTTTTCTTCATAAAAATGTAGTTTTACTATTCCATCATTCCTTACAGCACAAAATACGTTAAATTGCCAGGTTTCTTGATAATTCCGCGATCTTACTGCGTGAGGATTTGAATCACTCCAAAAATGGGAATTATGTCTGTTAAAAAGGCCATTTTTCGTAAATTTTGCTTCATCAGTCCAAATTATGTTGTCCAAAAATCTAGCGTCGTCTTGTATCATCGTTAAAAGAAATTCACAAAACTGCACTCTTTTCGGCAAATCAGTATCTTTCAGGTGTTGAACCAAAGATATTAAATAAGGGTGGAAGTTGTGTTTCAACAGAATTCTATGGATTGAGCTCTTTGAGATTCCTGTTTGTAGAGCCACTTGTCTTAATGATGTCATAGGATATGCCGCAAAATATCCCAAAATTGCAATTTCGACATTTTCATCATTGAGAATGGGTTTTCTTTTATGCATTTTTGCCTTAACAGTGCCAAAATTTTTGAAATTTTCCATTATTCGTTTAACACTGTTCCGTGCCGGTTTCTGTTTATCTGGATATCTGTCAGCAAATGTCTCGCATGTTCTTTATAAAACTTTGTTACATTCCCCATAGATAATGAACAAATTTAAATAATCTTCGTTTGTATAATTTAATCGCCCTGGCATGATTATTATCAATAATTGTCAAATGGCAAGAAATAATGACATTTCTGTAGTGCTCGAGTGTTTTTTTTTGGCCGCGCCTCGCGGTCATGGCCAACTAATAACAAAACTTGAAAACCGTATTATGATTTTACAATAGAAAAATGTTAACCTGCCATTTTTTCTAAAACTATCGATTTTCGGAATAGACAACCTTATACAAAGTTACCCTTATTTTTAATGCTGAGTAGGGTAAAATTATAAAAATAGGGGGCTTCCATTTGAAAAAAATGACTTTTAACGATTTTTTCAATTTCATTTTTAATGTTAGTTTTTGATCACCCTGTATTTATTTATTACCAAATTATCAACACGGTCTACTAAAGTAGATCCCCTTCCACAAGGAAACCAACCCCAATTAAATCCTAAAGGCATTCATGTAGGAAAAATCCATAATTATTTTTCGGCCTGCAAACGTCATTTTTGGCATAAAATTGGAAATATGTCAAAAACGGTTAGAGTTAGGTATAGGGGATTATACATGAAATGCGATTAGAATTTTACGTAAAATCCGAAAATGAAATAATATATAGGGTGTTCCATTTAAAATAAGCAAGTTGATATCTACTTCCGGTACAACCGGAAGTGCCACCGTTTTGAAAATATTTTAGCCGAATTGCCCCCATTGACATTAGTATGTTACCAAATTTTCAGATTTTTGCTATTTATACTTTTTCTATAATCGATCGCGGCAGTTCGTCGTGGGACACCCTGTATATATATATATATATATATATATATATATATATATATATATATATATATATATATATATATACATATTATAAATAAACTTGATAACGCCCCCGAAGACGTACTTGTTGGTGGCAAATCTTATATTTAATAGTACATTATGTAAATTATTAAATTGAAAAAAATAATATATTCAAATACATACATAAAAATTTCTTTTTGGGGACAAGAGAGATCCTAAATAAATAATGTTTTATTATACAAAATAATATCAAAGTAATTCCAAAAATTTCTGTAAATCATTTGTTGTTAACATCCAAGCTTTTATTTCAATTTTATATTTTTTGAATGATACAATTCTTTTAATATTTACCGATAAATAATCGTTTAAATAAAAACATAAATATTTATAATTCTTTTGTGCTATAAACTTATGTATTTTTGGTTTAATGGAAATTTCATTTTTATGACGCGTGTCATGGATATGTTTTTTAAATTGTATTAGATTTTTATTTTTAAAAACGTATATTAAAATATTATAAATACATATTTGCCTAACGTCCATTTTTTTTGTTTGGATCCTTTGAACAGTGGCGGTTGGTGAAATTTCAAAGTTGTGTATCTCTGTTCATACTTACAGGACCCGTACCAAATTTAGGGGTTTTACTAGTGAGCCCACTGGGAATGTTTTGGTAAAGAAAAAAAACATTTTGTAATTTGCGAACAAAAGTTAAATTTTTGGTGCGGCCCACCCAAGAAAAAAATGAACACGTCTAGGTGTTTGCTTTCTTTTTTTTTCTAAACAAATTTTACATCATTTTGTCGACAGGTTTTAAATTTTGAGAGAAAAAAATGTGTTAGGAGAAAGTTATAGTCGTTTGAATTTTTTGTAAAATTATATGTTAGGCTTAAAAAAATTCAAATGACTATAACTTTCTACTAACACATTGTTTTCTCTCAAAATTTAAAAACTGTCGACAAAATGATGTAAAATTTGTTTAGAAAAAAAAGAAAGCAAATACCTAGACGTGTTCATTTTTTTCTTGGGTGGGCCGCACCAAAAATTTAACTTTTTTTCGCAAATTACAAAATGTTTTTTTTCTTTACCAAAACATTCCCAGTGGGCTCACTATTAAAACCCCTAAGTTTGGTACGGGTCCTGTAAGTATGAAGTTTGAAATTTCACCAACCGCCACTGCCTTTGAAGGATAAAAATAGTCTTTATTAAATATAATTTTTAGAAATCTTTTTTGTAATACTTCTATATTTTTCACTAAAATTCTAATTATTCCTCCCCAACCTAAAATCCCGCAATTCAAATGAGTTTTAACTAATGCATACAATGTTTCTAAGTGTTTTATATCCAAAAAGGGTTAAACATTTTTGAATATTGATAGTTGGATAGCAAACTTCTTAATTTTTTAATTAAGTAATCTACATTAAATCCCAATTTAATTTACTGTCAAAAATTATTCCCAAGTATTTAACACTGTTAGCTTTTAAAATCTGAATATCATCGTCTATTTTAATACTATCCACATTTGAGGTGTTATTATTTTGATTTAGACTAAAAGTAAGATAATTTGTTTTCTGAAAATTACTTGTTAATAAGTTACACTGCGTGTAATTTTGTAAGTCATGGAAATATAACCATATACGGAAAGCACTACGTGATAATTGACCAAAAAAAAAACGACCCGTGTCTCCCAGTTTTGCCCAAAGTCATGCACTTTTTGTAGGGGCCCCCAAAGATTTGGGGCCTCGGTGTCATTTTTGCAAAAAAGTGATCATTTTATCAGGCTCATTTCTTGCAAACCGTTCGGAATTTTGATTTACTCTCTGAGGCAAAGTTGTAGCTCTTCTCATAAAGAACACAAACAGTGAACATATAAAATCACAAAAACTTCATCTTCAAGATCAAAATCGCAGAAAACTTTAACAAATTCCATTTTTTTTTACCTGTTTTCCCCTGTTCAGGGCCATAGGTAGCAAACCGTTCAAAAGTCAAGGAAACAATCAACTACAAAAATGTACCTAAGATCTCAATAAACTTAACTTTCTAGAACATATGAACTTCCTAGGAATGATTCTTAACACCGTTTAGGTAGCGCTTAGGAAGCCGCAAAAGTGAAAAATTTACCGAAAATTTTTTAATTTCATTTGTTTTTTCTTTACTTCAACATTGAGATACTATTCTATCTATATCGATAGCATAGTATCTAATATACTAAATCATTAATGCAAATATTAAAAAATAAAGGTCCTAAAATCGTTCCTTGGGGAGCACCGTATTTAAATACTTTTGAATAACTTTCTTCTTTATCTATCATAACATGATTTGGCCTATCTTTTAGATAATTTTTTATCAACTCTAATCCAATGCGAGCCCAAGGAAATCCAATTTGCCATAGCCGCATCTTTGGATGTATTATAGATAGAGTATTTTTTTTTATTTACACGATACTGAAGTATCTTTACGAGAATTATGGATGAAGACACAAAAAATATAATAGACGAACATATACTTCTAGTTCTGACCATGCATTAGTATTTTCGCTTGTTTTTTAATTGTTCTAGGACTTATAGCCTGCGATAGTTTGTATCTAGAAGTATTAAACTAGACTCGTTTCGAAGGTAACTGCAGAAGCTTCAAGATAAACCGATTCATTATGCCCTACCATGTCCTTTTTAAAAGATATGTCCTAAAAACGGACGAAAAACGCGTTTTGCAGTATTTTTTTTCAAATTTGGTGAGGGTTTAAATATTTTGGACATATATAACACTAAAATATCATTTAGAGCACTGAACAAAATTTGTTTAGTCCCAAAAAATCGAAGAATTTTTCATGAAATAAAACCACGTAACCTCAAAAAATTTCGAAAAATCCATTTTATTTTAATAACCCTAAAACGATTATTTTCATTTTGGTACCAAATTACTTAGATCTCATCACAGAAACGTTATCTGAAAAAACTCCGAAGTAATAGCACCTTTGAGTTAAACTTAATCCAAGCTCACCGTGAACCGCCTTAAAAATGCTGCCATAACAACTTATAGTTAGACAAAATACCACTAGACACTATTGAAGACATTTATTTGTGTTAAAATACGATTTTTATCCAGTCACTGTAAATTTAAATTTAAATGTTGATTTTAGGTGAGACGTGATTTAATATAGAAGTGACTATAAATAATTGTAACACCCACCACTGATTCCTATCTATCTTTTCCTTATCTAGTTGGCCGGTGAGCGGTAACCGAGGAATACAGCTGCCGGTGACAATAAAAACCTTTTGCGTAGGGCCGGAAGTCCCTTGTGTCGACTGCGTGTAACCCACCACTTAACCTAACACCTTTCCTAGCCTTGCAATTGACTACCTAATAATATGGTACTTACTGCAGAGGTTTTGTGCACTAACTTCAATTTTTCTATGATTTTTGACTATTAAATCAATATTCTACCTATTTACTACGTTTTCCCTGGTCCCCAACAGAAAAACACAAAATTCTGGATCAATTACACTTTATTTCCACAAGTTACGGTTGGGAGCCACCCAAAAATACCCTTTTTCGCAATTTCTTCAATTTTCACAAACTTTTCAATAATCCAAGATAATCGCTTGGGTTTCTACGTACTTACTTATTCACTTTTTTATTTTACTGCAATTTTATCAAGAAAATTCGGCGCGCCCCAAAACTTCCGACTAAACCCTGTACTATTGATTCCAGACTTTTGAACTTTCCCGTGGACAGAAAATCGGACCGCGTTTGCACAGAGTAACAGTTTACATCTTCGAGTACGTACTACTATACTGCCTTCTAGCTCTGGGTCTTCTGCGGGTTTCTTAAGTCAGGCTTCTTGCCTATTACTTCTTTTCCTTCGGCGACTTATTCAACTTTTTCTTCTGCAGGTTTTGTTTATTTTTCAGCTCTTGCTCTTTTTCATTGGATTTTTTTTCTCCTAATTGTGCTAATAAAGGTCAGTCTTTGGGTAGTTTGTACGTGTTGTTGGGGTTTGAGTGAACGTGCGATTGTCTGATTAGGTCATTGTCTGAGAGATTTGCTCTAGTGTGGTATTTGATTATTATCTTGTCCATGAATTCTTTTATTGACTCCATTTTTAGGTCTCTGTGTATTACACGGTTCAGGACGTGTCTAGGGGCCGCCCACTATTATCTCTAATGCTTTGTTTTGTATTTTTTGTATTTTTTGTGATGCGTTTCGCTCATGGTGCACCAAGTCGGGGCGCCATAAGTTAGAACCGATCTTATAAATGTTTTGTACAGGGTTGTTTTAAGAGCCTACATCAGTGGACCGCGTGCTCCGATTCGGCATTTCGCCACTGAAGAGCGTAAATCAATGTTAATGATCAATCTGGCAACATGGCCATTCCGAGACGCGACGCGACCTCGCCGTCTCGAGTTGTATTAGGACAGCACTTGATTTCTTGAAGAATAATTGATTATTTTTGAGCAAGTTTATATTATGTATTTAGGATTTCAAATTATTTCACTTTTCACTGTAAATAATCGCAAACTATTAAATGTTGGGATAATAATTATTGATCTCGATTTATTTTTATTCTTTATATGTCTTATTTGTTTATTTAATCTTTTTGTCTATCATATGGGAATCGTTAAAAATATAAAAATTAAAGACAGATTTTCAAGAATTCGTTATTTCTTTGGAAAAAATAAAAGTTGTAAAAAAATTGATATAGACAGAAATACATAAACAGATAGGTAGGTAGACTGGCAGCCATTTTTCTTTCTTTTTTGTACATATCTATAAGAAAAAGTGCATTAATAAATGTGTAATATTATAAACTAATACTACCAAATGACATAACAGCAAACAAATTTATGGAATAATATAAGATACTTTTCCTTCACATATGTTATCTCCAATGGGTAGGGTTTTTGGCAAAAGCGGATCAACCAGTTCAGGAAACATAAAATTGTCATAAAAAAATCTTAATTTCGGCAACATTTTATTTTGCCAAAAGGATTCATCACGTTTTATCTAAAAAAATAATATTCTAGAAAAAGAATATTCTCCAGTTTTTAACAGAAACTCTAATAATTAATTTAGAAAAAGAATATGAAACTTTTGTTTTTGTATTTACAGTAATTTTTAAAAATAATTCTTGTAGGTGGATCTCAAAATTCTAGATAGGAAACAAAAATAAATTTTAAAAATGCCATTATGCCACGATTTATTAAAATTAAAAAGCAAAAGCTGAAATGAGATGAAATTAATTTTTAAAATTGAACCGATCATGCAAAAGCGTTAAAAAATAGATAAAAACTGCATTTATTTGTACTTATTCATTTCTTTCCGATTAAAAAATTTCTATTACCGATACTAAAATGCATTTTTAGTCCCCCTTTTAGAGTATTTTGCACTTTTTTATTCTTAGCACTAAAAATGTTGTTATTTTTTGGCTTATTAACGACTTTTCAAGACCTTCCGGTAGTTCACACTAAAAAAAACACTATTTTTACCTGTTCGCCTGCATAGCAATGTTGTTAGCACTGCTAGAACTATTCTGTTTAGACTTCTGAGTATTTGGTCCTATTTTTTTCCTGAAAATTGTTGCTTTTATTTTACTTATAAAAACATGTTGGCAATGATGTTAGTTATAATTTTCATATTTCATAACTACAGTGAACTTCGGATATAACGAATCATCGAGGAATGTAAGGGGATCCTTAAATAATTCGTTATAGCCGGGAGGTCGTAATATCGGTGATACAGTATTTATCAGCATCAACAGTATACTTATCATGTGAAACCATATTACTATGTTAAAAATTTCAAATTTGAATGGAAAAATTTCGATTTTAATGTGAAATACCCAACCCAACCTACTAGCTAAAATACCAAATAATCAAATTATATCTCCTACAGTGTGAAACTATACCTAGGTATCGCTATTGCAGAATTGTTTGCAACTTGTCAAAATAAAGAAATTTATTAGGTGTAATAAATATTTGGAGAATTATTATTTGTACTTTCCTGTAGAAATAAAAAAAGTACTTATATAATAGTAAATTTGTAGGTTACTTATAACGCTATTGTGTAACAAAAATACCCTGATTTAATGGTTTTGGTGTTTAGAAATAATTTTGAATTCAACCTAACCTACGTAATAAGCGGAGTTCGCTATATCCGAAGTTCACGGTCAATAGAGCGTCAACGTAACTGAAACTGCTCTACCCCCAGTCTATTCATCACGTGACAAAGTCAATCACGTTGGCTGTAATCGTCTGGACGCATTACCTCATTTTCCTACGTTGTGTTTATTTCAGGTTCTTTTAAAGTTTGGTACAACAGTAAATTTTATATCAGATTTTGATAGTTTTTAATTATATTTTCCCCTTTTTAGTCAGTCGCATTATAGATACAAGAAATCAAAGAATCAATCTGTTTTAATCATTTATTTATTTGTACAGCTGTTAGTTACCAATTCCACATTCAAAATAATAATAAAATATATTCAAAATAACAATAAAATAGGTATAACAATTTACAATTCAATATATTAACATAGGCCTTTGCCTGTCTCCCGTAATTTGTACCCTTTTTCACTTTTGTCACCTGTTTATGTCTGCGACACTACAGGTGATTTTCCTGACTACACTTTACCGGTGAATCTTTTGGCTGCGCCTTTTCCACTCATAGCGTACACATCTAATGTCTGCGACACTAGATGGTAATCCTCGTGAAATGTTTCTCTACCTATCTTGGCTGCGCCATTTCCCCTCATAGCTCACCCATCTAATGTCTGCGACATTGATGGTGATCCGCGTGAAATGTTTCTCTACCTATCTTGGCTGCGCCATTTCCCCTCATAGCTCACCCATCTAATGTCTGCGACACTGATGGTGATACACGTGAAATGATTCTTTACATGTTGTTTTTCCCAAGACCCCTATACCTGTTACTGTGCGTCTGCAGCGAACCTCTGCATGCACTTTATCTTACCAAAACCCCTATACCTGTTGCTGTGCGCCTGCAGCGAACCTCTGCATGTACTTTATCACTTCGTCCCTTTCTATATATCACCCCTTTTCTGATATTACCCGGTAATCTTGCATTTTATTATTGGTATCGCCCCTCTGACGTGTACGTATAATTTTAATTTACTCTTTAAATATCTTTTTATTCTTTAAATACCTTTTTAACACTTAGTATCACCCCAAATTACGTACACGCTTGGCATAATGCTACTACGTAGGGTGGAAAGCCTCCAGCGGAACCCCACTTTCGGACAGTCCGTGAGGAGCCGAAAACCTGAACAGTGGAACCCCACTGTTAAATTAATTTACTGTAATTAGCCGATTTACAATCAGCACAATACCCAAACAAAATATCGGACACCTCAACGTATAACATATAAAGGTGCAATAAAAGTTAGGAGTCCATCCGCTCATCCGCATGTGTCACTTTTCTTCTCGAGCGAATGTTGTTTTCATGTTACTTAGGTACCGGAAACCTCCACAGCAGCACCATCGCCGGTTATAACCCTTTCTCAAGAAAACCCATCACACCGATTTATATATACCTATTATCTGTTAACGTTCTACAGGTAGCATCATGTCAATATCTACACCCCTGCTTTATTTTTTATCATTGCCAATCTTGATAATACGATTGTCAAACGCGATTATTCATATTTACTCCAACTCAACCCTTTTTAAGATTTCTCGTTACTAATGCAGATTACCTTTAATTTATTAAAACATCCCTTTTTAATTAATTCTCTTTACTAATGCAGATTACGTTTAATAAAATACCCTTTTTATTATTTATCTACCCTGTAAGTTTACTGACCTTTATTTTTTCTTTGTTATGCCAATTAAACCCCGGAAGACAAACTGACCATCTGTATTTACAAGAAATGTGCTTTTGCATTTGCCCTACCGTATAACACTGACCCAAATCTCGAAAGCAAAAGTTTATTGACACCCTCATCTGGTACCCTTAGAAATTAGGTCTCTCTTCCAGTCATAATTTATGTAAAATAATATTTGATAATCTTATTTTATACTTTCATTTTAAATTCTCCCCCAAATGTTGCCCCGTTTTTAAGATTTAGTTTTATATTTTTAAACAGATTACTTTATATTGTTTATAAGATTAAACTGTGATGTTTGACTGCCAGTATTTGATTTAAATAACATGGTAAATTAAATTACAGTAATGGATTCAATTTCATTACCAAAATACCCGACACCTGTTAGATAAGCCTCGGCGCAGCGTCGGTGCACCGCTAACTTAAATCGGCGTCAAGGGTATCCCACTAACTAAAAAGAAATCCAATTTATCAAATTTATTAATGAGCGGAAATTTATTTTAAAGAAGATTCGTGGATTTAATTTCGTTACTAAAAATACCGACACCAGTTAGATAAGCCTCGGCGCAGCGCGTGTGCACCGTCAACTTAAATCGGCGTCAAGGTATCCAAATAATTAAAAAGAAATCCAATTTTACTACTTACTTGATATAATAAAAAATAAATCAACGTAACTGTACTTTGGACAAAGAGCAAAGGACTTACTGGCAGTTTTTCAACACAGAAAATTTACTAACAGAGAACCCCACTGACATCGTCACGACTTTTAAAAAGAGGAAAATTTGAATGTCTATCTGATATTTGAATGCGAGTCGAATGTGCATCTAAATCTGAATCTGAATGCCAACCTGCGGCGGCGTCGAGCGCTTAAGTAGTCGCGCTTCCTCCCTCTGCGGGGGATATGCGTGGCTTGTTGCTTCCCAGGCTTGGCTGGGCCATCTGGATTCAAGAATTTGACCTGGAGACCTTTTAATCTGCACACTTTTGCCGTTTCCCACGTTTTTAGACTATTTTAAAAACAGAGATTTTTATGTATGCATATTATTAGAATTTTTTATATTTTAGAATATTCATTTTTCTTTATAGATCTTGCAAAATTTCCCAGATATACCGACCCGGGTACGGGCGGTTTCACTCTCCCCCAATTTTAAACTATCCCTTTTGCAGAAAGGAATAGTGTAAAATTTATAATGGTTTCATTTAAGGCCAATTTTACTTTTGCTTTCGTTACATTTTTACACTAATAACACCCTAGTAACAACATTGTTACAAGTCATAAAAATATACACAAGAAATAGGTATATAGGTACTACAAAAAAACTAATAGCAAAAATTCTCTTACTGCAAACATAGTATGTACCTACTTACTTATACAGTCTGTTAACCAGTCTCCCCCGGACCGATGGCTGTGGACCCCTCGCTACTCCTTTCCTGGACCTGGACCTGCTAGCTCTCTGCATGTCCCTGCTGGTACGCCTGCTGTCTCGTGACTCGTCTCTCGTCTATCCGCGCTGCTGCGATGCACCTTGACCCCATCTGCGCTGTCGGTAGATGACAGCGTGGCTGTATTGGATCCTTCTACTTGACCCATTTCAGCTCCTGCTGGCCTGCTGCTGCTGGTGATGTGGATGCTGTCATCTCCAGCTGATACCCAAACTGGCCTTTATGGTTCCCCTTTTCTGACACAATCGGCTCTGCTCCGGTAAGAAGTTTCTGCTCGACTTCTCTGCATACGGCTGTCTAGGCATGGACAGTTATATGCTGCTATCAATTTTCCATGTATTATTTTGCAAGTTCTTCTTACTATGCGTCTGGTCATCTGGTTGTCTCTGAGATTGCTGCTAGTACCATTTGCTTGTTATAACTACATGGATTCTTTTTGGTTGTACCAATTTACTGACTTTACATCCTGGTCACGGCACCAGTGAAACTGCTTTACCCCCAGTCTATTCATCACGTGACAAAGTCAATCACGTTGGCTGTAATCGTCTGGACGCATTACCTCATTTTCCTACGTTGTGTTTATTTCAGGTTCTTTTAAAGTTTGGTACAACAGTAAATTTTATATCAGATTTTGATAGTTTTTAATTATATTTTCCCCTTTTTAGTCAGTCGCATTATAGATACAAGAAATCAAAGAATCAATCTGTTTTAATCATTTATTTATTTGTACAGCTGTTAGTTACCAATTCCACATTCAAAATAATAATAAAATATATTCAAAATAACAATAAAATAGGTATAACAATTTACAATTCAATATATTAACATAGGCCTTTGCCTGTCTCCCGTAATTTGTACCCTTTTTCACTTTTGTCACCTGTTTATGTCTGCGACACTACAGGTGATTTTCCTGACTACACTTTACCGGTGAATCTTTTGGCTGCGCCTTTTCCACTCATAGCGTACACATCTAATGTCTGCGACACTAGATGGTAATCCTCGTGAAATGTTTCTCTACCTATCTTGGCTGCGCCATTTCCCCTCATAGCTCACCCATCTAATGTCTGCGACATTGATGGTGATCCGCGTGAAATGTTTCTCTACCTATCTTGGCTGCGCCATTTCCCCTCATAGCTCACCCATCTAATGTCTGCGACACTGATGGTGATACACGTGAAATGATTCTTTACATGTTGTTTTTCCCAAGACCCCTATACCTGTTACTGTGCGTCTGCAGCGAACCTCTGCATGCACTTTATCTTACCAAAACCCCTATACCTGTTGCTGTGCGCCTGCAGCGAACCTCTGCATGTACTTTATCACTTCGTCCCTTTCTATATATCACCCCTTTTCTGATATTACCCGGTAATCTTGCATTTTATTATTGGTATCGCCCCTCTGACGTGTACGTATAATTTTAATTTACTCTTTAAATATCTTTTTATTCTTTAAATACCTTTTTAACACTTAGTATCACCCCAAATTACGTACACGCTTGGCATAATGCTACTACGTAGGGTGGAAAGCCTCCAGCGGAACCCCACTTTCGGACAGTCCGTGAGGAGCCGAAAACCTGAACAGTGGAACCCCACTGTTAAATTAATTTACTGTAATTAGCCGATTTACAATCAGCACAATACCCAAACAAAATATCGGACACCTCAACGTATAACATATAAAGGTGCAATAAAAGTTAGGAGTCCATCCGCTCATCCGCATGTGTCACTTTTCTTCTCGAGCGAATGTTGTTTTCATGTTACTTAGGTACCGGAAACCTCCACAGCAGCACCATCGCCGGTTATAACCCTTTCTCAAGAAAACCCATCACACCGATTTATATATACCTATTATCTGTTAACGTTCTACAGGTAGCATCATGTCAATATCTACACCCCTGCTTTATTTTTTATCATTGCCAATCTTGATAATACGATTGTCAAACGCGATTATTCATATTTACTCCAACTCAACCCTTTTTAAGATTTCTCGTTACTAATGCAGATTACCTTTAATTTAGTAAAACATCCCTTTTTAATTAATTCTCTTTACTAATGCAGATTACGTTTAATAAAATACCCTTTTTATTATTTATCTACCCTGTAAGTTTACTGACCTTTATTTTTTCTTTGTTATGCCAATTAAACCCCGGAAGACAAACTGACCATCTGTATTTACAAGAAATGTGCTTTTGCATTTGCCCTACCGTATAACACTGACCCAAATCTCGAAAGCAAAAGTTTATTGACACCCTCATCTGGTACCCTTAGAAATTAGGTCTCTCTTCCAGTCATAATTTATGTAAAATAATATTTGATAATCTTATTTTATACTTTCATTTTAAATTCTCCCCCAAATGTTGCCCCGTTTTTAAGATTTAGTTTTATATTTTTAAACAGATTACTTTATATTGTTTATAAGATTAAACTGTGATGTTTGACTGCCAGTATTTGATTTAAATAATATGGTAAATTAAATTACAGTAATGGATTCAATTTCATTACCAAAATACCCGACACCTGTTAGATAAGCCTCGGCGCAGCGTCGGTGCACCGCTAACTTAAATCGGCGTCAAGGGTATCCCACTAACTAAAAAGAAATCCAATTTATCAAATTTATTAATGAGCGGAAATTTATTTTAAAGAAGATTCGTGGATTTAATTTCGTTACTAAAAATACCGACACCAGTTAGATAAGCCTCGGCGCAGCGCGTGTGCACCGTCAACTTAAATCGGCGTCAAGGTATCCAAATAATTAAAAAGAAATCCAATTTTACTACTTACTTGATATAATAAAAAATAAATCAACGTAACTGTACTTTGGACAAAGAGCAAAGGACTTACTGGCAGTTTTTCAACACAGAAAATTTACTAACAGAGAACCCCACTGACATCGTCACGACTTTTAAAAAGAGGAAAATTTGAATGTCTATCTGATATTTGAATGCGAGTCGAATGTGCATCTAAATCTGAATCTGAATGCCAACCTGCGGCGGCGTCGAGCGCTTAAGTAGTCGCGCTTCCTCCCTCTGCGGGGGATATGCGTGGCTTGTTGCTTCCCAGGCTTGGCTGGGCCATCTGGATTCAAGAATTTGACCTGGAGACCTTTTAATCTGCACACTTTTGCCGTTTCCCACGTTTTTAGACTATTTTAAAAACAGAGATTTTTATGTATGCATATTATTAGAATTTTTTATATTTTAGAATATTCATTTTTCTTTATAGATCTTGCAAAATTTCCCAGATATACCGACCCGGGTACGGGCGGTTTCATAACATATTACCCCATTTTGAACATCCCGTAAATCTAAAAGAGCTTAATTGATTTTAAAACCGAGAAAAATTCTGAGAGAGCGATTCATTAGAAATCAATTTCTTTCAAAAATTACGCACTTTTGATGTATGCTTCTTGTGCTAAAGAGAACAAATCTACTTCGTTTTTTAAAATCTATCAAGTCATTTCAGATGTACGGGGTATCAAAAATGGATCAAAATGTTATGTTTAACAGTTCAATTGGCACTTGGTTTATATTATTTTATTTAATCATAGTACAGGATCCGAAGTAAGCTCGTCCTTTACCGATCTGCTTACCGGATAAAAAGTCTTTTTTATCAAACATAATACGTTAACAAATATATCGCGAATGGGTTGCCTAATGAAATATGGTCATGGCTATCCTTAATTAAAAATACTGTAATTAATTTTTTTTATACTTCACTCACTTGCTTACCAAACGAACTTAATAGGTACTAATCGAAAGTATAAAGCATAAGGAACATGCAAAAGTTAGGTTACCTACTTTTTTTCGGTCCCTATACCGGGTTGCCATCAGGTATAAACAGGTGAGTCGATTTTAGTAATTTGTACTCATCTGCTTTCTCATTGAAACATATATTAAAATAAAGATAATTTTATTGCGAACACGGTGGTATAAGGTTGCCTGCGAAAAATCGGTCATGAATCACGGTTGCCAGGCTTTGAAATTTAAAAATTGGAGCAAGCGATGCGCGACAGGGAAGCATTGCGCGTACTATTCGGTGCGATAGAGGAGGACACAGCATAGCAGCTGTGTGTGACGCGACTTTCGGATGAAGGAGAGTGTGCATGCATGTATTTCTATCGTTTTATAATAAACTTTTTTTACATGACACTAATGTGTTCATCATTTGACATACATTTTACATACCCTAATTTTGTTCATATTAAAAATACAAATTTCATTTTTGGGTTGAAGCTTTAGTTGACAAAATCACATTTTTTGCCATAAAAAAACAATTGAATATTGATTGTGGTTTCTCCGGAGGTGAGTTTAAGTTTTTTAGTTTAAATGGCAACCTACCAATTTTTTTATACCATTAGATACCTTTTTAAATTCCATTTTCGGTAATATATCATAAGTGGTAGTTTGCTCTCAAAATGGCGACACTGGAGTCATTTTTCCGTTTGAGTAGATCGCCATTTAGAAGTTCCTGGTTGTTATTTTCATAAAATAACTCTGTAGTTTAGTGAAGAAGATTGTTTAACTTTTATTTTTTAAAATGATTTTGTAAAACTCTTTTTAAATAATTTGTATATGCAAATTTATGTTTTATTAATATGGACCATTTTTAAAGCAAATTTGCACCAATACATTAAATAGAAAGTACCAAAAGTAAAATAGCCGTCGCGTAGTACATGTTACTAATTACCTAAAATTATCAAAAACACATTTTAACGGTTTTTTTCTAAAAAAAAAGTCAAATAAACAAGACAAAGTACGTTAAAAAGAACATTTATTTAACATAAAATCGGCTATGCATTTACCTAAGTTGGCGTTAAAAAACAGCCCACTTAGGTAAATGCATAAATCTGATTTTATGTGTAATAAATAATGTTATTCTTAACGTACTTTGTCTTATTTGATATTTTTTGGAAGAAAACCGGTAAAATGTGTCTTTTTGATAATTTTAGGTAATTAATAACATGTACTACACGACGGCTATTTTACTTTTGGTCCTTTCTATTTAATATTTTGGTGAAAATTTGCTTTAAAAATGGGCAATATTAGTAAAACATAAATTTGCAGATACAAATTATTTAAAAAGAGTTTTACGAAATGATGTTAAAAAATAAAAGTTAAACAGCCTTCCTCACGAAACTACAGAGTTATTTAATGAAACAACCAGGGACTTTAAAATAGCGACCTACTCAAATTGAGAAAAATGCCCCGAGTGTCGCCATTTTGAGAGCAAACTACCACTTATGATACCTATGTCACCGAAAAGGGAATTTAAAGAGCTATCTAATGGTATAAAAAAATTGGTAGGTTGCCATTGAAAATAAAAACTTAAACTCACCTCCGGAGAAACCACAATCAATATTCAATTGTTTTTTTTATGGCAAAAAATGTGTTTTTGTCAACTAAAGCTTCAACCCAAAAATGAAATTTGGATTTTTAATATGAACGAAATTAGGGTATGTAAAATGTATGTAAAATGATGAACACATTAGTGTCATGTAAAAAAAGTTTCTCTTTCATCCGAAAGTCGCGTCACCCGCAGCTGCTATGCTGTGTCCTCCTCTATCGCACCGAATAGTACGCGCAATGCTTCTCTGTCGCGCATCGCTTGCTCCAATTTTTAAATTTCAAAGCCTGGCAACCGTGATTCATGACCGATTTTTCGCAGGCAACCTTATACCACCGTGTTCGCAATAAAATTATCTTCATTTTAATATAGTTTCAATGAGAAAGCAGATGAGTACAAATTACTAAAATCGACTCACCTGTTTATAAGTACCTGGCAACCCGGTATAGGGACCGAAAAAAAGTAGGCAACCTAACTTTTGCATGTTCCTTATGCTTTATACTTTCGATTAGTATTAAGTTCGTTCGGTAAGCAAGTGAGTGAAATATTAAAACAAAAATGAGTTACAGTATTTTTAATTAAGGATAGCCATGACCATATTTCATTAGGCAACCCATTCGCGATATATTTGTTAACATATTATGTTTGATGAAAAATACTTTTTATCCGGTAAGCAGATCGGTGAAGGACGAGCTTACTTCGGATCTTAGACTATTACGTGTTTATATCGGTTAATTTCATATAAATCATATATACCTACCATAACCAGTAGAACTACTTACACACTACTTACCGTTTTTTCATAGAAAGTCGTCTATTTTTGCGACTTGTGGATGAACATAATCGTTTTCTGACACATAAATTTTCGTTCTTTCTAGTCCGCCCCATGATAGCTATTTAAATACACCGAAAATCCAAACCGCAATCACACGCTAATCTTAATAATAAGACTGCTCCCGGTGTCGTACGATGCTTGCTGTGTTGCCAAAATGTGTTAACTGCCGAAAAGGCTACGCGATTTTCTCCAAAATTCATTAATTACGGAATTCCAGAGTTTTACAGAAAACTAAAGGTTTAATTAAAAATTCGATCTCCGCATAAATTATAGAGAAAATCGTGAACAATGAGGGAAAGTCTTTTAAAAAAATAAATATTACAAAATAACAAAAATTTTAAAAATATTTTTTTTATTTTTCTTTTTAAATGACTTTCCCTCATTTTGCTATAAAATTATAATATATTTCCAAAATTTCATATCATTTCGTTGGTTAGTTTTGGTGCAATTCTTTGAAACAAATTAGTATGTATCAGCTGGTGATGAATGCTCTTAACTCGGTTGTTTATTTTGCTTCTTTTGTTAATGAGTGGGTAAATGGCGCTTATTTGTTTGTTGGCTTTTTTTACCAGTTGGTCGGTGTTAATTTTCCATGTCAATTTTTTGTCAAAATGCAACCCCAAGTATTCAACACTGTTACTCCAGTCAATTTCAATGTTACCAACTTTTATTTTCCTTTCGGGCAAGCGGAATCGCGATTTGGAAAAGAAGATAGTTTGTGTTTTGTTGGGATTTAGCTTAACATTCCAGTCTTTCAGCCATTTTTCGAGCTGATTTACATTGCGTTGTAGTCTAGAGACTATTAGCTCGGGTACCTTTGAAGACGCTACTATGGCAGTGTCATCTGCAAATAGATATAGTTTGTTTACTCTGAATTTAGGAATGTCGTTAGTGTAGATATTAAATAGGGTGGGGGAGAGTGGAGATCCCTGGGGGACCCCAGCTCTTATTTGCTTTACTGTTGAGTAGTTATTGACGAGTGACACTACATAGCGCCTGTCTTCCAGGTACGAAATTAAAATTTTGATTAAATAGTTAGGCACTCCTATTCTAATCATTTTAAGTATCAATCCGTTATGCCAGACTCGGTCAAAAGCTTTGCTGACGTCGAACATGATTGCCCCGGTCTGAGTTCTTTTATTAAACCCCCTCAGGATGTCCGACCCCAATCCGGTAGCCTGTCTTTTAGTACAGTGATTTTCTCTGAATCCGAATTGTTCCGCCGGCAGAATGTTTCTTGTGATCAAGAAGTCATTCAGCCTGCTTAGAATTAGTTTTTCGATTATTTTTCCTAGATTAGACAGGAGACTTATAGGTCTATAGCTACCGATTAGCGTTTTGTCCTGATTGGGTTTGGGAATTAGTATTATTTTGGCTTTTTTCCAAGCCGGGGGGAAGTGGCCCAGCGTCAGCGTAGCCTGAGCGATTTTTGTTATTTCTCTGGCAGTATTTTCCGGTACCTTTTTGAGCGCCGCGTTGCTGATACAGTCTATCCCGGGTGCTTTTTTAATATTAATGTTTTTTATTAGATTGACCACCTCATCTAGGTTTATTTCCCTTATGTTTTGTGGGGGGGAGTTCTATATTTTTGTATATTTGTACCGTTCTGGCTATCCTCATTTCTTTGTTGGCGTCGTTTGATTTATTTTCGCTGAATTGTTCGTATAACGCGTTGGCGATTGCCTCGGCTTTGTCCTGTGGGTCCGTTATTATTGTATTGTTTGTTGTGTCTTTGAGGAATGAAAAGTTCTGTTTGCTTCCCTTGGTCAGCGTTCTTGTCATTTTATAGATGCTATTATCTTCGAGGTTTAGACCTTCGATCTTGTTGGCCCACCTCTCGGACTCGAGTTCCCTGATTTTTTGTTTTATTTTTTGGGTAGCTCTATTTGCTAGTTGTTTTAAATGAGGGTCGCCAGTACGGTACGCTAGGTTTTTGAGCCTGTTTTTTTCCCGAATTTCATTTTTTAGTGTTTGGCTAAATTCCCCTTTGTAATAGATGCTTGTGCGAGTGCTGTCTTAATATTGTCTGTTAGTGTGTCTATTGCATTGTTTAAGCTGTTGATGTCCCTGATAGGGGGCAGTGCCTCGGTGTTTTCTAAAATTGTCTTGTATTTTTGCCAATTGGTTTTTGTTTTGGTTATGTAGCACTGCCCCCTACTGCGGGGGTCACCGTATTCTGTTATGACAGGTAGGTGATCTGAAGTTAAGTCTTGTATTGCGTGAGGTTGTGATAATCTGTCTGTATTTGTGATTACAAAGACGTCCAGGATTTCAGGAAGGTCTCTGGGACCTAGATGAGTATATTCCATTGGTGGAAGAATATGGTAATTTAGGTTCAGAGAGTTATTATATAGTGAGAGACCTTTCGTGTTTGTGACTCTACAGCCCCATAGCCGATTTTTGGCGTTGAGGTCTCCCCCTATAATAACTGTCTGATTGTTATCAAAAATGTATTCTAGACGTTCGGTCTTAAAAATGACCGCAGGTCCGCAATAGACTGAACCAAGCAGAATTTTGTTGTTTTTCGTTGAGATTTGAATATAAGTGCCTTCTATTGCGTTACATTTATCCGGATTAGGTATTGCTTGGGCGGAGATGTGTTTCTTTACAAGAACCATGGTTCCGCCTCCTGGTCTGTTGATTCTATCATTTCTAAATATGTTGTAGTTTGGGAATGAGAATTTTGTCCCTTTGAGCCATGTTTCTTGCAGGAGAAACACATCAACGCTGTTGTTTTCCGCAAAATCGATAAGTTCTAGACGCTTGCCCTTAATGTTGTTGACATTAAAAGTTGCTATTTTAAGATAATTAACTTTGAGTTGCACTGACATTATTTTCTACCTTGCACTTGAGTATTAAAAGTTGGTAGCAATGTTTGTAATTGGGACTGCATTATTCGTGTAAATTCTTGTAAAAATGTTTGCATTGTGTTGTGTATTGATGTCATAACTTCTGTCATTTGGGGAGTTGGGTTTTGAGAATTTTCGAGTCTTGTGTCCGTTAAGAGTTTATTGTTGTTTTGTTGTCCCCATGCAAACTGTGAGGGGGGCTGGGTTTGTTTCTTGTTTATAACATTCTGTCTGATGGTATTTGGGTGCTTGGAGCACTCTCTGAAATTTGCTGGGTGATTGCCCCCGCAGTTTGCACAGGAGGGTTTTAGGTTTTTGTTTGAATTACATTCATACGTCCAATGATTTTTAGCGCATTTTAGGCACTTGGGGGGTGCCCTGCATTTGAATTGTGAATGTCCGTAAAGTTGACATCTATGGCATTGTGTGTCGTTGGTTTTGGTTCTTTGGGATTCGACTCTTATTGTCATGTTCTCTAAGTCAGTCAGGTCGAAAATTCTCTTTTGTGTTTTTGGTAGGATTACCAGCACTAAATGCATGGGTGTTTTGTCTTTGTGGCGTCATCTAACTATTCTCGAGGGAGTGAAGCAGTTTTTATTTTGTCCTCCGACCACTCTTCCAGAACCCCGCGCAAAACAACGTGTAGTTCCTTCTCATCGGGGAATCTGAAGGAGTGGAAAGGAGTTTTGTTTTGTTCTAGTATTTTAACAATTGCGTTATAGTCTTTGGGCGTGGCCGGGTGGATCCTGACTCCCTCGGGAACCGTGATGGCTTTGCCGAAGTCAATTTTAAATTGCTTTAAGTGAGCTGAGAAATCGTTATATATTTTTGTCGCGTATGATTATAGGCGGGACTTTTGGTTTTCTTTCATTTCTGTCATTTTCGTTGTCATTGTTTGTTGTCTCTTTGTCGTTAATTCTTTGTGGGGCCAGACCTCTCTGGCTGAAGTTGTTTGTCAGAGCCTGGTTGTTGGTTTTGGGCAGATTAGGGAATTCGGACTTATTTAGAGCGGGTTTTTTAGGGGGATGACGTTATTGATGTCGTTTGGTCTTTTTTTGTTGTCTTTGTTAGTTGGTAAAGTATTGTCTTCTTCGATGTCTGAGGACATTTCCTCGTCGATATCGTCGTTAGTGCTTGATTCATTTTGGGGTTTGTTATTGTCTTTGTCAATATTAGCACAAATTAGATTTTTGTTCTCATACCTGCTAATTATATCCTTTATTTCCCTTTCATGGTCGATCTTAATTTTTTTGACTACGTCGTCTATTTGCAGTTTCCATTTGTTGTTTCTTTCAGCAATCAGATCTTTCCATTTAACTTCTTGATGTTTCACTTTTGACGCCATCTCCTGATAAAGTCGGAGTAATTTGTCGTAATCACTTTTTGGTACTATCCCATCGGGGGGGCGGCCCCCTGAAGGATCGCTCATTTTTATTAACACGCTCTAATCACGGCACGAATGCTTTGGATGCTCGAGGTGAACTTGCCTTCTAGCCGGAGCTTTCCCGCTTATATAGTAGAAATTCCCATAAATCCTCCCCTTCTCCAACTTTTTCGCTGAACTAATGTGACAACATGCTATTTACAACCCAATAAATCGTGTTTCCACCTGCGCTTCCAGGAAATTCTACGTGGGCGACCCTGTTATAGCTGGCAAATGAAGGAAAAGAGCGGTATTTATCGGTTATTTACGACGTTTTTATTGCTTTCTGCTTTATCTAGAGACATTTATTGGCGTGCGCCTACATAAAGAAGCTATCAATTCAGATTTATTGGATTACTATATTTGGTAACTACGCTCTCACTCGAGTCATAGGTCACCACAAGGCGGTTTCTTTTTGAGCCAATCAGATAAGACAGCGCATCATTTTACTGTTATAATATGGTAATTAACTAGGGTGCATAGACCGCCTAATCGCCCCCGAGGGGGCACTATAAGGTCGGTAATATCATCATTGTCATGCCCTGAAAATTTCGTGTTGCTAGGCCATATATTAAGGAAGATATCACACTCCTTCGGACTGATGATGGAGAATAGACCGCCCTTCGTAACCGTATTGCTACATACATAAAAACGCCTACACGTAGAAACTATTTTTGCCAACGAAAAACTTTTCGGACACCCTGTATACATACATACAAACATAAACACATATTAATACAAATGTATTCGATTTGCGTGAAATCCGACCTAATAAAGTTTATCTAAGTAATAGGAATCCCATACCAAGACTTTTCGGACACCCTGTATACATTCAAACTAACACCCACACGTTTAAATAGGAATATAGTCGATTTACTTAAAATCCGAATTAATTAGGTTTATTTCGGTACTATTAGAAGTATTTGCCAATACCAAGACTTTTCGAACACCCTGTATAGGTATATACAACACATATAAAGACAAATATAATCGATTTTGCATGAAATCCGGTTTAATTACATTTATCCTGGTACTACTAGGAGTATTTGCTCCTACAATGACTTTTTGGACAGCTTGTATACAGACATATACCTCCGTACACATAGAAATGCAAATGTATACGATTTGCTTTAAATCCGACAATTAAGTTTATATTTATACAAATAGCAAAGGTATTTGCCAATACAAAGACTTTTCGGACACCCTGTACTATACATCCATACAAACACAACAAACACGACACATAGTACACAATTATCCAAATCAATACATTATGGAAATAGCAAATTATTCGTCGTCACGGCAGCGGAAAATCAAAATTATTTTCACATAAAAAAGTAGCTTACTTCCCTCCCTTTCGATTGCCACTTCAGTTGTTTCAATTAGATAAGCCGTGCGTGAGTTAGAAATTGTCAACTTTATCCTTAATCATTGCTATAGAAAGCATGGGAATCGATTTTTACAGATATGTTTTTGAATGATTGACCGAATTCTTCCCAGATATCAAATTTCAACTATCCAACTCAATACATTACGCAAATCGCAAATTATTCGTCGTCACGGCAACGGAAAATCAAAATTAATTTCACATGAAAAAGTAGCTTACTTCCTTCCCTTTCGATTGCCACTTCAGTCGTTTTAATCAGATAAGCCGTGCGTGAGTTAGAAATTGTTAACTTTATCCTTAATCGTTGCTATGCCAACCATGGCAGATATATTTTTGAATGAGTGCCCGAATTCTTCCCAGACATCAAATTTCAACTATCCAACTCAATACATTACGGAAATAGCAAATTATTCGTCGTCACGGCAACGGAAAATCAAAATTATTTTCACATAACAAAGTAGCTTACTCCCTTCCCTTTCGATTGCCACCTCACTCGTTTCAATCAGATAAGCCGTGCGTGAGTTAGAAATTGTCAACTTTATCATTAATTGTTGCTATAGAAACCACGCGAATCAAAATTTACACATATAATTTTATATGATTGACCGAATTCTTTCCAGATATCAAATTTCCAATCTCCAACTCAATAAATACCGGGAATAGCAAATTGTTCGTCGTCACGGCAACGAAATGTCAAAATTATTTTCACATAAAAAAGTAGCTTACTTCCTTGCCAATCGATTGCCACCTCACTCGTTTCAATCAGATCAGCCGTGCGTGAGTTAGAAATTGGCAACTTTATCCTTAATCGTTGCTATAGAAACCACGCGAATCAAAATTTTACATATAGAATTTTGAATAATTGGCCGAATTCTTCCCATATATCAACTTTCAACTGTCCAACTCAAAAATTAACGAAAATAGCTAGTTGTTCGTCGTCATGCCAACGAAATGTCGAAATTATTTTGAAATAAGAAAATTGCTTACTTCCTTCCCTTTCGATTGCCACCTCACTCGATTTAATCAGATAAGCCGTTCTCAAATAATAACAAACCTAAGCAAATTTTTAATCAGACCCGTCATTGTGATTTACCCCATATACTACCTAATGGGATAAAACCATTCTATGCAGCTTTGCACCGTCATCGAAAAATAGTTAAAAATGGTTCTTCAAGTTATATGTTCCGTAATCCACACGGGAAGATCTGTAGAGGCGTTGCCCGGTACTTTCAAGCCCAAAACGGTCCAGAAACCCTAAAATTCTCGCAAGAAAAACTGGCATTTTGGCGACATTTAGACCCTTCATATAATACATTTCTCTGTATAAACTGATTTGGAAATGCTTTTGCAGGGTCTCAGAAAGATAAAAAAAATTGGTATTTAGTGCTATAATCGCCCAATGAAATGCACCATAATTAAAAATATAAAGTCCATTCTGTCTTTTCCATGTATATTCCAAGCCGAAATGGGCCCAGGATCTCTCCAAAATCACTAAAAATATTAACATTTTTGCATAATTCTGACAGGTCATATTTTTTAATTTCGAAGTAAAGATAGGCTGCTTCAACTGATTTTCCAAGGCAGACTATTAATATATGCATTTTTTAAATTTTTTCCTGCACCGATGCTAAAAGAGCTTTTTATTTATAACTTTAACGAAAAAATATGTAATTTTAATTAGTGTGGAGTATTCTCAGATGATGTAGGAAGAAAATAAACCAAAAAAGAGCTGTTAAATAAGAGAAATAATATATAATAATGCCATTTAAAGATGAATTTTGGTTGAAAAAATCAGAAAAAATGAGTTTTTACCTCCTAGATGCGGTCCTGGATCACCCGTTCGGGATTCATTTTAAAGCCTGATTATATCCCCAAGGGATGGCGTTGAAAAAGTTGGAAGAAATGAGATAGGAAAAGATACAGAGTGTTTCGAATGTAGAGATGTCATGAAAAAAAATCGTAAAAAGTCGAAATTTAATTATCGATTGCTCCTTTCCTATTAAGAATGAAGGAACCAAAAAATACGTTTATAATGTAGTTCGGCGAGGTCTTTCCGATAGGGTACATGGGATTTCGATTTGAGTCCATTTTGACCCCCAAAATAATTGACAACCGTCAAAAATTTGCGTGAAAATTCGTAATTTCCAGTTTTAACCAAATTTTTCCAATTTCCAGTCGTTTTAGGTATAGGTAAATGTATTGCAAAAAGAAAGTATTTGAGATTCTTTAGTTTTAAGTTCAAATACGTTTTTCTGTCCGAGGTTCCGGCGACCGAGTTATTTGGTGCCAAAGAGGGCTCTGCAAACGGCATTTTTCGACCTAAAAAAATTCAAAAAAATTACTTCCCATTTTCCGAATACCGCCAGTTTCAATAGGGTTCTGAAGCTTCCGGTCCTCTACAACCTCCAAAAATTTAAATCGATTAAATTAAGTTTTGCGACCTGTAATCGATCCCATAGGAATTCGCGGAAATTTCGACTTTGACGTTTTATAACTCCGAAACGGAACACCCTGTATAACTGAATTTTTTTTTGAAGCTAGACGCAATATCCCTCTATTAACCCAGCAAATTTGAACGTTTCACTTGCAACCATCTCGGAGAAAAAAAATCGAGATTGTCGAAAAACACGATTTGTCAACGGACATAAATTTTTCTGACTCACAGCTAGGTATATAGACCGCTGTTGGCGGTCTATAACTAGGGTGCATAGACCGCCTAATCAACCCCCGAGGGGCTCTATAAGGTCGGTAATATCATTGTCATGCCCTGAAAATTTCGTGTTGCTAGGCCATATATTAAGGAAGATATCACACTCCTTCGGACTGATGATGGAGAATAGACCGCCCTTCGTAACCGTATCGCTACAAACATAAAAACGCCTACACGTAGAAACTATTTTTGCCAACGAAAAACTTTTCGGACACCCTGTATACATACATACAAACATAAACACATATTAATACAAATGTATTCGATTTGCGTGAAATCCGACCTAATAAAGTTTATCTAAGTAATAATAGGAATCCCATACCAAGACTTTTCGGACACCCTGTATACATTCAAACTAACACCCACACGTTTAAATAGGAATATAGTCGATTTACTTAAAATCCGAATTAATTAGGTTTATTTCGGTACTATTAGAAGTATTTGCCAATACCAAGACCTTTCGAACACCCTGTATAGGTATATACAACACATATAAAAACAAATATAATCGATTTTGCATGAAATCCGGTTTAATTACATTTATCCTGGTACTACTAGGAGTATTTGCTCCTACAATGACTTTTTGGACAGCTTGTATACAGACATATACCTCCGTTCACATAGAAATGCAAATGTATACGATTTGCTTTAAATCCGACAATTAAGTTTATATTTGTACAAATAGCAAAGGTATTTGTCCATACAAAGACTTTTCGGACACCCTGTACTATACATACATACAAACACAACAAACACGACACATAGTACACAACTATCCAAATCAATTCATTATGGAAATAGCAAATTATTCGTCGTCACGGCAGCGGAAAATCAAAATTATTTGCACATAAAAAAGTAGCTTACTTCCTTCCCTTTCGATTGCCACTTCAGTCGTTTCAATCAGACAAGCCGTGCGTGAGTTAGAAATTGTCAACTTTATCCTTAATCGTTGCTATAGAAACCATGGGAATCGATTTTTACAGATATATTTTTGAATGATTGACAGAATTCTTCCCAGATATCAAATTTCAACTATCCAACTCAATACATTACGGAAATAGCAAATTATTCGTCGTCACGGCAACGGAAAATCAAAATTATTTTCACATAAAAAAGTAGCTTACTTCCGTCCCTTTCGATTGCCACTTCAGTCGTTTCAATCAGATAAGCCGTGCGTGAGTTAGAAATTGTCAACTTTATCCTTAATCGTTGCTATAGAAACCATGGGAATCGATTTTTACACATATATTTTTGAATGATTGACCGAATTCTTCCCAGATAACAAATTTCAACCATCCAACTCAATACTTTACGGAAATCGCAAATTATTCGTCGTCACGGCAGCGGAAAATCAAAATTATTTTCACATAAAAAAGTAGCTTACTTCCTTCCCTTTCGATTGCCACTTCAGTCGTTTCAATCAGATAAGCCGTGCGTGAGTTAAATAATGTCAACTTTATCCTGAATCGTTGCTATGCCAACCATGGGAATCGATTTTTACAGATATATTTTTGAATGAGTGCCCGAATTATTATCAGATATCAAATTTCAACTATCCAACTCAATACATTACGGAAATCGCAAATTATTCGTCGTCACGGCAACGGAAAATCAAAATTATTTTCACATAAAAAAGTAGCTTACTTCCTTCCCTTTCGATTGCCACTTCAGTCGTTTCAATCAGATAAGCCGTGCGTGAGTTAAAAATTGTCAACTTTATCCTTAATCGTTGCTATGCCAACCATGGGAATCGCTTTTTACAGATATGTTTTTGAATGAGTGCCCGAATTATTCCCAGATATCAAATTTCAACTATCCAACTCAATACAGTACGGAAATCGCAAATTATTCGTCGTCACGGCAACGGAAAATCAAAATTATTTTCACATAAAAAAGTAGCTTACTTCTTTCCCTTTCGATTGCCACTTCAGTCGTTTCAATCATATAAGCCGTGCGTGAGCTAGAAATCGTCAACGTTATCCTTAATCGTTGCTATGCCAACCATGGGAATCGATTTTTACAGATATATTTTTGAATGAGTGCCCGAATTCTTCCCAGACATCAAATTTCAACGATCCAACTCAATACATTACGGAAATAGCAAATTATTCGTCGTCACGGCAACGGAAAATCAAAATTATTTTCACATAACAAAGTAGCTTACTCCCTTCCCTTTCGATTGCCACCTCACTCGTTTCAATCAGATAAGCCGTGCGTGAGTTAGAAATTGTCAACGTTATCATTAATTGTTGCTATGGAAACCACGCGAATCAAAATTTACACATATAATTTTAAATGGTTGACCGAATTCTTCCCATATATCAAATTTCCAATCTCCAACTCAATAAATACCGGGAATAGCAAATTGTTCGTCGTCACGGCAACGAAATGTCAAAATTATTTTCACATAAAAAAGTAGCTTACTTCCTTTCCAATCGATTGCTACCTCACTCGTTTCAATCAGATCAGCCGTGCGTGAGTTAGAAATTGGCAACTTTATCCTTAATCGTTGCTATAGAAACCATGCGAATCAAAATTTTACATATAGAATTTTGAATAATTGACCGAATTCTCCCCATATATCAACTTTCAACTGTCCAACTCCATTAACGAAAATAGCTAGTTGTTCGTCGTCATGCCAACGAAATGTCGAAATTATTTTGAAATAAAAAAATTGCTTAATTCCTTCCCTTTCGATTGCCACCTCACTCGATTTAATCAGATAAGCCGTTATCAAATAATAACAAACCTAAGCAAATTTTAAATCAGACCAGTCATTGTGATTTACCCCGTACACTAACTAATGGAATAAAACCATTCTATGCAGCTTTGCACCGTCATCGAAAAATAGTTAAAAATGGTTCTGAATGCCCAATTCTTCAAGTTATATGTTCCGTAATCCACACGGGAAGGTCTATAGACGCGTTGCCCGGTACTTTTCAAGACCAAAACGGTCCAGAAACCCTAAAATTGTCGCAAGAAAAACTGGCATTTAGGCGACATTTAGACCCTTCATTTTATAATACATTTCTCCGTATAAACTGATTTTTAAACCCATTTGCAGGGTCTCAGAAAGATTGGTATTTAGTGCTTAAATCGCCCAATGAAATGCACCATAATTAAAAATATAAAGTCCATTCTGTCTTTTCCATGTATATTCCAAGCCGAAATGGGCCCAGGATCTCTCCAAAATCACTAAAAATACTGACATTTTTGCATAATTCTGAGAGGTCATATTTTTTAATTTCAACGTAAAGATAGGCTGCTTCAACTGATTTTCCAAGGCAGACAATTAATATATGCATTCTTTAAAATTTTTCCTGCACCGATGCTAAAAGAGCTTTTTATTTATAACTTTAACGAAAAAATATGTAATTTTAATTAGTGTGGAGTGTTCTCAGATGATGTAGGAAGAAAATAAACCAAAAAAGAGCTGTTAAATACGAGAAATAATACATAATAATGCCATTTAAAGATGAATTTTGATGGAAAAAAACAGAAAAAATGAGTTTTTACCCCCTAAATCAGGCCCTGGTTCACCCATTCGGGATTCATTTTGAAGCCTGATTATATCCCCAAGGGATAGCGTTGAAAAAGTTGGAAGAAATTAGATAGGAAAAGATACAGAGTGATTCAAATGTAGAGATGTCATGAAAAAAAATCGTAAAAAATCTAAATTTAATTATCGATTGCTCCTTTCCTATTAAGAATGAAGGAACAAAAAAATACGTTTATAACGTAGTTCGGCGAGGTCTTTCCGATAAGGTACATGGGATTTCGATTTGAATCCATTTTGACCCCCAAAAAAATTGACAACCGTCAAAAATTTGCATGAAAAATCGTAATTTCCACTTTTTCCCAAATTTTTCCAATTTCCAGTCGTTTTAGGTATAGGTAAATGTATTGCAAAAAGAAAGGATTTGAGATTCTTTAGTTTTATGTTCAAATACGTTTTTCTGTCCGAGGTTCCGGCGACCGAGTTATTTGGTGCCAAAAAGGGGTCTGCAAACGGCATTTTTCGACATAAAAAAATTCAAAAGAATTACTTCCCATTTTCCGAATATCGCCAGTTTCAATAGGGTTCTGAAGCTCCCGATCCTCTACAACTTCTGAAAATTTAAATCGATTTAATTAAGTTTTGCGACCTGTAATCGATTTCATTCGATATCGCGGAAATTTCGAATTTGACGTTTAATAGCTCCGAAACGATACGCCCTGTATAACTGAATTTTTTATCGAAGCTAGATGCACTATCCCTCTATTAACCCAGAAAATTTGAACGGTCCACCTGCAACCATCTCGGAGAAAAAAAATTGAGATTGTCGAAAAACACGATTAACCAACCGACGAACATTTTTCTGACCAAGGGCTCGGTATAGAGACCGGCCTGAAAGGCGGTCTCTATCTAGATTGCATAGAGCGCCTAATCGCCCCCCGAGGGGCTCTATAAGGTCGCTAATATCATCATTGTCATGCCCTGAAAGTTTCGTGTTTCTATGCCATGTATTAAGGAAGATATCACACTCCTACGGACTGATGATGCAGAATAGAGCGCCCTTCGTAACCGTATCGCTATATACATACAAACACGTATTACATATAAATACAATATGTACGATTTCGCTGAAACCCTACTAAATTAAACTTGTCATCTTTCGATCGGCTTTGAACCATACATTAGATAACATCATCTTCCTGAAATGGTCGAGCTGGATGAAGATTGGTGGCGAGCCCTTCGGGCACGCCACTGATGTCTCTTTGGAAAAAAATTGTGCATACATATTATGAACGTCGCTTCTTTCAATCTAAGAAGCCGTTCGCGAGTTGTAAGTTGTTAACTTTACCCCTAATCGTTGCTATGGCAATCATTAAAATTGAAAATTGCAAAAATATTTTTCAATGATTGACCGAATTCTACTTAGATGCGAAATTTCTACTCTGCAACTCAATAAATAACGGAGAAATCAAATTGATCGTCGTCATGACTACCAAAAATCGAAATTATTTTCAAATAAAAAAGTAGTTTACTTCCATCCCTTTCGATAGCCACCTCACTCGTTCCAATCGCAGAAGGCGTCCGCGAGTTATAAATTGTCAACTTTATCCTTAATCGTTGCTATGCCAACCATGGGAATCGATTTTTCCAGATATATTTTTGAATGAGTGACCGAATTCTTCCGAGATATCAGTTTTCAACTTTCCAACTCAATAAATAACGAAAATAGCAAATTGTTCATCGTCCCGGCAACGAAATGTCAAAATTATTTTCACATAAAAAAGTAGTGTACTTTCTAACATTTCGATCGTCACTTTACTGGTTTCAATCAGATAAGCCGTTCGCGAGTTAAAAATGATCAACTTTATGCTCAATCGTTGCTATGGTAATCATCGGAATCAAAATTTATAAAAATATTTTTGAATGATTGACCGAATTCTACCCAGATATCAAATTTCAACTCTAAAACTCAATAAATAATGGAAATAGCAAACTGTTCGTCGTCATGGCAACGAAATGTCAAAGTTATTTTCACATAAAAAAGTAGCTTACTTCGTTCCCTTTCGATTGCCACCTCACTCGTTTCAATCAGATCAGCCGTACGTGAGTTAGAAATTGTCAACTTTATCCTTAATCGTTGCTATAGAAACCATGCGAATCAAAATTTACACATATAATTTTGAATGATTGACCGAATTCTTCCCATATATCAAATTTCAGCTCTCTAACTCAATAAATATCGGAAATAGCAAATTTTTCGTCGTCATGCCAACGAAATGTCGAAATTATTTTCAAATAAAATAGCTTACTTCCTCCCCTTTCGATTGCCACATCACTCTTTTCAATCGAATAATCCGTTCTCAATTAATAACAAATCTAAGCAAAATTTAAATCAGTCCCGTCATTGTGATTTACCCCGTATACTACCTCATGGAATAGTCTTTCTATGATGCTTCGCCGCGTCATCGAAAAATTGTTAAAATTGGTATTTAATGACTAATTCTTCAAATTATATGTTCCGAAATCCACACGGGAAGGTCTATAGAGGCGTTGCCCGGTATTATACAAGTCGAAAACGGTTCAGAAACCCTAAAATCTCGCAAGGAAAACTGGCATTTTTGCGACATTTCGACCCTTCATATTTTAATACATTTCTCCGTATGAAACTGATTTTGACATGCATTTGCATGGTCTGAGAAAAATTTAAAAAATTCGTATTTAATGCTTAAATCGTCCAATGAAACGTATTTTAACTAAAAATATAAAGTCCGTTTTACCTTTGCCATGTATATTTCAAGCCGAAATCGGTCCAGGAAGCTTCAAATATCGCTACAAAAACTGTTATTTTCATGACATTTTGACAGGTCATATTTTAATTTCGATGTAAAGAGGGTCAGTTTCATTTGTTTCTCCAAGGCACGGCTTTTATTATATGCACTTTTTAAAATTTTTCCTGCACCGATGCAAAAAAAGGTATTTATTTATAACTTTAACGAAAAAATATGGAATTTTAATTAGTTAGAAGTGTTCTCAGATGATAAGGGATGAAAATAAACCAAAAAAGAACTGTTAAATCCGAGAAATAATTATAATAATGCCTTTTAAAGATGAATTTTGATGAAAAAAAACAAAAAAAATGAGTTTTTACCCCCTAAATCAGGCCCTGGATCACCCATTCGGGATTCATTTTAAAGCCTGATTATATCCCCAAGGGATAGCGTTGAAAAAGTTGGAAGAAATTAGATAGGAAAAGATACAGAGTGATTCAAATGTAGAGATGTCATGAAAAAAAATCGTAAAAAATCTAAATTTAATTATCGATTGCTCCTTTCCTATTAAGAATGAAGGAACCAAAAAATATGTTTATAACGTAGTTCGGCGAGGTCTTTCCGATAAGGTACATGGGATTTCGATTTGAATCCATTTTGACCCCCAAAAAAATTGACAACCGTCAAAAATTTGCATGAAAAATCGTAATTTCCACTTTTTCCCAAATTTTTCCAATTTCCAGTCGTTTTAGGTATAGGTAAATGTATTGCAAAAAGAAAGTATTTGAGATTCTTTAGTTTTAAGTTCAAATACGTTTTTCTGTCCGATGTTCCGGTTTCGACTTATTCGGTGCCAAAGTGGGGTCTACAAAGGGCATTTTTCGACATAAAAAAATTCAAAAGAATTACTTCCCATTTTCCGAATATCGCCAATTTCAATAGGGTTCGGAACACCCCGGTCTTCTACAACCTCTGAAAATTTAAATCGATTTAGTTAAGTTTTGCGACCTGTAATCGATTTCAACGGAAATCGCTGAAATTTCGACTTTGACGT
The DNA here is from genome assembly GCA_963971165.1 of Philopedon plagiatum. Classification (NCBI taxonomy): domain Eukaryota; kingdom Metazoa; phylum Arthropoda; class Insecta; order Coleoptera; family Curculionidae; genus Philopedon; species Philopedon plagiatum. The sequence goes on from OZ020190.1 coordinate 63,566,033, forward strand.
TTTATATCTCCGAAACGGAACACCCTGTATAACTGAATTTTTTACCGAAGCTAGCCGCACTATCCCTCTATTAACCCAGACAATTTGGTTGCCCCCACCTCTAACCGTTTTCGAGAAAAAAAATTGAAAAGGTGAAAATGTCGAAACGGACGACAACATACGGCCATACATACGGCCATACATACGGCCATACATACGGCCATACATACACACATTTTTCTGACCAAGCAGGGGGTATAGAGACCGTCCCGGAATGGGCGGTCTCTAACTAGATTGCATAGAGCGCCTAATCGCCCCCCGAGGGGGCTCTATAAGGTCGGTAATATCATTGTCATGCCCTGAAAGTTTCGTGTTTCTAGGCCATGTATTAAGGAAGATATCATACTCCTACGGACTGATGATGCAGAATAGAGCGCCCTTCGTAACCGTATCGCTATATACATACAAACACATATTACATATAAATACAATATGTACGAATTCGCTGAAACCCTACTAAATTAAACTTGTCATCTTTCGATCGGCTTTGAACTATACATTAGATAACATCATCTTCCTGAAATGGTCGAGCTGGATGAAGATTGGTGGCGAGCCCTTCGGGTACGCCACTGATGTCTCTATGGAAAAAAATTGTGCATACATATTATGAACGTCGCTTCTTTCAATCTAAGAAGCCGTTCGCGAGTTGTAAGTTGTTAACTTTACCCCTAATCGTTGCTATGGCAATCATTAAAATTGAAAATTGCAAAAATATTTTTCAATGATTGACCGAATTCTACTTAGATGCGAAATTTCTACTCTGCAACTCAATAAATAACGGAGAAATCAAATTGATCGTCGTCATGACTACCAAAAATCGAAACTATTTTCAAATAAAAAAGTAGTTTACTTCCATCCCTTTCGATAGCCACCTCACTCGTTCCAATCGCAGAAGGCGTCCGCGAGTTATAAATTGTCAACTTTATCCTTAATCGTTGCTATGCCAACCATGGGAATCGATTTTTCCAGATATATTTTTGAATGAGTGACCGAATTCTTCCGAGATATCAGTTTTCAACTTTCCAACTCAATAAATAACGAAAATAGCAAATTGTTCATCGTCCCGGCAACGAAATGTCAAAATTATTTTCACATAAAAAAGTAGTGTACTTTCTAACATTTCGATCGTCACTTTACTGGTTTCAATCAGATAAGCCGTTCGCGAGTTAAAAATGATCAACTTTATGCTCAATCGTTGCTATGGTAATCATCGGAATCAAAATTTATAAAAATATTTTTGAGTGATTGACCGAATTCTACCCAGATATCAAATTTCAACTCTAAAACTCAATAAATAATGGAAATAGCAAACTGTTCGTCGTCATGGCAACGAAATGTCAAAATTATTTTCACATAAAAAAGTAGCTTACTTCGTTCCCTCTCGATTGCCACCTCACTCGTTTCAATCAGATCAGCCGTACGTGAGTTAGAAATTGTCAACTTTATCCTTAATCGTTGCTATAGAAATCATGCGAATCAAAATTTACACATATAATTTTGAATGATTGACCGAATTCTTCCCATATATCAAATTTCAGCTCTCTAACTCAATAAATATCGGAAATAGCAAATTTTTCGTCGTCATGCCAACGAAATGTCGAAATTATTTTCAAATAAAATAGCTTACTTCCTCCCCTTTCGATTGCCACATCACTCTTTTCAATCGAATAATCCGTTCTCAATTAATAACAAATCTAAGCAAAATTTAAATCAGACCCGTCATTGTGATTTACCCCGTATACTACCTCATGGAATAGCCTTTCTATGATGCTTCGCCGCATCATCGAAAAATTGTTAAAATTGGTATTTAATGACTAATTCTTCAAATTATATGTTCCGAAATCCACACGGGAAGGTCTATAGAGGCGTTGCCCGGTATTATACAAGTCGAAAACGGTTCAGAAACCCTAAAATCTCGCAAGGAAAACTGGCATTTTTGCGACATTTCGACCCTTCATATTTTAATACATTTCTCCGTATGAAACTGATTTTGACATGCATTTGCATGGTCTGAGAAAAATTTAAAAAATTCGTATTTAATGCTTAAATCGTCCAATGAAACGTATTTTAACTAAAAATATAAAGTCCGTTTTACCTTTGCCATGTATATTTCAAGCCGAAATCGGTCCAGGAAGCTTCCAATATCGCTACAAAAACGGTTATTTTCATGACATTTTGACAGGTCATATTTTAATTTCGATGTAAAGAGGGTCAGTTTCATTTGTTTTTTTTTTCAAGGCACGGCTTTTATATATGTACTTTTTAAAATTTTTCCTGCAGCGATGCAAAAAAAGGTATTTATTTATAACTTTAACGAAAAAATATGGAGTTTTAATTAGTTAGAAGTGTTCTTAGATGATCAGGGAAGAAAATAAACCAAAAAAGAATCGTTAAATAAGAGAAATAATATATAATAATGCCTTTTAAAGATGAATTTTGGTTGAAAAAAAACGAAAAAATGAGTTTTTACCCCCTAAATGCGGCCCTGGATCACCCATTCGGGATTCATTTTAAAGCTTGATTATATCCCAAAGGGATAGCGTTGAAAACGTTGGAAGAAGTTAGATAGGAAATGATACAGAGTGATTCGAATGTAGAGATGTCATGAAAAAAAATGGTCAAAAATCGAAATTTAATTATCAATTGCTCCTTTCCTATTAGGAATAAAGGAACTAAAAAATACGTTTGTAACGTATTTCGGCGAGCTCTCTCCGATAAGGCACATGGGATTTCGATTTGGATCCATTTTGACCCCCAAAAAAATTGACAACCGTCAAAAATTTGCATGAAAATTCGTAATTTCAACTTTTTCCCAAATTTTTCCAATTTCCAGTCGTTTTAGGTATAGGTACATGTATTGCAAAAAGAAAGTATTTGAGATTCTTTAGTTTTAAGTTCAAATACGTTTTTCTGTTCGGCGTTCCGGCGACCGAGTTATTTAGTGCCAAAGAGGAGTCTGCAAACGGCATTTTTCGACATAAAAAAATTCAAAAAAATTACTTCCCATTTTCCGAATACCGCCAGTTTCAATAGGGTTCGGAACACCCCGGTCCTCTACAACCTCTGAAAATTTAAATCGATTTAATTCACTTTTGCGACCTGTAATCGATTTCAACGGAAATCGCTGAAATTTCGACTTTGACGTTTTATATCTCCGAAACGGAACACCCTGTATAACTGAATTTTTTACCGAAGCTAGCCGCACTATCCCTCTATTAACCCAGAAAATTTGGTTGCTCCCCCTCGAACCGTTTTCGAGAAAAAAAATTGAAAAGGTGAAAATGTCGAAACGGACGACAACATACGGCCACACACACACACATTTTTCTGACCAACGGCTCGGTATATAGAGCGCTGTTGGCGCTCTATAATAAGGTAAGGATTTTGTTTTTTTCCACTCACGTCATCGTATGAAATACCAACAATAAAAATAACATGTATCGGTAAGAAATGCCTTGCTATTTTGAATTTCTTTGTAGTATTTTTATTTTAGGATAGCTTTTATTCTAGGATTCTTGCACCAATAAAAATGTAAACTACTATTTCTTTATGTTCCTATTCCATTAGTTTAATAAACCAAAAATAGACTTAAACTTCATATATATATTTAGAAACATTTAATTTATGTAATTGTACTGTTACTGGAGTTCATATTTGCCATAAATAAGAATAATTACCTGCACAGATACAATGTTTTGTCACATCTAGCTCTCTCTGCAAGTGCAGTGGGAAAACGCTCCAAGACAAGTCACCAAGAGAAGCCAGGGTCAGTTGCTTTACATAGGGAAAACGTATATTTTTGCATAAAATAGTTTTTATGTGCAAATACTGCATAATTAATTATTAATTATTTGACAAATGTTTTTCCAAAAGAAAATCAATTGTAGTAAACATGTGAACCCATAAACGTCACGGGGTAGCAGGTAAATGATTATTTATTATATCGGAGAAAATTGGTTACGGTTGCGGCATTTGAAATGATAAAAAACTCTACAAGTAAATCGTTTTACTGGCCTTACAACTTTTTAGCAAAGCTTATACATTGAATTTGGATCACTTAACACAAAAATATTAGTAAATTTACAAAAGTGCAGGTAATAGTAGATTACACAATAAAATACATAGTACATGGTAAATACGAAATAAAAATTGGAAAAGGAATTTAACGTCTGTCGTCAAAGTACATCAATGCAAGCCACGTCATCGGCGGCGTTTGATCTAACTGTGCAAATACTGAGAAAAGATCGTAGCGGGTTTAAAAGTATCACACAATTGTTAAATTCGGTTGGTGTGTCGTGAGGTAAAGATCTCCTGCAGGATGCCGTTAAGTTCGTGTGTAGACTGACTTTAGTGTTTGCTTAAATTTGTACAAAAGTAAAGAAAGTATTAAAATGAGTGCCAAAAAAGCTGAAGTTAGAATGGTTAATACCTCATTCTGATGTTTTATTTCAAAGTGATACTGAGTAAAGAACGGAATTTTGATATTTCCATTAGCAAATAACATTAAGCAAACATCTAGACCAAGATTCTGCACTTAATTTCTAGTAGGGTTCGGATACTTTGAAAAATTGTATCGAGGTCCGCGAAAAAAAAGAAAAGCTTTAAATGGACCGCAGGTAATTATTGTTGTTTCGCAAAAAGGAACGTATCAAGGATACGATCATAAAAAGTAATATTATTTGTTTTAAACTTTTATTTTTGCCCATAAAAATAATATAAGATAGATAAGGTTCTTACAAATTACTTAATTTTGCTTTGGCGGTCCAGTTTTCTACCTTCCGCGGTCCGAATCCGGATGCACGTAGATTACATAATTTTTCGAACATACCTATCATTAACTAGGTATAAGTAAAGGTAGGCCATTATGGTATTTGAAATGAAAATATACTTAACACAGCACAACCACAGTTCTCTGCAAATTAGGTCACTATACCTGTTGGTGATCTCTTAATTATGTAGTACCTACTGGTGGGCCCAAAAGGCTGATCCTATACAATAGCTAAGGAAAAAAGAGGTGTGTTTTGCACAGGTACAAGGTTGCCTACAAATTTTGGCATGAGGGTCAATAAATAATAAATGCCTAATTGACATTCCCATGCAATTATTCTTTCTTACTCTGAAGTGGAGTTTATTGCTTGTAAATTTAATTAGTTTTTGAGATATAAAATAGAGATATCACTTATTTTTGTGTTCAGTTTCAGTGTAAACAAGTTAGTGGTGTACTGAAATTATTTTGTTTCATGTTATCTGTGACCACTTACAATAGCCGCAATGAGTACAAGTAAAAAACATAAGTTGGAGTGGCTGCTTCCATATTCCACTATCTTATTTGAAGGGGAACAAGGTGTTTGATGTACAGTGTGTAACTCTGAATTTATTTGTACACAACGAAATCACATCGAGCGACATGTCAAAGGTCCAAAGCATTTAGAGAAGATGCAATCTCATCCGGGGCCATCCGCATCTAGAGAACCTGATGTAATACACGCAGAGTTTTGCATGGATTTGTGTGAAGCCTTTGTTGCAGCTGACATTCCTCTCCATAAAATAAATAATCTATCTATGAAGAAATTTTTGCAAAAATACTGCCACCACAGAGTACCAGACGAATCTACTCTTCGTAAAAGTTATGTGGATAAGGTATATTCAAAAACTATTGACAAAATACGTCACAATATTGAAGGAAAAAAGTCTTGGTTTAGCATCGATGAAACCACCGGCATCAAGGGCCGATACGTTGCTAATATTATAGTTGGGCCTTTAAATCCTATAGAAGCTGAAAGCTCATATGTAGTCAACAGTAAATTTCTGGCTAAAACCAATAGTGACACAATAACTCAAGTTGCAGTAGAAAGTATCTGGTCGCTCTTTCCAGATACGAATATTACTGAAAACGTTGTTTTGCTGCTTTTGGTTAGTGCGGCATATATGCTAAAAGCAGGAAGACAGTTAAAAGAACATTTTCCAAATTTGATTCACTTTACATGTCTAGTTCTTGCCTTGCATAGAATATGTGAACTGATACGTGACTTCTATCCAGTTATAGATACTTTGGTTAGTGAGGTAAAAAAAGTTTTTCTTAAATCACCAGAGCGAATAAACAAATTTAAAGAAATGTGTCCTAATGTCCCATTGCCCCCACAACCTGTTATTACAGGGTGGGGAACATGGTTATCAGCCGTTATATATTACCATACAAATTACGACTTAGTTAAAAATGTTATTGACAGTCTAAAAGATGATGCTTTGAGTGTAACAAGTAAAGAAGTTATAAGTGCACTGACGCTTAAAAATAATTTAAAGTTTATTTCTGAAAATTTTGGATGTCTTCCAGGTGTAATTGAACAGTTGGAGATACCAAACCTTCCTCTTTTGGCTTATTTTAATTTATTTCAGACAACCATAGACAAGCTCAAAACATGTCCTACCGAAATTGGTGAAAAATTAAAAGTGTATTACCAAAAATCTTAGAAAGAAATCCAGGATTTTCAGAAATAACAAATATTTTTGAAACATTGAAAACTAAAAATACTGACTTGTATAATCATTTCCGTTTCGCTCCTGTTACAAGTTGTGATGTCGAAAGTAGCTTTTCTAGACTTAGAGATATTCTTAATTATAAACGAACGCGTTTTACTGAAGCGAACTTTGAAAAAATGTTAATTATATCATGTAATGCCAATAAATTGTAATAAAGTCTAGATTTGTTTTCATTTTACATTTATTACACAAAAATATTTTCACGCCGCCCATGACGCTCATACGAGCTCGTATGATTTTTCCGTTCTTTAGTAATTAGGGAGGTGTCTTTTCGGACGGGGGGTGAATCTTCCCCATCGACAACATCAATGCAATCTCAATAAATATTTTAATCATTCTTCGAACGCGAACGTAACTTATTTTAATCATTGCCTTTTTGTGTTGCGAATTCATTTTCGAGAATTTCGTTTCGTATTTCTAAATATTCGTATTTTCAAATTATTTTTTCAAAATTTACTTTCCTTCATTTCTTTACACGGCTTCACACCTTTAAATAAATACTTACAGGCCGTGTTGTCACATAATCATGGACATAGTTTCAACAATATTATATCTTTTTTACATGCTGGCAGTAACTATTATAGTATAATTTTATCAGGCGCGGCCCGTCCATAAGGTCATTTGGTCAATGAGCCACCTAAAATTTTTAATGATCTACCTAATAATTTATTTTTTAATTTTTTAAAACCAAAAAAGAATCTTTTGTTTCAAAAAAGTGCTAGTTCCATGCGAAAACTCCTCAAGAAAGAATCAAGCCAAGCCATCGACGAAAGATTATCCAAGCTTGCTCCGGAATGGGTCGTATTTTTAATTGACCTCATAGGTTTATACGGACGATATAAATTCATTAAACCTACGAGAGAAACAGACATACGCGCTTTAAGAAGTTAAAAAGAGACACAATTGGTCGACGGCCCACCAATAATATCGGGCCACTCCCACTATGGAAATACACTCAAAATATACTCTTTCAAAACATTTGGTTCGGAAAAAGAAAAACTAATTAGGTAGCTAATATGCGCATTGTATTTCCATCGTATTAATAATATTAATTGAGGCGTCGGATTCTAAAACCGGACTTGCGCTCGAAAAGCGTTCAGCATTCTTACTTGAAAAACTCTCCCGAAGACGATGGGGTGATTCAAAATCGGTAATTGTGAATTCATTAAATAATAATTAATAAATAATAATTCCGCGTTCGAAATCGTGTTTTTCGAACTTCGAAAGAAAAAAGTCTGCGGCGAAGTTTCCGTCTCAGACAACTTCCCGCGAGAAAGTTGTTCTGTATGGTTGAAGGAAGTTTTCTGGAAAATTTCAGATTTTTTGGTATTATACTTTTCGAAATGGAGCCAGTTGAACACGCTGCGTGACCCCGTATAGTCGAGGCACTGAAGCACTAAAACAGCCAAAATCTCGGAATTTTTTGCACTAAGACGGATCGGAATGCGGTTTTTTGCATTCGCTTCCAAAAATTATTTGTAAAAAATGTATCTACTTTGTATCTTATACAAACCGGAAATTGCATTGCTGCTGTCAAAAATGCATTCACAAAAATGCATTTTTTGGAGTCGCTTTAAGAAAATTAAATAACTTTGTTAATAAGACTCAGAATTAACTCAAACCGGGTTCCCGGGGGTTTTCGGGGTCGCTGATCACGATTATGATGACGATTTTCGGTTTGTTTTTTGCGATCTTGTCAGGAAAACTCTCGGGGATGACGTCCACGTCCAGGTTCCGGCGCACCAGGTGTCCGGGGGGTGTTCGCCGATGCCATATTTGAATTCAGCAACCCAAAAAACCCCCGGGCGCCGAGTTTCTCTCCTTCCCCGCGTGAATTTTGGGAGAGTCCCACGGAGATGACGTTCAACAGGGATCCTGAGCTCCAGGTCGGCTGTGGGTCAATTTGAACATCATAATCGTGATCAGCGACCCCGAAAACCCCCGAGAACCCGGTTTGAGCCAATTCTGAGTCTTATTAGCAAGCTTATTTAATATTCTTAAAGCGACTTCAAAAAATGAATTTTTGTGAATGCATTTTTGACAGCAGCAATGCAATTTCCAGTTTGTATAAGATACAAAGTAGATACATTTTTTACAAATAATTTTTGGAAGCGAATGCAAAAAACCGCATTCCGATGCGTCTTAGTGCACAAAATTCCGAGGTTGAGTGCTTCATTGCCTCGACTAGTACTGTTTTTGTATCTACGCGCTGACATAGGCCAGCGCGATGAAACTATGTAACAAAAGAAAATTGCGTATATTTATGATGTTTACAGCAATTTTTAAATTGTATTCGAAAAAAAGTTGCTGTTGACTATAATGTGCAACAATTCTTCGACTGTAAAACGTTATTCACACGACATGCCATTGAAATTAGCAGAAACAAAACACGATAGCAACAATCGGCGGTTCGATCATGTTAGAAATTCATACATGTCTATTTCTGCCGTACGTCACTTCTGTGCTTCTAAATCTTTATTTTTAACAAGTATTTAAATGTAATAAACAAGTCTATTTATTAAAAATGTCTTCGGAAGATTGTGTAGATTTTTTGTTTTTGTGTTCTGTGCAGTAGTTTTTTTAAAATAAATAACAATGCCGTGATTTTTAATTTTATGAAAAATTCATGTCAAAAGTCCAACATTGTGCAATGAATTGTTAAATCGTTTTAAAAAGCAAAGTATAATATTTTGTTTTGTGAATTACATTTATATTAGTTAACGTATTGTATAAATTATCATTCAATGTCTCTTGTGATGTGTAAATGAGTTCAAAATATGATGACCAACATTATGAATAAAATGTTTAATAACGGGAATGTACGCAATTGTCTTTTGTTACATACTTTTGTAGCGCTGGCCTATGTCAGCGCGTAGATACACATTACGGGGTCGCGCAGCGTGTTCAACTCGCTCTATCTCGAAAAGTATAATACCAACAAATCTGAAATTTTCCAGAAAACTTCTTTCAACCATACAGAACAACTTTCTCGCTGAAAGTTTTCTGAGACTGAAACTTCGCCGCAGACTTTTTTCTTTCGAAGTTCGAAAAACACGATTTCGAACGCGCAATTAGTATTTATTAATTAGTATTTAATGAATTCAAAATTAACGATTTTTAATCATCCCATCGCCTTCGGGAGAGTTTTTCAAGTATGTATGCTGAATTTCAAACCATTTCGTTAAAAATCTTCCGACAGATCGCAATGTATATTTGCGCCGCGGCGAACAAATTCCGAGATATAAAAAGTGGTTTTTAATTTTTTTTTTTGGAAAAAATATTCACTTTACAAAAAAAATTATTTACAAAAAACATGCGCAATTTATGGCTCTATAAGCTAGCATTTTTTAAATATTCAAATTCTGAAAAAAAAAATTCCATGCCTTTCACTTTTGCCCGGCCAACTTCTATGGCATTTCGAGCGCAAGTCCGGTTTTAGAATCCGACGCCTCAATTAGCGGTTAAACATAAAAAATTATAAATACCATTTCTGTCAGGCCAGCGCTAGGCATCAAATTTAATGGTATCGGACCGGTTTACTTACATTACCAGCGTAGTCCAGAGGTAAAACTTCAGCGAGTTGACCAGAAGGTCGAGGGTTCGAATCGGTGTTGGGGCAAAAACTTTTTTTTTTTAATTTTTGTTATTTAAAAAATTAGATCGGCTCTAAAAGGTGTATTGGCAACAAGTTGTTCCTCGATAAAATATTTTTAAAATTGTTGGCAATCTCATATTTACTACAGCGTACAGCCTGCAGGTGCGTAGACAAATATCGTATTACTATGTCTAGTCGCCAGTATTGTATTTATTAAAGAAAACGGAGTTTCGGCAGCGTTCCTAATTTTATTTTACGAATAATCATACTTTTAGCTCAGAATTTTGTTCTGTTTATTCTGGGCTTTGAGTACAAAGCGCGACATCTATTGAGGAGATGCTAAACGTATCAAAACGGGAAGCGGCTAAAATCTACTAATCTAGAGTATTAAAACCCATAGAAAAAAGCCATAAACATCTAGAGCAGTAATGTTCAATATACTGTAGTACCTATTTTATGATTTTTGCAGTGTTTATTTGTAGGTAAATAATTTCTTGGCACATTATTAAAAAATCTTTCTTAATTAAAAAAGTGTATTTTGCTTGTTGCGTTGATATCACTAGCTGCCCACAAAATTTTGACCCACCTGTAAAAAAACTCACGGGCCGCGCCTGAATTTTATAGGTACATTCCAAACGGGTTCATATATTTTAATATAACTAAATCACTTTAAAGTTACTTTAAAAAGAGATATTAGAATGTAGTAATTTAAAACAGCGTTTCTTAACTTTTGGCCGCGTGGCCCAACTAAACTACTAAAAATTTAACGCGAGTCAATATTAGGTCGCGACCCATAGGTCAAGAAACCGTGATTTAGAATATTAGAGTTCTCCCAAGATAAGAATGGCAGAGTATTTTAAGGTTGCACTTTTAATTAATTAAAACAATTATTTACTGTTTGCACAGTGATCTTTTATCACGCTCTAGCAATATAACATTAGTGAGGGACTTCGTCGGACATCGTCAAGTAATTGAGGGTTGAGGGTCGAAACAGAGGGTAAAGAAGCCAACGAGAAACTTTTGCCTGTACCACGTTCTGTACCATTTCTATTTTGGACCAACTCTATAACTTAGTTAAAACTTTTAACATTTGATTATACTGATATATGTAACTCTTTTTACTATATAAATTTAGTATTATACAAAAATAGTACAGGATCGTAGAATTTAAAAATAAAATAGACACACTACTTATATTGTGATTTTTTTTAGTTACGTATGCTAAGTGTTAAAACAACAGTAACATTTCATAAATTCATTTAAATGATACTCTGATTTAACTAGGCTCTTTCAAAATAGCATCGACTATCGTTTAAAAATAAATAAAAAGCAAATCACGCTATTCAATAATTACAAATTACAAGTAAAAATAAACTTACCAGTTCTGCAATAATTGATCCAGAGGACGTCAACCACTCAACAACCAATTCATATGCCTGATTAGGTCTAAAAATTGTTTGATAGCGAACATGTCCCCATTCAGTTCTGTCGCTCTTGCCCATTATATCGGTTTCTAAACGCATTCTTTTGTATATTATACCTAAATAAAAAAAATACGTGATCAATTACTGGTCCGGATATTTTAAAACCATTTTAGTTTGAAAAAATTGTAAGACCCAGTTGAGCCGGCTGTTTAAACGAAGTGTTATTTGAATGTGAACTAGCTCAATACCACCAGAACACAAGGCCTTAGCGCTAAAACCTGTCATCATTGGATGCAGGCCAATATAATAATTGATTACTAGTAGTTTAAAGGGTTGTTATCCAGAATTTTAATACTTAAAATTAAAAAAGGGTATGAATAAACCGAAAATAGTATTTTTAGGTAATAACAGACACTTCTGTTTAACAATATATTAAATAAATAACTAATTGTGGATTGTACAAATACTATAACGTAGCGTTCAGGTAACATTGTAAAGTAGAATTATGTTTTTATTGATTATTATATTAAGTATGTTTGTTCAGGTTTGCTCAGGTGGGTGATCAAAGGATTTTCATGTATGTTAATCAGATGGCATGTATAAACACTTTGGAATTTATTATATGCCTTTTGTCTAAGGCATCAAATTAATGACATTTGCTACACGGACGAGCGGCCACTGTTTATTTGATTTGGTTATTTCCTTAAAAAATAATAATAAATTCATACCGGGTGCTCTCAAACAGGTTTGATGTTGTTTCGAATGCGAATAGCTATTACTAATATAACAAACAATTAATTTGTGTATTAACCAGTGTATCTAGTTTTCTTTTATAACACTTACATAACCTGTTGTTTTTGTTGCCTTGGTAATTTTTGATTAAAGTATTTAAGATGCTATTGAGTAGAATAAGGGTAACGGTTATTATGGTGTTTATATTACAACCTTCAAATAAAAAAGATGCCCTTCTTTATCCCGGTACTTAAACATTAAATTTGGAAAAAATGATTTTTGACCAAAAACATTTAGTAAGTTGCCTTCAAAATCATTTAGTATTTTTTTGAAATATAACATCTATATCATAACTACTTGAACAACTATCTCATGAGGATATTAAAGACCTCTATTTAGGTTATTTATTAGCTTGTAATTATCTTCAACAATAAGTTGCTCATCATATACTAAATTGTTTTTTACCAATGTCACATTTTAGATTTTTTGTAATTCAGTATGAACTTGTAAATCATTGTTAATAACTACTGCTCAAGTTATGAAAGGGCGTGGTTTATATTCGACTTTAAATATAGGTTTTGTATTACTAATTTTAAACCAGTCCTCTCCTGCGTTGAATGACCGCACTCTTCAAAATTGTGAAAATTTGTTTGTTTTTTTATGCAGCAAATACTCTTGTTTACTTTCTTTGATAGCTTTTAGAAAACGTAATTCGTCCAGTTCTTTAAATTTTTCGTCTTTACTTTTACGACTTGGAATATTTTGTAACAAATATTTCGGACAGTTTGAAAACTTACTCTGTAGGCAGATTTCTTTTAAACGTGGAACTTTCAAATTACATGAAACAATTCTACCAGTTTTAGAACCCTGTTGAGATATATATCATATTAAATCATCACTTGAAAAATATAATTCACAAATCCGACTGTATTTATTCGACACATAATTTGCGCGCGGTATCGTAGTCCGCCATTTTTGTGCGTATATCCTCGTTTGTCGGGAATCAAACCACGCGAACTTTTGTACCTTTGGATTTTTTTTATTTCATAATATAAAAGTCCTCCATTTGAAAAGCTTATCCTCAAAAAAATAATTTTTTTTCTGATCAAATTCACACTCAAAATATCGGTCAAACATCGCTCATTATAAAACGGGGAGATGGCCTCTGGTGATGTAGTCCCACGATGGGCCACCCAAATTTAGAAAATAAATTAAGCGTTGGCACAGCTGCACAAATTTTGCAGGTTGGTCATCGAGGTTATGTTATCAAACTAAATTATAAAAAAAACAATATTCGAAATTTATACTCAACTATTGCACAGAAATATTAAGATAACTCAGAAAACAGTCAACGCATAATATTTTATAACCTAAAACGGATATTTACGCATGTGTATCAAAGAAGTACTAATAATTAGTAGGTACACCGTCACTTGAGACCACCCCCACTCCTCTCCCTCTGACGTCACAAGCCCCGCCCCCTTTTCTGCGCATGCGCGAGAACTGCGCATGCGCGAAAACTGCGCATGCGTCAGCTGCACGAGCATCTGTCATCTGTCATCTGTCAAATATCAGCTGTCATACGTCATACGTCATCTGTCCACTGTCACACTCTTGGGCGTTAGCTACTTTTGGTCTTAACTACTACGGGCTTTAACTACTTGGGGCTTTAACTACTCGGGGCTGTAACTACTTGAGGCTTGAACTACTTGGACATTAACTACTTAGGCTACTTGATCACTATCTATTTGGGGCCTGAACAGTGTCGGACATTAGTACTACTCCTTTAAAAGATTATTATTTCACGAATATGACGTCAAAAAACTTTTTCTTTATTTTTGCACATACTAGGATTAGAACCAGGGACCTGTATAGTGGAACAGCAACGCTCTAACCAACCTGGCCATCGGCCTCTCATAAAATATTGGATTCACAACATATAGGCTTGCAGCTATAAGAGCCCCACAGTTTTCAAGTAGAAATTTAACATAGGTCACGTGTCGAGAATTATGTTGTTGTGGGATATGTAGAAAAGTATGTCAGCTGTCACCTCTCATTTTAGGTTATGTCAACCGTCACTTGTCACTTGTCAAATGCCAAAAATAAAAATTTAACATACGTAACGGATTGAGAATGACGTTAGAAGACCTGTATAAAAGTGTGTCAGCTGTCACTTGTCATTGAAGATATGTCAACTGTCACCTGTCACTTGTCAAATGTCAAAGTAGAAATTGAACATACGTCACGTGTTGAGGATAACGTCATAAGGCAAAGGAAAAATTCTTGTCAGCTGTCACCTGTCATTTAAGATATGTCAACTGTCATCTGTCACTTAGGAAACGTCAATCTGTCAATCGTCAATGGCATCGATCGGCCCTTTGGTTCCGGAGATAACGGCTGGAGGGGGAGAGACGAAATTCGCATATGGGATAGTGGCGGAGCAGATCTTTCGATTTATCAAATTATTTTTCAAAAATCTCGACTTGGAGGAAAAAAGTCGATTTCTAAATTTTTACACCACCCTGTATAGGAAATTTTTGGATTAATTATATAAATTATGAATATTAGGGGATTTAATAACAGAAAAATATGCATTAGGTCTTCTGAACGAGTAAAAAATTAGATTTCAAAATTTCCACACCAATTTTAAGTTAATAAAATTATAGAAACTAGGAATATTATTGGATTTAATTTTATGTAATAACAACAGCAACAACAGCTAAAAAAACCGCTAAAACAGCTAAAAACAGACCCTGTTTCTGGAAAAACAGCTGAAAACAGACCCTGTTCCCAACCACCCCTGTTCGAAAGCATCCTGTTCCCAACCACCCTGTTCTAAAGCACCCGGTTCCCAACCACCCTGTTCGAAAGCACCCTGTTCCGAACCACTCCAGTTTTCGGGGGAAACAACTGAAACAGCTAAATGCCCAACCGCTGAACCGCTCAACCACTCAACTGCTTACACGTCTAACCGCTCAACCGGACAACAGCTAAAAAACAGATGTTATTTCGGAAAAAACAACAACTCCTAACAGCTGTGAAACAACAAAGAAATAAGCCTTGTTTCGGGGGAACAGTAATTCGTTCGTTCGTATTCGGAATTGATTCGGAACGATAAAGTGAGTAAAATATTTTTGTTTTAGTTGTTATAAATATGCATCACTAACTCTAAAATAATCAGTCCTAGATACACCTTTCAACAAGCCGGACTTAGAGTTTAGACCTTGTGCAAGATGGAGCTGTTAATAATATTAACCTTAGTGCTTTTAAGTGCTGTACACGCAGAATCAGCATCCAACGAAGAAGTAATACCTTCTACAGATGAAGTGAAATATGACGACTATGAGTCAATACCAGAAGAAGAACAATTCACCGAAGCAGAGGCATGGAAATATTTAGTGCAATATGGATATCTTGACAGCGCTAATACTAGCAACTCTTTGACATATCTCAAGGTTTGAAACAATTCCAAGAAAGCTATGAGTTACCCGCAGATGGAACATTAAACGAAAAAACGATAAACCTGGTGCGCAAACTCAGATGTGGTGTTAAAGATGTACCGCAGTTTCAAACATACCCTACAAAGTGGTCTAGCACAGATTTAACATGGAATATTTATCCTCCAGCATTTGCTAATCTCTTTATCCATATCAGAGAGCAGCAACGGATGCCTTTGGGATCTGGGAAGCAGCATCCAACCTTCGCTTTACCCAGACAAGACAGAAGGATGCAAACACAGCTATCGCCTTTAAGAACGCAAACCACTCAATGACAAACGAAAATAGCTCCTGCCCATTCGAGTTATCTAAGCAAGTATTAGGACATGCTTCTTTCCCCGACGGTAGGAGTAATGTAGAAATTCATTTAAATAATGGTCTTCCATGGAGTTTCACCAATTTTTTTTTTATAACACACACTACAATTTATTGGGAGCGATGGTACATGAAATTGGCCATACTCTAGGCTTAGCCCACTCAATGGATCCGAAGGCGATTATGTTCCCGTGGTACCAAGAACGCAATAACCTATCTACGGATGATATATTTGGCATACAACAACTCTATGGGCCAATCACAAGTCCTATACCATCTCTACCTAATCCCATACCTGCAAAGACACCTTTGGCGTCGTCTACAGAAAAACCTTCACCACCACGTACGAAACCAACGGAAAAACCTATACCACTACCACGTACGAAACCAACAGAAAAACCATTGCCGCCACGTACGAAACCAACGGAAAAACCGGTACCACCACCAAGTATGAAACCAACAGAAAAAAAGCCTGTGCCGCCACTGGAACCAACGGAAAAAACCCCGAGTTTGCAAACAACAACGCAGAAAATCGAGATACGACCAGAGTTATGTGATTTAAATTTGAAAACACTTAACACATTTCTACTGGTGACAAATAAGTTGTATATATTTTATGAAAAATATGTATGGTTGTTGAATTTAAATACCAAGGAAATTAATAACAAGCCTTTCCTGATAACTGATTACTTGCCATTCTTGCCAAAAGATTTAGAAAACATTACAGCTATTTATGAAAGACCCAATGGTGAAATTGTTGCCATTGTGGGCGAGACAATTTACTTTTTTGAATATGGAACCTTTAGATTAATACGCTCGGAAAATATTAATATGCTTGCTAGAAGAGGTGATAAAACGATAATTTCTGCAGCAGTTAACACTAATAAGGGACGAACCTATTTGTTTATAAATAAATTTGAGGTGTGGGGTATGGATGAATGTAGCTTTAGGCCTAAAGAATCACACCTAATATCAGAACTTTTTCCGGGCGTTCCTGCTCGAGTAGATGGCGTATTTCGATACACAAATGGTCGTCTATACTTCCTTCAAAATGGCATGTATTTCGAATATAATGAATTTACCAATAACCTCGTTAGTTCAGGAAAGATGGATCTTAATTTCTTTGGTATTAAATGTCCTAATATAGGGCTTTTAGAACAACTCAAAGATTTACTAAGTAATATTATAACAAATAATGTAAAAGTATAGATTAGAATAAATAGCTATTTATACCACCTGACTTTTTTTCTACTAGTGCTAGCAACAACCCCAAGAGCCTACTCCCTTAGCAAGAAAGCCTACAGGATCTAAATATTCTTATAAGGCTTTTGATAGTAAATTTGCTAGTAAATCGTATACGAAAACGTCTGCTGAGACATGAAAAAGGGAGCGATACAGACGAAATTTGCAACTTAGGTAGAAGAGCTGGAATGTTTAGCCAACTGTCAAGCGATTAACATGACGGAAATAATGAAAAGTATTCTTGTCAACACGGAAGAAGTAGCGTGTCGAAACCAGTATTACGGATCCTGTTTATCTGCAACTTTAATGATTTGAGACTTGTCATTTGTTAAACGTTAATATTAAGATTTCGTTTGGAAAAAACCCGAAGTCAATCTACCAACTCGTTCGTGAGTCATCGCTTCTTAAGTCCATTGCCTTAATGCCTGAAAAGAATTGGATAACATAGGTCATGTGTTCAAAAATGGCGTGAGAAGACATGTGTAAAAGTATGTCAGCTGTCACCGGTCATTTAAGACATGTCAACTGTCACCTGTCGCGTGTTAAATGTCAGAATAAAAAAATTTAAAATACGTCACGTGTTAAGGATGACGCCACGAAAAATTGTTTCCAAAAAAGAGATTAGTTAAACGTTCACAAGCTGCTCTCACGCATATGTAACGTAGGTTGTATTTTGTTTTACAAATATCATTTTAACTACTTCTCATATAGATGACGCAACACTCCTACACATTTTTGCTAAAAAATCATGCCCATCGTGTATATTTGTAGGAATTTAAATCACCCTCCGAAGATAGGGTGACTAAAAGGGCTCTATACGATAAACGGCGTGTTGGGTATCAAATAAAAGAGAAAAATTTAAATAACTGAATGGTACTATTATAGTTTCTTAATTCGGAGATGGAAAGGCATTAGCAATTAAAGAAAATTTAATGTTTTATTTTTAAATAATTTTATAAAGAAATCCAATAACGTCATAAACATATTTATGCATATTTCTGGTAATATAAGTGTACATGTGTTGATAATAGACCGGAAACATTTGCGGTTTGTCACATCCGCCCGATGTCTTTTGAATATTAATTAGTAACTACATACAAAAGATTAGTCAGTATGAGTTTCTAGGTAGTAACAAATCTTTACGCGTGATCGGTTGGTTAAATCAGGACAAAATACGGGTTCGAGTTTTTTTTTGTTGTTAGCAGCCTGAACTGGTAGTTATTATATTTTTACTGTGAATTAGTTTGTGTGTTGTGCCCGAATTATTATAAAACGTAAGTATCCCAGTGTTTCATTTAATCGTGTTACTATTATTACTATTGTTATTTGAGGCTGAAAAATTAATAGTTAGTGTATTCAAGAGTTTGTGTGGGGCTAGAAAGTCGAAATTTATGGGTAGTATTTTAAATTTGCGTTTAAGTAACAACATGGAAATATTTAGTTATTTGCGCTAATATTAGTATCGGAATCTAGGGATAAAAAAGCCTCGAACTTCTCTCGCTCATTCCTATCGGAATTATGAAAAAAATTGCCTGCAGATGTTTTCCCGTTCTGTCTCCACGTAGAATCCTTTAAATCTCATGTAAATAGAATACATTTACCTTCTCTTCAGAGGCTCACGGTTCGTTAGTACTTAGGCTCGAAGTCCATATGAGATGTCTTAGATAAAAAATCTAGAAAGCCGAAATTTATGGGGCGCTATTTTCAATTTGTGTTTAAGTACGAACATATAAATCTTTAGTTATTTGCACTAATATTAGTACCGGAATTATGGAAAAAATTGTCTGCAGATGTTTTCCCCGTTCTGTCCCACGTTCAATCCTTTAAATCTCATGTCAATCGATTACACTGCCCTTCTCTTCACACGCCCACGGTTCGTTAGTACTTAGGCTTGAAGTCTACGTGGGATGTCTTAGATAAAAACAAATCTTTAAAGCCGAAATTTATGGGGCGCTATTTTCAATTTGCGTTTAAGTAACAACATAAAACAGACGAAAAACATGTATGTGCAAGAAGTTGTCATTTTTGAAATATTTATTTTAGAAAAAATCATAAAAATTAGTTATAAAAAAAATAATTTGAAGTTAAAAAATTCAAAGTGAAGGTGCAAACTCAAAGAGAATACAAGAATATATACAGAGAAATAACTCAATATTTAAATTTTCGGTATAGAAATAAAAAATTATATTTGAAGTTTAAAATATCAAAATGACGCGACGTAACAAATTTACTGGTAATAAAGAATCCGATGACGAAGAAGGATACCTGGTTCAAAAATGTCCTGAAGCGAGCCAAAAAACGAAAGATTTTATAGAAAAATTCTCGATATCTAATCAAGACAAAAAAGATTCATCCTCGTCAAAGAATACTAATATTATGATGAATAAAAATAAATGTGGTATATGTGATGGAAATCTGGTAAAATCAAAGACGAGATTAGGTTGTAGTGATAATTGCAAGCGGTGGTTTCACATCAGTTGTGTGGGGATAAATGAAAATGAACTGAATAAAATCCAGAAGCAAAAAATAGCTTGGGTTTGCGGAAAATGTAAACACAATGAATCCAAAAGAAGATCATCGCATTCTTCCGCATTTACTAATTGGTCACAATTGAACGACTATTCAGGTGAAGAAAGAAGATCAACTGAAAATATTCTGGAACCGCCACCAAAGCACAATTATGATCCAAACGATGTAAAAATCATTCTGCAGGGAATAAAAGAAATGCGGCAGGAATTTAGAAACCTCCAAGAATCAATGACATTTATTAATAACCTATTTGAAACTGAGAGAGAAAAGAATGGGAAAATGGCAGAGCAAATATGTGCAATAAGAGCAGAAAATCAGTACTTGCGAAATGAATTAGATTATGTTAAGAACTATATAAATCGACAGGAATCAAACCAAATTAAGAATAATCTTTTAATATCAGGTATTTGCCGGAACCAAAAGGAGGACATTGAAATAGTAAAAGCGAGAAGCATGAAACTACTAAAATTTATAGACAATTCATTGAAGAACGAAGAAATAAATGAAATTAAAATCACTACCCCTAAGGACGGTACTCATTTAGTACAGGTTAAATTAAATAGTGAGAAGAAAAAGAGAGAAATTCTGAAAAAGAGATACCAGATAGGAAGAATTAATGGCCAAATGTGCGGTATAGATGGTGCAAGATCAATATATGTTAATGAGGAGACAACGAACTCTACATACAAGCTTTTGAAAGAAAGTTACCAATTAAGAAGTCTAGGTTATAAATACATATGGCAAAGAGGGGGCATAGTATTTGCAAGACTTAATGACCAGGCAGAACCAATAAGGATAAGATCAAATGAACAGATCATAAAGATGAAAGAAAATGTCACAGATTTAACAATTTAATAGTAGAAAAATATTTTTGGAAAATTAAATGCATTTCAAATGGATTCTAACGCATTACTGGAAGATTACCTAACTTGCAATTGCTCATACTGTGATAATGTTAGTGATATCAGCTTTTCCAATGATAACCTGAACGTGATACATGTCAATATATGTGGAGTAAGTAAAAACTTTGACAACCTTTTAGTATTCCTAGACTCATTCAATGGTGAATTTGATGTAATTGGAGTATCGGAAACACATAAGTTTAGTAATGTTGCAGACTTTGAAATAGCGGGATATGATTTATTTTTTAATGACAGCCAAATGTGATGGCTTTTTTATGTATATCAAGAGTAATTATGTTAGGGACTGTTCTGTTCTATCTGTAGGTAATAGTAGATTTTCAAGAGTGATTCTCTATAAAAATGAAACTCTAATAGGTATAACGGGAATTTATAGATCTCCGTCAATGAAACAGGACACCTTTATGTCTGAATTAGAGGAGCTTTTAACAAATAAGATAATAAAGAAACTTGATTTGGAAGTGTTCATGGGTGATATTAACTTCAATATCCTAGAAAATAATAAAAATGTAATAAATGAATATATGAACTGTATGCTGCAGAATGGATTCGTTTGTATGATCGATAAGCCTACTAGGGAAAAACCTGGAGTAAGACCCTCGTGTATTGACCATTATTTTGTTCGTGATATTAAGGAGAGTAGGCAAAAAAGTAGCATGATTATTTATAGCGGATTGTCTGACCACTACCCTATTCTACTCAAAATACAACTAAAACGTAATAATAATCTTAGAGATCATAAGAAAATTATAATAAAAACAGACTTTAATAAACTAAAAATTAATTTAGAAAAAGAAACTTGGGAAAAGGTTATTGAAACAAATGATGCAGATGGTTGTGCTGAAACATTAGTTAACATAATAAAAAGCCATATTAAGTCTGTTACACAAGAAAAGTATATTAAGTGTAAAAATAGAAGGCTTAAACCATGGATCACACAGGGTCTCATTAACTCTATCCGTAAGAGAGACAAATTAAAGAAAAGAAGTGTTATACTTAGAACAGAGGAATCTATATGGGAATATCATGAATACAGAAATAACCTTAGTCGATTGATTAGAGCAGCAAAGAATTCGTACTACACTGTTAAGATAGAAGAAAGCAACAATGATCCAAAATTAACGTGGAAGTTCATAAGAGATGTCTCAAATATAAAAGAAAATACTGAAAGTGCCTTCAGCTCTATGTTAGACAGTCAGGGACGGGAGCTGGTCACAGATATGGAGATGGCTGAAGCATTTAATCAATTTTTTACTTAGATAGGCAGTAAAATGGCTAACAAGATAGTAAGACATCCTAATGCCCTTGAAGATAAAACCCCCAAACCAGAAAAATCTATGTTTCTTAGACCAATTACGGAAAATGAATTGATTATGCTAATAAAAACACTTAAAGATAAAGCTGCTTCTGGTGAAGATGGTATTAGTGTCAAAGTTATAAAAGACAATCATATGTCATTGCTAATGCCCCTCTTACACATGATTAATTTAATTTTTAATACTGGTAAATTTCCTAATTGTTTCAAGCATGCTGTGATAACTCCAATATACAAATCAGGTGATAAAAAAGTACTAACAAACTACCGTCCAATCGCCTTAACAAATACTATTTCAAAACTTGTAGAGAAATGTATAGGTTTGAGGCTTAATGAGTACATAGAGAAAAGTAATCTTATTTCTAATCGCCAATACGGCTTCAAAAAAAATACTAGTACTGAGGATGCTGTAAATTGTCTTGCAGATTATGTCAGCAATGCCTTTGAGAGTGGAAGAAAGTGCCTGGGGATTTTCCTGGACTTGGGTAAGGTATTTGATACTGTATCACACAAAATTCTAATTTCTAAACTAGGAAATATTGGTATACGTGGGAATGTACAAAATTTGTTTCATAGCTACTTAATTAATAGAACCCAAAGTGTAAAAATAAATGGATACATAAGTAGTCCGAGAAGAGTTGAATTTGGTGTACCACAGGGGACTGTACTAGGACCAGTCCTATTCTCTTTATATGTTAACGAGCTTTTAAGCCTGATGGAGGATGTTGATGTGATTTGTTTTGCAGACGATACGGCTGTAATAATACAAGAAAATAACTGGAGAGTGGCAATAGATAGAGCTGAGAAAGCACTTCTGACTATAAAAACATGGTTTGATAACAATATACTAACTCTTAATATAGAAAAATCATGTTTCATATGTTTTTCTGTTAGTGATGTTGGGAGCACAACTGTGACTGATATTACTCTTCATAAATTTGCTTGTGACGGACTGGATTCGTGTGACTGCAGATTAAAAATTAACAGAGTTGACCAAACCAAATATTTGGGAGTGTATTTTGACATGTATATGAGATGGGAAACTCACATTCAGTATGTTACTAATAGAGTCCGAAAGTTGATTTACAAATTTTACCAGCTTAGGAAAATACTCTCAAGAAAGCTATTAAAAACAGTTTACTATGCTTTAGTGGATTCTGTGATGGGATATTGCATTACTGCGTGGGGAGCATCTTGTGGATCAGTTTTAAAACCATTGATTCTGGCACAAAAATATATTCTCAAGATTATTTTAAATAAAAGGAAACGTTACTCAACTGAAAATCTGTTTAGAGAAGCAAAAGTTTTAAAACTAAATCAAATGTACATTAGAGCAATAGTCAGACTGTTCTCAAAAAATAAAAATTACCTGAGTAAAATTATCCATGATAAAACTAGACAAGCTTCCAAAAGAAATGTGATAACCCCGAGAATGAGATATTCCAAAAGTCAACGAAGCCCTTTATTCACTGCTCCAAAAATATATAATATGTTACCTACTAATCTAAGACAGAATTGTTATAAAAAAATTAAAAGAAGACTGACTGTTTGGTTAATGGAGAATAATATATCCTGGTTCTCAAATAACTAAATACCTACTATACATATAAAATAATGTTTATCAGTTATAAGTTTATTATTAGAATATATTGTGAAACTAGATTATTATAAATTGTAATATTAAATTGTAAATAGTTCTAAATGCACACACAGACTACTAGTCCATTGTGCATAAATAAACAATAAATAAAAAAACAAAAAAAAATGGAAATATTTAGTTCTTTGCACTACTATTAGTACCTGGATCTATGGACAAAAAACCTCGAACTTCTCTCGTTCATTTCTACCTGAATTATGAAAAAATTGACTGCAGAGGTTTTCCCGGTCTGCCCCAACACCCACTCCCTTAAATCTCATGACAATAGGTTACATTGCCCTTCTCTTCAGACGCCCACGGTTCGTTAGTACTTAGGCTTGGTGGCTTAGGCTGGGATGTCTTAGATAAAAAAATCTGAAAAGTCGAAATTTATGGGGTGTTATTTTAAATTTGCGTTTAATTAACAACATGGAAATATTTCGCTATTTGCACTAATATTAACACCTGGATCTAGGGATAAAAAGCCTCAAACTTCTTTCGCTCATTTCTACCTGAATTATGAAAAAATTGCCTTCAGAGGTTTTCCCGGTCTGCCCCAACGCCCACTCCTTAAATCCGGTGTCAATAGATTACATTTCCCTTCTCTTCAGACGTCCACGGTTCGTTAGTACTTAGGTTCGAAGTCTACGTGGGATGTCTTAGATAAAAAAATCTGGAAAGCCGAAATTTATGGAATATTCTTTTAAATTTGCGTTTAAGTAACAACCTGTAAATATTTAGTTATTTGCACTAATATTAGTACCTAGATCTGGGGATAAAAAAAAAGTCTCGAACTTCTTTCGCTCATTTCTACCTGAATTATGAAAAAAATTGCCTGCAGAGGTTTTCCCGGTCTGCCCCATGCCCACTCCTTTAAATCCGGTGTCAATAGATTACATTTCCCTTCTCTTCAGATGCCCACGGTTGGTTAGTACTTAGGCTTAGTGGCTTAGACCGGGATGTCTTAGATAAAAAAAAATCTGGAAAGCCGAAATTTAGGGATATTATTTTAAATTTGTGTTTAAGTAACAACATAGAAATCTTTAGTTATTTGCACCACTATTAGTACCTGAATCAAGGGATAAAAAAAGCCTCGAAATTCTCTCGCTCATTCATACCTGAATTATATAACAAATTGCCTGCAGATGTTTTCCCTTTCTGTTCCCAACGTCCAATCCTTTCAATTCGGTGACAATAGATTACATTTCCCTTCTCTTCAGACGCCCACGGTTCGTTAGTACTTAGGCTTGATGTCTACGTGGGATGATCTGAATTATGGAAAAAATTGCCTGCAGATGTTTTCCCGTTCTGTCTCCACGTCCAATCCTTTAAATTTCATGTCAATAGCTTACATTTCCCTTCTCTTCAGACGCCCCAACGGTTCGTTAGTACTTAGGCTTGACGTCTACACGCGATGTCTTAGATAAAACAAATTCTCTATCGGGTATTTAGAAACTGGAGTTTTTGCTTTTAAATTACGCTAAAAACTGTAACTTTTGGGTGAGAAAAATGAATCAAAAAGTGTGTCGTATAGTCGGGAACATTTCCTCAGTCAAAATTTTTATTTTTTACAGAAAATGTTTGCATGTCAAGTACAACTTCAAGCGTCTACTAGTTTGAAAATTTAAAAAATATTAAAAGTGATTTCGGTATGTTCACTGTTGTGGTTAGTGAGCTGGCTCCTTGGGGGTATAAAGGGATGGTCGACTTTTTTCCGCATGGAAACACGCCAGGTACCCTTCCGAGGGGAGACGTACTGACTTCGGTGCTCGGTAATTCCTCTCTACAAAAGGGGTTGACACCTTAAAGGAGTTTGGTATATACAGTGTTTTCCATATGTCTTATGGGCATGACCAGGGTTAATTGTCGCCGGTAGGCTATTAAAGAACCATCCATCGGCCATGTTTAAACTTAAAATAACGTTTTGCGTTTGCTCTGTTACATGTTCTCTTGTTTTGACTCTATAAAGGAGCTAATTTTGACTAATTACGTTAC
Source organism: Philopedon plagiatum (assembly GCA_963971165.1). Lineage (NCBI taxonomy): Eukaryota > Metazoa > Arthropoda > Insecta > Coleoptera > Curculionidae > Philopedon > Philopedon plagiatum. Next base: position 63,591,812 of record OZ020190.1, read on the forward strand.
TCGAGACATGACTGTTTAAAATATGTCTTTCCTATTCGTGTCCTAACAGTAAGAAAGGGACGGAGAATCTTTGGCGAGTATTGGGTAAAGGTCAAAAAGACCTTTCGACTGACAAAAATTTTTCAAAATCTTGAGTAACGTTGCCAGTGGTTGTAATGTTGAAAATATGTCTTTCATATTATGCAATAATATCAGAAAATGGTGCGAGAAATTTTTCTGTGAACCATTTAACGATTTATTGTTATATCTGTATACTAAGAATATATTACGCCCCTTTAGACAGCCTCACTGAGGATAAAGATAGTGGAGCTTGATGTGTAAGACCTCCCTACAAAAGGGGCAATTTGAGCTGCGAAACCTATCTTCCAGCGTCTTTTGGGGCCCCTTTTTATTCTTTTTATACTGTCGAATCAAATAATGTCGACTTAAATACAAAGTAGTAGTAAATTTTTTCAAAATATGTAGATTTATCTTACAATAAGAAGTGTTGATTCCGTTTTGCACTTTTCTTTGCGGTATTTTGAAAAACACGTTTTACAAATACCAACAAAATGGTGATGCCGGAAATAATCTCGATCACGCAGTTTTTCGAAAATCTGAGACTTAGCATATGAAAAAAAAAGAATCTCTTTCGACTACCCAGTTTTTCGAAAATATAAGACTTAATATAAGAAAAATAAACGGTATTATTTTTTAAGGAGTTTTCAATGGGACTTGGTTTTAGTTTTAAAAGTTTTAGAATAAAACCTTTTGTATTAACGGCGGCTATATTTAGATATGAGGCCCTCAGCCGGTTACATGATTTTAAGGCAGAATTTCTTTTTAATATATCTAAGGTTTTACAGGGTGTTTAAATAAATACTAACAACAATTTCTAATACTTTTGTTTCAACATAAATTCTACAGGGTGAAATCAAAAGTTATTAGCACTAATAAAATTCTATAACACCGAGTCTTTCAAGCTCCTTCAGAATCGCCATTACTTTTGGGGTATTAACCCCCGAAGTAATACTTTTTTCTAAATACTTCAGACGCTCTACCAGCTCATTAACATCATCGTATTCTTCTACTGCATCCATTTCTACATCTTTTTCATTTTCTTCCTTGTATTCTTCCTTACTTCGATAGTCGCATTCTTCAGCGGTGAGTGTCTTTTGACTTTCAGGTTTATATAATTTTTTCATTAGGGCTTCTGGTTCTCCATTTCAGGTTGCTTGTTTTCTTCCTTGCCCACCATTCTTGAGATATAACTTCTTTTAGGAGGAAACAGTTTGGAAATGATATGGGTGTATTTCCACCCTTTGGAGGCTAAAATGTTCTCGTCTCCATTGAAACCCTTTCGGTGTGCATGTGTAATCAATAAAAGCTTCTTATAATTATTCAAATCATTTGAATTAAATTTTACTGGACGATTGGTAGCTAATAAGTTAAACAGTCCATCCGTCAGCAAAAATCTTTCTTTCCCTATTATGAGAACGTTACCTTTTATTACAACAGGGATATTTCCAAGAAAGAACTTAGACCCCTCTGTCCTTACACCATATTTAACAGCTGGTGTTTCAAGAAGCTGATACTTTGTCTTGTTGGCATACATCTTATCACTATGACATCCAGTTCTCAACTAAAACCTTTAATCTGGACATGTCCTTTTATCCATCAAAACCTCGTTATACCACATACAGGACAACGTCATGACGTTATCCGGACAGCAACAGGGCGTTAACAGGACAGTAATAGGACAACAATAGGGGGTTTCACCGGGCGTTAACGGGACGTCACACAATACAAAGACAAACGCCATGAGAAAAGCTCGAATCCTTTGGAAACAGAACCTGTTCTATTAAATAGCCTGAGGCTGAGAATCGTTTAAGTTTCGAATAATTTTGTACCACCTGCAATAGAATATTTGTTGAGGTTAGGTTTGATTGTTTAAGGTAATAAAACATATAAAGGACTTAGTTTAATTCTTTATTTAATACATCTAGCTACATTTCTATGGATAATTTTCCTAAGAGTTTTCAGTTTCTCTGGAGCGTTGGAAAAGTATTGGTGTGTTGTGTTTGGTCTCTGGAACTGATTAAAAATATCTAACATTACTGCTGTCTCCATATCTGTGCTTATACTAGGATCTTCTTTGTACACAAACTTCGTAAGGTCTACGGATGGCATCATATGTTTTATAACTTTAACGGTGGGATCGTAAATTTCTCCTTCAAACACGTTCCAAAAATGAATGTTGCCTCCTATTTCATCGTAGAAAATCTTTCCGCATTTTGGTTCTACATGTACATTATATTTTTTAGCAAGTTCCCAAACCATTAAAGTTGCAGGTTAACAGGACCCATAATACTGGTTCCGACTGAATACTTCTTCCATGTTGGCAAGAATAATTTTTAATATTTCCGCCATGTTAATCGCTTGACGGTCAAGGGTATACTAAACATTTCTTACAGAGTTATTCTACCTAAGTTACAAATTTCGTCTGCACCACTCCCTTCTTCGTGCCTCAGCAGGCGTTTCTGTATATGATCGACATCCTCAGGGGACACGGAAAGAGCCTCCTTGAAGAATGCACGATTAGTTCATTCGGGCGTCCCCTGGGCAACGGTACATGAGTACCGGCTGATCTTTCCACAAACTGAGCTACACTTGTTAGTGATCAAACCAAGAAGATGGAAGCTCGACATCCTCATGCGCCAGACACTGGAGTGATATATGAACAGTTATATGTATTGTTAATATTATGTATGGATACTTTACAAGTTGTGGTTCAGACACGATTAAATAAATCGACATCCTCGTAGATTAATGTGTGCATTAAGATTTAGGAACCAAATAGGTGCTTGGAATGTCTGAATTTGTGTAACTAACGCTTCGATGACGGTTGTGGTAAACCACTCCACTAAATCTCCTCGTTTAGGCAACTCCATTTCCTTCGTATTAAAGTTCTTTCGTTCTTTTCCCGAATTAAAACTAACGGAAAACTCTATCTTGACCACATCAGGTGTTCCGCTTAGGGCAAATTTTATGTGTTTTAACTCAGCTCGAAAACAACCTAAAAGCCTTGCAAGAGTATCTTCCTCTGTCTGCGATTTAAAAAAATTTTGTTCTGGCCGAACTGGATTCTCAACTATTGCCTTTAATAATTCATATTTTGCTTGTTCATATTGCCCGATATCTTCCTGATAACATTCATAACAATAAGTTTTAAAGTCGTAATATGTGATGCTCTTGCGATCTTTTCTTCGTTTCCCACCAACTTTATATCCATCCTTGTCTAAACATATTTCACATTTTTCCTCTAGCTCTGGTTGACACTCGCTACAATCGCAAGGCCTTCCCCAAAAGCATTGTGCTCGCTTCAACTGATCAACTAAGACTGAACGTTTAAATGTAATAAAGATAGATTAATACTCAAAATAAGTGGTGGGGGTAATATCCAGGTAGTTGTATCCTTATTACAGGTATCGTCAGCAGCCTGAAAAGTCTTCCTGGTAAGTAACTCTTCAGATTCAAATTCTGACGAAGTATTAGTACCATTAATGTAAACGAAACATTCGATCTCGTAGGCTTCGCTTTCGAACATGATCTCAGCTGGCACAAACACATTACTTCAGTAGCCACATCGACAGCTAAAAAGCTTGGTTTTCTTTTTCGAGCCAGAAAATACTTCTCACCTTCCAACTTACACACTCTCTATGTTTCCCAAATAAGACCTAACCTAGAGTACTGCTCCCACATCTGGGGAGCGGCATCACCTTCGATACTTAAGATAGTGCAATAGAAGTTTTTAAATTTATTTTCGTCTCGTAAGTATAAAAATATTTTTATCTAATCTCCTAAAATGTACAGAAACCAGTGGTAATAGATAAATTTGCGATAACTGTTTCTTTGTTACAGACACTAAGAATATTCAATTGAAAATATTAATTTTAGAAAAGTAGTGACGGTACAGTTATCTTTTCTTTTAAAAGGTGTAGAGTAAAATTGTTTAATTATTATAGACATGCATTACCGTAATTATGCCATTTTCTTATTCACTAAACTATTTGAAAGGTGTGAACAGTCCATCCGTCAGCAAAAATCTTTCTTTCCCTATTATGAGAACGTTACCTTTTATTACAACAGGGATATTTCCAAGAAAGAACTTAGACCCCTCTGTCCTTACACCATATTTAACAGCTGGTGTTTCAAGAAGCTGATACTTTGTCTTGTTGGCATACATCTTATCACTATGACATCCAGTTCTCAACTAAAACCTTTAATCTGGACATGTCCTTTTATCCATCAAAACCTCGTTATACCACATACAGGACAACGTCATGACGTTATCCGGACAGCAACAGGGCGTTAACAGGACAGTAATAGGACAACAATAGGGGGTTTCACCGGGCGTTAACGGGACGTCACACAATACAAAGACAAACGCCATGAGAAAAGCTCGAATCCTTTGGAAACAGAACCTGTTCTATTAAATAGCCTGAGGCTGAGAATCGTTTAAGTTTCGAATAATTTTGTACCACCTGCAATAGAATATTTGTTGAGGTTAGGTTTGATTGTTTAAGGTAATAAAACATATAAAGGACTTAGTTTAATTCTTTATTTAATACATCTAGCTACATTTCTATGGATAATTTTCCTAAGAGTTTTCAGTTTCTCTGGAGCGTTGGAAAAGTATTGGTGTGTTGTGTTTGGTCTCTGGAACTGATTAAAAATATCTAACATTACTGCTGTCTCCATATCTGTGCTTATACTAGGATCTTCTTTGTACACAAACTTCGTAAGGTCTACGGATGGCATCATATGTTTTATAACTTTAACGGTGGGATCGTAAATTTCTCCTTCAAACACGTTCCAAAAATGAATGTTGCCTCCTATTTCATCGTAGAAAATCTTTCCGCATTTTGGTTCTACATGTACATTATATTTTTTAGCAAGTTCCCAAACCATTAAAGTTGCAGGTTAACAGGACCCATAATACTGGTTCCGACTGAATACTTCTTCCATGTTGGCAAGAATAATTTTTAATATTTCCGCCATGTTAATCGCTTGACGGTCAAGGGTATACTAAACATTTCTTACAGAGTTATTCTACCTAAGTTACAAATTTCGTCTGCACCACTCCCTTCTTCGTGCCTCAGCAGGCGTTTCTGTATATGATCGACATCCTCAGGGGACACGGAAAGAGCCTCCTTGAAGAATGCACGATTAGTTCATTCGGGCGTCCCCTGGGCAACGGTACATGAGTACCGGCTGATCTTTCCACAAACTGAGCTACACTTGTTAGTGATCAAACCAAGAAGATGGAAGCTCGACATCCTCATGCGCCAGACACTGGAGTGATATATGAACAGTTATATGTATTGTTAATATTATGTATGGATACTTTACAAGTTGTGGTTCAGACACGATTAAATAAATCGACATCCTCGTAGATTAATGTGTGCATTAAGATTTAGGAACCAAATAGGTGCTTGGAATGTCTGAATTTGTGTAACTAACGCTTCGATGACGGTTGTGGTAAACCACTCCACTAAATCTCCTCGTTTAGGCAACTCCATTTCCTTCGTATTAAAGTTCTTTCGTTCTTTTCCCGAATTAAAACTAACGGAAAACTCTATCTTGACCACATCAGGTGTTCCGCTTAGGGCAAATTTTATGTGTTTTAACTCAGCTCGAAAACAACCTAAAAGCCTTGCAAGAGTATCTTCCTCTGTCTGCGATTTAAAAAAATTTTGTTCTGGCCGAACTGGATTCTCAACTATTGCCTTTAATAATTCATATTTTGCTTGTTCATATTGCCCGATATCTTCCTGATAACATTCATAACAATAAGTTTTAAAGTCGTAATATGTGATGCTCTTGCGATCTTTTCTTCGTTTCCCACCAACTTTATATCCATCCTTGTCTAAACATATTTCACATTTTTCCTCTAGCTCTGGTTGACACTCGCTACAATCGCAAGGCCTTCCCCAAAAGCATTGTGCTCGCTTCAACTGATCAACTAAGACTGAACGTTTAAATGTAATAAAGATAGATTAATACTCAAAATAAGTGGTGGGGGTAATATCCAGGTAGTTGTATCCTTATTACAGGTATCGTCAGCAGCCTGAAAAGTCTTCCTGGTAAGTAACTCTTCAGATTCAAATTCTGACGAAGTATTAGTACCATTAATGTAAACGAAACATTCGATCTCGTAGGCTTCGCTTTCGAACATGATCTCAGCTGGCACAAACACATTACTTCAGTAGCCACATCGACAGCTAAAAAGCTTGGTTTTCTTTTTCGAGCCAGAAAATACTTCTCACCTTCCAACTTACACACTCTCTATGTTTCCCAAATAAGACCTAACCTAGAGTACTGCTCCCACATCTGGGGAGCGGCATCACCTTCGATACTTAAGATAGTGCAATAGAAGTTTTTAAATTTATTTTCGTCTCGTAAGTATAAAAATATTTTTATCTAATCTCCTAAAATGTACAGAAACCAGTGGTAATAGATAAATTTGCGATAACTGTTTCTTTGTTACAGACACTAAGAATATTCAATTGAAAATATTAATTTTAGAAAAGTAGTGACGGTACAGTTATCTTTTCTTTTAAAAGGTGTAGAGTAAAATTGTTTAATTATTATAGACATGCATTACCGTAATTATGCCATTTTCTTATTCACTAAACTATTTGAAAGGTGTGAACACCGACATTTCCATGTTATTCTGCTGCTGCATAGTAATTCCTTAAACTTTCATTTCAGATAACATTCTGCATGGACGCTGGGTCCTGGTTTCGTATCTATTAATACTGCTCGTAAGCACTTAGTAATTTAATTTTCCTGCATACTAAACCTTAAACTCTTTTTGCAGAACTTCAGTTGGTATTCGGAACGCACCCCCTGTTTTCTGAACGCACTTCTTTCCACAAAACCGAGGTTATAAATAGAGGTGACAAACAGCCGTCTAGTCATTTCGCATCAGTCTCTTGAAGTGTACGGACGTGTCTAGTTAAAATGGAAAAGTTTCTTATTCTAAAGGATACCGTTCGAAAAGTTGGAAGATACAATGTTACTAGTCGTGCATTGGAGTTTAGACTGAAACCTGTGCCCGAAGGAGTTGAACCGGTTAGCTGGGTGCGAGAAGCTACTCACCAAGTTATTCAGAGATCTACAGAGGGCCTACAACCGTCGGATTATGTTGGATTTAGTTTTTGCTCCAAGGACTTTAGTCGTGGTGAAGGATGGATTCGCTTTAAACCAGCCGAAGAAGTAAATTACGAGGATGTTTGGAATGTAATAAGTAATGTTTATCAGTCTAATTCCGCGGGTTTAAACACAGAGTCATTTTGTCTTAAAGTAACAAGTGTGCGATTACCAACTGGCAAGGGAAGAGGAAAGATATACAATAGTTTTACCGAAGAATGCGGCATGAGAAGAGGAATTATAACAATTACCAACAAGGATAATTTATGTTTACCACGTGCTCTAGTGGTTGCGATGGCTTCTGTAAATAAGGATCCTGAATTAAGTAAAATTAGATATTGAAAAAATTCAGACGAGGAGGACAAAGACTTTGCTGGAAAGCGTTTTATTTACCCCTAACTATACGTTCAGGGCAAACTTTCCCTTTTAATATGCACATGTTGCTTTCTCGTTCTAACTGTCCATACTTCACAAGAGCTTTTTCTGTCAGCACTAAAAGGATAAGAAGGTATATATACCATTTAATAACTGCATATTATGATACTATCAGTAATAAGTTTTTAAAATTTGAATGTTAACTTGGATAATGCTTAATAGTTAGTATTGAGGCTAATAGGTACCTAGCGGTATGCAAAACATTAGGTACAGATAACATTTTTAATGGGGTCACTTGATCCAATCAAAAGCATATTATGAAACAGTGTTGGTATCTATTACATCATTTTAGAGGAATACGTAACTGGATCGAGTACTCTCGATACAACTCAATCATCCATAGAATATAATTTTGAGGATTTCTATGTCCATTGTTTAGAAAGTTTTAAAAATAAGATGACATACCTAATACTTATTATAGTTTACAATAATGAAATTTTGTAAATAGATTGAGAAGATAATGAGCAAGTATCTGTTTTAAAAAATTAACAAGCATTTCATACTACATAAAGACCGTACTAAATTAGAGAAAAACTTTATCTGACTAAATCATAAAAAAATTAACCTACTTACCCGTCAGTTTTTACACCACAAATTTCAGGAAAGTCACTTTTGGAAAATTGTTCGAATATGTTTTATAAACCCGGGTTCAGTAATTTTTTTATTAAATTACAGAAGAGGAAGTTTTGTTACCAATTAAAAATCGTAAAGAAATCGTTCGAGGTGAGATTATTACTTTGACAGACAAAACAAGGCAAAACTAACCCCACTTATTTGGCAGTGATTACAACTTAGATACGTCGTGTGCAACCGTAATATACTTCAATACAAATTATTTTGTTAAAACGCTGTTTTACGCTTAAAAATAATTTTCCTGGAAATTCCAGATATTATTTATTATTATTAAGATATTGTTTTTTAATGTAAACACATTTTTAAAATTGACCAAATGGTCTGCCGGGTTTTTAAGGTCCGCTGATTGACAACCACTGCTGTTGCTGTAATCATTATTTTATCCAGCGTTGTCAACAATGTTATCCAAAGCATAATATCCTGATTGTTTCTCATACTTATTTATATTTTCGATTAAGTATTATTAGTCTTGGAAAATGACATAATTCTACATGTTTTATAATTAGTATCCTTTATACTGAAATTATAATTTATAACGACTTTGTACAATTTTATAAATGATGTACTGTAAATAGTTGTCAACGTCAAAGTTTGGTCAAAGTGTACAATTCTTGTCAAGGAGATGGCAACGTTTTGCCGTTTAGTGACGTCAACCAATCAAAATCGTTTTTGGAGATTTGAAAATTTTACAATTTTATTTTTTACATATTTCGGAAAATACTTCGTTTTAAGGAATAGTTTTTTTATATAGGCTTTTGAATACCATTTACTATTAAAATATGTTAAATTTAAAAATATTTAAATTTTGTGCACGTGCCCTATTGACCGATAAACCCAGGAAAACTCAAGAATACAAGTATTACAGTGTATAGAAAAAGGAATGTGACATTTTCAAATTTTTATAAGATGGAAGATTCGCTGTGCGTCTGTACTGACATTGAAGGTTTAATGAACGAACTATCAAGTTCGTTCATTAACATATTCCTTCAGAGTGGCGAATTTTTATAGACTGGTCTAAATAAAGCTTAAAGGCAATCTCGCTCTATAATGGAAAAAACCATCTATTCCCATAGCTCATCCAGTGAAAATGAAAGAAAACTATGATAACTTGACTATCATTTTAAATATAATTAAATACGAAGAGTACAAGTGGGAAGTTTGTGGAGATTTAAAGGTGATAGCTATATTACTAGGACTTCAGGGTGGATGTACAAAGTACTGCTGTTTTCTTATGCCTGTGGGATAGTCGGGCAGAAAAAGAACATTATATAAAAAAAGATTGGTCCCAAAGAACGTTTTATAAGCCAGGTAGTCCCACCATAAAATATGTCCCCTTCGTTGATCCACAAAAAGTTCTTCTCCCGCCTTTTCACATTAAACCGGGTATTATGAAAAGCTTTGTGAATCCTAGGGACAAAGAAGGTGAGGTAAAGCCCTCACTGAAAAGAAGTTATTTCCACATTTAAGTTATGCAAAAGTGAAAGATGGCATCTTTATTGTACCTCAAATAAAGAAACTTATAAACGATCGTCTTTTTAAGGAAAAACTAAATGAAAAGGAACTAGTTGGAATTGTTTTGTAAATGTAGTAAAATGATTTTTGGTCAACAAAAAACACGAAAACTACGAAACTCTTGTAAAAGAACTTTTAAAAGCCTACCAGCACTAGGATGGCGCATGTCCCTAAAAATTCATTTGTTGCACTCCCATCTGGACTTTTTTCCTACAAATCTGGGCGCAGTCAGTGACGAGTGACGAATATCGGGAAGAATTCCACCAGGAATTAGAACGATGGAAACACGGTATCAACGACGTTGGTAACCAGCCATGATGGGCGACTACTGATAGTTTTTGAAACGAAAAGATTAATTATTTTGTTACTTTTTGCTAAACTTGCAATATGCAATATTTTGTACATTTTGTTTATTTTTGTATAAAACATCCTAAATTACGTTTAAAATTTTAGACATATAAATGTGTTTACTTTGTTTCAATAAATGACACTATCAAAATATGGTACTAGCTGTATTAAATAAAATTCCTCCCTCCTCCGCCCTGTAACAAAAATACTGTACGTGTTACACCTCTTTGCCTATTTTTGAATTAAGGGCTACAAATTCCTTTAGGACCAACACTGTTCATCAATGTTACTAAAAAAAGTTTAAATTTGTTAAGTAGTGATAATTATCTTTTGCCAGACATTTACAGAAAATTTCCACAAAAGCTAAGCCTAAACCAGATGCAATTCCCTCTATTTTTCCAAATTTGCCACAACATTTGGCAAAAAATATTACTAGACACGCTGAGAAAGGGAGGAAAGGCAAATCGCGATCGTATACTAATAAATTAAATGAAGTTTTTGAAATGTCAGATTTTATTAAAAATTTTCGTGATTTGATTTTCAATTTTATAAACAAAATTAAGGTCCAAGACAATGCGGTGTTGCCCGATCTCTCTTCACAGCTCGTAAGTAGAGATGGTTGTGTGCTTGCGTTTACTCCGCTAAAGGATTCGTTGGCCTACGGCTGCTACGTCACAAATATTTTTAAATCAGCACATTGGCGTTGTCTTAAGTGTGTGTGTTGACTTGCGACATATTTTAAACCGTGCTTAAATGGAAAAAAACTCTAGGAAAATATACATATTTTTATATTTTAAAAGTAATTTTAGAAACCAATGATTACGAAAAATAATTTGGTCAAAATAAGAACCTTCATATTATTTCTATATATCTTTTTGCGAAAAATAATTTTTAATATGATTTTCTAAGAAAATTTTGTTGAAAAATACTCATACAGTCTTACTTAATAATAATTAACGCGCACATTAATCACACAAGCAAAGATTTTTTGCGTGAATTAAAACATGTCTTCTTAATTTTGCCTACCGGCTTTGCGGTTCATACCGAATAAAAACGACGGACAAAAAAACAATTTACTAGAAATCTTATCGTTACCCGTTTAGAGTAAATAAACGAGATTAAAAAATCAATGAAGAAATTTTTACACCAAAATATCATACGACCTAGTTCAGCCTTAAGCTAGGAACCTGAGACAACTTGGGCAGTTTCAAAATTTACTGGGATGTTCTAGGCTTTTACATCTGGATAGTAAAGGGATGCATATGTACTGCGCTTCTTGTTGTTCTGGTTTGACACTGGTTGACAGCCAAGGGGAGAATTAGAGCGGTTAGTTCTTCTTTACAAAATCCGTGGAACTATCGGTAGAAAAGAGAGAGATACCCAACAGCGCGGCGATGAGCGAGAGAAGGGAGTTTTCTTGTGAGGACTGGATGATTGATGAGTCAAATGGCTCTTCTTTGGATAGGATCAAGGATGTTAAGTGTCGATGTAAGGTGATGCGGCTTCCCATATCTGGAAACAGTATTCTACGTTAGGCCTTATTTGGGAAACATAAAAAGTATGTAAGTTGGAAGAGGAGAAGTATTTTCTGGTTCGGAAGAGAAAACTCAGCTTTTTAGCTGCTGATGTGGCTATTGATGTAATGTATTTGTGCTAGCTGAGATCGTGTTCGAGAGCGATGCCAACAAGATCGAACGTGTCTTTGTTCTGTAGGGTTCATGTGGATAGGGTAAGTGTTGCTAGATTTTTTGTGTGACAGGGAGCGAGACTGGGTTTTGGAGGCGTTGAACTGAATAAGGTTTTTGGCACCCCATCCTAAGAATACTTGGAGATCTTGCGAAAGAGATAGGTGCATAGATTGCGTCTATCTCTTTCGCGCCAGCCCTTGATTCTAGACTTGTTTCGAAAAATGAATGTTGGAGTGAAGAGTACTATCGTCAGCGTAACTGTGGATGGGATTGGTAGTTAAAGAGAGCAGGTCATTAATGTGAAGAAGGAATAGGGTTGGTGCCAGGACTGAACCTTGAGGTACGCCGGCATTGATAGAATGGAAGTTAGATGAGTGACCGTCCACCACGGCAGATATGCGCCGATTAGACAGAAAAATACCGATCCAGGTACATAGCTTGGGAGAAAGGCCGTTAGAAGGTAGTTTTCTGAGGAGTGCAGCAAGCCATACTTTGTCAAAAGCCTTGGAAATGTGAAGGGCTACAATCTGGGATTCGCCATAATATAATTTTATATTAAAATAATCTTGTTTCCGTGGCCTACTACTGTATAAAATCGCAGATTTTCCGGCCATTAGGAGTTGTTTCATAGCCTATACTATACTATCCGAAAGGACAACTAGTATAAAAATATAAAACTTCAATGAAAATATCTCACAAACTAGAAGAGGTAAATATGAACATGTTTATAATTTTTAAATCAGAGAAGAATTATCTTTTAAAATATGTGAAAAAATTAGAGGATTTACTTTGAAAATTTTAATGTTGGTATTGTTTTCGACTAAACTGGAAGTCAAAACCAAAAACGAAGTATACAGAAATTGTTACTTACGCTATCGATATCTGTTAAAATATACAAAATGGTGACATTTCAAAAATCAGTTTTTTGGTCCTATGTTTTTAATTGAGGTCCCACTGTTTTTTTGGTTTAATATTTGGATATATCAAAAAAAAATACACATGTCTAGTTTTTAATTTGGTATCCTAGCTCAAATATAAAGGAATACATTCGAATGGCCCGCTTACATGAGACACCCTGTACAAGAACATCAGAAACTCTTAATGGAGTTATTCGGGCATCGAGGAGATACATCGAAATTTTCGTTCGTTCAACTAGTTCGAGAGCAAATCTTTTACAAGGACTCATCAGCTTAGGCCCCAAGTAGCTTTAAGGATAATCAATCACACGAAAAAAAAATGTATGCGACTTGAGCAATATCCGTCAAAATATAACCAATTCTAGTTTTTGGAAAAATTCCCTAACTGGCAAAATTTTCCTAAATATTATATGTAGTATAAACGGATGTGGTCAACTACCAGTTAAATAAAAAAAACTTAACTAGAACACCGGGCCTGGAAAAAATGCCAATGCTTGACTCAAATACCTAGAGTAAACACCCATAAAGTTGGAATTCGCCTTTATAGTTCGGCTTTTGCAACAGTAGGCAGGCGCTTTCATTTTTCACCTTGAATACCTAAAAAGACGGTGTAACAGACTAGTAACATCTCCATTATACATTCATGGGAACTGACGCTAGGCACATATAAGTCGTGTGACTACGCATTATTAAGCCGCCTTCCTAGTGGAAAACAAGTATTCAAGGCAGATAAACATAAACCTCTTTACCCGACTACGTAAGGAGGAGGGTATTGTATTTAGGTGTTATGCTCGTTTGTACTCTTGCCTTGTAACTCCAAAACGACTGGACCAATTTTTAAAAATAAGGCTGCAAAATTTTCTCAGTTCTTCAAGTAACACAGGCTTTATTAAATTTAAATTAAAAAAAGCAAAATGTTGGACACCAGGCGCCATATTTTTTAAATCGGAAAATTAAAAGCTGTTAAAATTTGCCGAGTGAGGTATCAAAATCAAGGACATGAAGAAATAAGAAAAAAAAATCAATAAACAATCTTTCAAAATGCTTTGTTTTAGATATACAAGGTGGTAAATCAACACTTTTTGGAATTTTGGTTTTTATTTTTTTCTTGGCTTATACAGGGTGTTTCATAATTGAATGCTGATCCTTAAGGGTGATAATCCTTGGATGATTTTAAGAACAATTCTTTATATGAACATAGGTCCGCAACAGCTTTATTTCTGAGATACAGGGTGTTGAAATTTAAGAAAAAAATCTGTTTTTCTTCAATATCTCTAAAACCTCTTTGTATTTTTGTTTTAAATTTTGGTAGGTGCAAAGTACGCTTAAAAATACATTTTCTTCAGGATAAAGGTTTTTTAATTTTCATCAGTGGCGTCCCTGTTAACATGCCCTGCAATATTTTTAATCAAAAAAATGATACGCCACTGATTTTTTTTAAATAAATGTTATTTTTATAATTGCCTTCTATCTTCTCATAAAAATGGTCTCTTGACTTTTTTTATCCGGCGTACGGTTTTCGAAATAAAGTTCATTCATTTGCTTGTCCCTATGTGATTTTTTTCTTGTAGTCTCAATTTCGCAATTTGTGGTAACCAAAGCATCTAGGCTAGATTTTTATATTTTATAGTAACTAACTATTATTTAGTTCTAATAATAAGCACGCATAAAAATACATTTTTTATTTGTAAAAACTTAACCATTTTGGACAAAATATACCAAAATTAAATTAACTGTTTGCGTTTATAAAACAACGAAATGTGTTGTTAGCATACTAGATGTTTCTAGCCTACAAAATAATCCCACTCTTTAACGGCTTTAATTACTAGAACTAAATAATAGTTACTATAAAATATAAAAATCTAGCCTAGATGCTTAGGTTACCACAAATTGTGAAATTGAGACTACTAGATAAAATCACATAGGGACAAGCAAATGAATGAACTTTATTTCGAAAACCGTACGCCGGATAAAAAAAAGTCAAGGGACCATTTTTATGAGAAGATAGAAGGCAATTATAAAAATAACATTTATTTAAAAAAAAACAGTGGCGTATCATTTTTTTGATTAAAAATATTGCAGGGCATGTTAACAGGGACGCCACTGATGAAAATTAAAAAAACCTTTATCCTGAAGAAAATGTATTTTTAAGCGTACTTTGCACCTACCAAAATTTAAAACAAAAATACAAAGCGGTTTTAGAGATATTGAAGAAAAACAGATTTTTTTTCTTAAATTTCAACACCCTGTATCTCAGAAATAAAGCTGTTGCGGACCTATGTTCATATAAAGAATTTTTCTTAAAATCATCCAAGGATTATCACCCTTAAGGATCAGCATTCAATTATGAAACACCCTGTATAAAGCTCGAGTAAAACAAAGGACACATTTTAATGTAACTTTGAATGGGCTTTAACAAGGTGTATTCGAGAAGCTGTCATCAACTTATGTTTCTTAATGTGGCTCTGAATCTTGTATCCCATTTTTAAAAATTTTAATAAGTCTTGAATACCGCCATAATATAGTATGTCCTCCGATGGGGTTTAGAAGAGAATAAATTTACCAAATTCTGCAAGATACGTAAAAATGTCACTTCTAATAAAAGTTTTTGCTTGTATAATAAATAAGATTCACGTTATGAAAAATTTAATTTTTTATACAGAGAGCATAAAAAATACGAAAACGTTATTTTGAGTAAGAGTAAACATACCTTCTTTATCATTTTCTACCAAAAGAACAATATGTTTTAAAGTAAACCATAAGCCGAAGTACAAAATTTACGAGTTTTATCACATTATTTTTTTTTAAGTCCCAACTATTCTCTCTCACACCTTTAACCAGAGTACTAGTTTCCAGATATTAAACAATAACAACCTATGGACATTTTTATCAACGTCTTTATTAAATGAAGCAATTATTTAACTCAGATACTTCTTATTCAAGTGCACTTTTTAAATAATACGAACATTTAATTAATCTCAAAAGAATATGATATAAAATAAGCAATACACTAAAGTTATCAAAACATAAAAACTCCATCCCCATATTCAACACATTTTTCTAATTGCTTCCTTAGATATCTGAAGGAATTTCTGATTTCTTCCTGGGATATTGACACAGCCTGATGGGTAATTCTGCCTTTTAGCACGTCCATATTAGTTGGTATTGGAGTTACATATTTGGCATATCAGCCAACGTTAAGTCAAAGCTCCTTGGGGGCCACAAAATTGGGCCATTTCTACCAATTCACTTTAGACCAAATCTGCGGTAAAGCAATTCTATTACCTCGCGAGCGCAATGTTCTTTACAATCATCCTGTTGAAAATACACTTTTTGGCGAAAATGTAATGGTAAATTTTCGAGTTCACCGCTAAAAAACGTATCCAGCATTTCTCAGTAAGATACTCTATTGCAGGTGTTATTAAAAAAATATAGGCCTTAATGCCATGGATAGATATCGCGCACCACACGTTCACTTTTGTAAAATGTCTAAAATGTCTCATTGCTCTAAATTCGGGGTTTTCTCGAGACCAGTACCTACCTGATATGCTGGGATGCTACAGTTCCATTAGTAGAAAATGTACATTCATCAGAAAATATACTAAATTTATAAAAATGGATATTTCCACTTAAAGTTTGGTTTCCCACCCACACACAAAAATCGAATCTTTTCGTTTCATCTCCCCCTTCCAGTATGTGGTTAAAGTGGGGTTTAAACGGAAATAATTTATTTTCTTTTAAGATCATCTGAATATAAACTTTTTTCACAACTTCTAGAAGATGTTTAGCACGATTTCTAAGGGAAATCACAGGAGCAGTTTCTCTAACAGACTGAAGAACTAAAACTGTGGCAGCATCGTTTTGGTCATATTTCTTCTTCTTCTTCTTCTTCTTGATATTCAAAACCGAACCAGTTCTTTGGAACTTTTTTATTGTGCTGTATATTGACATTTCAGTTATTGGGATTCCTACACATGTCTCGCTAAATTGTTTCATGATATACCGGTATGATACTTGGCCATCCCAATAACACTACACTATAAAAATCCTTGGGTCAATAGATTGCATTGTGATGAAAATTATTTTAAGTTAAATAATTCCTTCATTTAATAAAGACATCGACAAACATCTCCATAGGTGTTATAATTGTTTAATATGTAGAAACTAGTACTCTGGTTAAAGGTGTAAGAGAAAATAGTTGGGACTTTAAAAAAAACTATGGGATAAATCCCGTTACTTTTAATATTTAAACTTTTTAATGAAATCTTGTATGTAAAAAAATACCTAATTGGTACTTATTCTTCCTTTTTCCGTAGAGCCCTGAGGACGATTTTAAATAAATCGAAACGTCGGCTTTGAAAATAATTTGAATAACTGGCCTGAGGCCTGATCCCACCAACAGTACCAACGAAATCTTGTACTTCGGCTTAAGGTTTAATTTAAAACATATTTCATTATTTGTTCTTTTGGTAGAAAATAATAAACAAGGTATTGTTATGAAACTGACCTTCCCCAATGATTTTTCAATTGAAAAAACCGATTGAAATTGAAAAAACCGACCAAAATTAACGATATCAATAAATGAATATGAATTCAAAATGGAAATGGTCTTGCGAAGGCTCCCTAATACTGGCATCGGACGGGAACTTTGACATATTCCCACGCTAGCAAGGCTTCGAAAAAGATTTCTACTTTGACGCGACGGGCGGCCGGAGGATATTTAAATTAAAAATTGGGGAAACAAAGATTGCACGTTGCAAACGGCGCTGCGATCGGCAGCAACAACTCCCGCGCGAATTGTCTATAAAAGATCCGCAAGAGCAGTGTTGCCAACTTAGCGGATTTCCCGCTAGATTTAGCGGAATAATTCTTAGCCTAGCGGGCTCAAAACTATTTTAGCGGCTAGCGGATTTTTTAGCGGTATTATTTGATATTTTAGTGATAAATTAGCGGTTTATCAAATTGCCCTAAAATCTTTTTCTTGAAATTTTTATCAGATTTTTTAAAAAATACTGCCCACCGTGCGGGAAAGAGAAGCTTGGTGTACGTGCCATCTCAATGGCAACGCCTTCTACATATCGATGGGTATTGACATTATGTAATGTGCAAGGCAGCGCCGGCCCGTGGCCTAAAGAATCACTCTCTCGAACCAAGAAGGACAACAGACAACAGATAAAAGAAGAAACTTATTCCTATTGTTTATGGTTACATGGTCCAGGGGATTCCCCTGTTTCTGTTTCGATTCTCGTCGGGTTGAATTGGTTGCCTTTTGCCATTTTCGGTTTTGTAATTACATGTTTGTTTTAAATTTGCAGTGTTATTTATTAAAATGAGTAAGCGATTCATTAAGGGCTAGGAGTAAGTATTTTTTGTACTACTGGTTACTAGAATAATCAATTTTGTGCGCTTAATATAACACAACCTGAATACAACCAGGGGCGTACTTATGGGGGGGCGTCCCCTCCGTGGATGCTTGAGTTGGCTAATTAAAGTACGAGTTGGCTATTAGAGTACCTCGTACCAAAAAAGGTCGACAGTTGAGTTTTGGCAAAAAGGTCGACAGTTTAATTTCAACAAACGACGAAAAGTTCGACCAGTCAATAAAAAAATCGACAGTTTTTTTCGGAGGGAATTTGCAAAAAAAAACGGTCGACAATTTTGAATTTTTATTTTCTCATATTTGGATATCCCCCCCCCCCCCCCCAACATAGTGCTTTCGGTATGCCCCTGAATACAACTCTGGTTTAGCGGTTTTTGGCGGAATTATCACGAGGGGTCTGGCGGGGAAGCAACTCGGTCTGTTGGCAACACTGCGCAAGAGCGAGGCGGGAAGGCAGTATTCCGATGGCCATGGCCACGTAAGAAGCTCGCGGAGAACGTCGAGAATCGACATGCAGTAACGGTCGGCCGCGGTCACCCAAAATGAAGACTTTGGAAATGAAGCAAGAAAAATTCAGAGAATCAAATGCAGGACATAGCAGGGTCCCTAATGATCTTCATAGTGTGCTTCAAGAGTCCCGTGCGTACCCGGGACATCGCGTGAATATACACTGTGCATTTGGCGGCAAAATTTCCATTACCTGGTATCATCCATATATCAGTTTGGGATTTTGTCACATTTGGTACAGGCCATTTGGTCCGGTTAACACTTGGGATACCTCCTGATAAGTCGTTGCCCCAGGGGACCGGTCAAGTGGCGGCTAGCCTCGACTTGTAAATGTCGAGTGAAATGACCAAGAGAGAGAAAAAACAAAGAAGCAAGAAGATAAAATTATCGGTCGTGTTTCAGGCTAGGCTACGCACTCAAAGCGCTCGCAAAGCCGTCGACCCGGGTTGTGGAAGGCTAGGTAAGGGTGCTAGCCAGAATAGCCATAGTTCGCCCAATACCAAAGCAGCAGTGTCCTCGAACTGGAGGCGGTGTGTCGGCTGCGGTGGGATTAGAAAAATTCTTATTCTATAAAAATGTCGTCAAAAAATTTGCGCAACAATTCGGTCAAATCCGTCGCTCAAAATAAATTTCGCGTCTTAACAAAGCGTGGGAGTTTTGGTGCGACCACCAGGAAAATACATGCTCCCAGAGACCCTTCTGGACCTGGGGAGCCGCAACTGGGGAATGAACCATCTTGTCTGGCCATCAAAAGTTAACCGAGCTGCTACACAGAAAAAAACTACAATGTAAAGTTCCATTACGAAACGTTGGCTTTTTTTGCCATGATATATTATGTAAATTGATTACCTGATTATGTATGTAAAATATGTACAATAGTAACACTGTAAAATGTCCATGATTTAATATGGAAAAGTCCCTCGAAAAAAAAATAAATATTGTGTAATATTACTACATAAATACCGTATAATAGTGGTAAGATTCTATTGTAACTGGTGGAGTATTGCGTAAATAATAATGTAAAAAAGTAAGTTACAGTTGAGTTTGATAGTGTATTATTACATAAGAAGTAATGTATTTCTGGAATGTAAAATCCCACGAGAAAACATGTAATTTTATATTTGACAAGTGCAGAAGAAACAAGGTAGTTTTACAGTCTATACATACAGAGGCGGCTCTAGGATTTGCATTTGCATTCTCTATATCTTAGAATTTGGACGTGGGACCCATACAAGATTTAGGGTAGTTACTATTGGTGGCAAACCCGGAATAAGTTTTTGAAACAAAATTGCACTTTTGATGTAAACAATAAAACGGGACATCCGGTAAATTCCGATGTATGTATTGGTGAAGTTCATATTTTCGAATGGTAATGCACTTAAAGGTACAAATTTTACATAAATACATATTTCATAGAAATCAACACTTTGAAAGTACTTACTGTTTAAAAAAACCGAAAAACTGCCAACACTAGCAAACAATTACAAGTATAAAAAGCCTGAATCAACTGGTCGCTGAAAACTAACTGTGAATAATATGTATTCTATAGGAACTATCGCGTGGCGTTAAGCGTCGCGGAAACCACATACGTTATACTGTATTTTTTCCATGAGATCTACTGTAATCGGATTAGTTACAGTAAATAATGTGTTATTTTAGAATATAATTTCCATTTATAGAAAAAAACACGTTTTCTTATGAAAATGTACATTAATACATAATATACAAATGGACACCTAGTTGTTCATAGTGGGGGAAATTACAGTATTTATCATGTTTTACAAATAATACATAATTACTACTAAAAATTTACATAGTAAATTTAAATAGCCTGTATAAATCCAAGATCTTACATGTAAATAAATAACAATCATTATTTGTTAGGGAATATTCCATGCTTGTCATGGACTAAACAGGATTTGCATTGTAATACTACCAAAATAGCCATGTAACATAGGTTACACTTGAAAAATTCACATTTTATAACGGAAAATCTTAAAACCCAATATAAATTACGTAAAATATACATTAGTGATTAGGTAAAATTACAGGCATTTTTTTCAGTGTATATTCATGTCACTACGTTGGGAAAAAAAGGGCGCTTTCAAGATTCGTAAATGCGAAAATACTTAGTCTAAGGACTCTGTTCTTGTTGTACGTCGGTGGGGAAAGGCTTTAATAACCTATTTCTGTTTGTTGACAATGAAAATTATTAGTCTGGCGGTTCTTCGTAACCAGATGAAGGAACTTAATCTCCGGCAAATTCATTGCTAATTATCAATGACGACCAAAATCATTTTAACTGCGTCAGTTAATAATCATTTGGGGATTGTGCGTCTGGGGAAAGGAAGCACCTGACTTCAATAATCATGGAAATTCTTAGTCCTTCGGCTGAGATAAATTACGAACAAATAAAGCATTCAGGTTTTCACGAATCAGTGAAGATCGAGTTTTCATCATAAACTCCGGTTTTGGGAAAAGACGTACTTAGCTCTCCGATATAAGTACAGGAAAATTCTTTGCCAAACGGCACTGTCCGTGCCAATTTTCGAGAGAAGCAGTTTCTTAGTACGCGTCGTGGGATAAACTTCAATGCTCTTGGTCAAGGGAGTCTTGCACCGACAAGAATAACAAGAGCGGTATTTACTAAACGGTTCAAACTGGAATCTTAGACAGATACGAGGGTACGGTCTTAGGAATAATTCCAGGAAACTAGCGATGGGTCGTTCGCGAACGAGTCGTTCGATTTAAACGACTCTTTTCAAAGAGTCGCGAATGGGCCGCTCCCATAAACTGAACGATACGTTCACCGCTCGTTAAAATATCTGGCTCGCTCTCGTCCGTTCGTAGAAATTCCACTCCACGCTTTCGCGAGTTTCGGACAACTCGGAGAGCGCGAGCCGCGAAGAGCGCTAGCCGGGAGCGGCTCAGTCGGAGTCGTATAATAGAACGAGAGTGGTGGAGCATCTAGCGGCCTATATGGTAATACATTACACAGTTTGTACGTCTTTGGTATTACTATTATTTTACGATTAATTACTTTGCCGGAAATCTGCTACAACGTTTTTTAAGCAGAGGTGTATACTGCGGGTAGGTTAAAACTCAAGCCACAAACTAACGCATAAAACAACCAAAACTCAAATCAAATGATTTATTAAAAGCCTGGTTCAGTATTAGGTATTATTATATTAGTATATTATTGTGTCGGTCTCGGTACCCACCAAACTCAAACGCCCTGCAAAAAAAGCCATAAATCATTCCAATATTTTAATATTTATTTTATTTTTGTTTGAAGCCGCCGCGCCACAATTAAGCAGCGTGCCGTCGGCAGTCGAAAATGTGTAATTCATAGCATTTTTTGCTCTATTTTATGAACATGAACAAATGCAGGTGTCACGCTAAAGTAAAGAGCGCCGCAATTCGCAGCTCGGAGATACGGGTAGCAGCCCTCGTTTAATCGAACGACTCCTTGCGAACGACTCCTTGCGAACGACTCTTCCAAGTGAGCTGAACGAGTGAGCGGGCTCTCTTGAAAGTGAACGAATGACCCATCGCTACAGGAAACAAAACTCAGAACAAAAATAACTTATAGTCAAGAGGCGTTGCCCTGACTGATAAAAACAAAAGTGACATGCATAATGCAGCCGAGCCATTATGTGTGTCCTTGGTTTTCAGCTGAATGGCTGATCTTGAATTGGTAAAAAATCGCGCGTCGGGGAAGTACGCCCATACGTGCGCGCCTGGGGAGCGGACGACAGTGTAAATATTATATTAGGTAGTCGGGCGTCTCCAGCGAATATATAGGTTAGCGGAATGAGTGATACGTACGTACGTAGGTAAAAAATAGGGTTAGCGTTGACTACGTAAAGTCAGTAAAAAATAAGTGTTACGCGATCAGCGATTAGATTAGTCGTTACAGTGTAAATAAGGCAGTGTTAGGGAATAACGGTGACTACGTCATAGTCCGCAAAGACGCTCTTAGAGTGATTAGGTATTAGTAACGGTGACTACGTCATAGTCCGCAAAGACGCTCTAAGAGTGATTAGGTATTAGTAACGGTGACTATGTCATAGTCCGCAAAGACGCTCTTAGAGTGATTAGGTATTAGCAACGGTGACTTCGTCATAGTCCGCAAAGACGCTCTTAGAGTGATTAGGCATTAGGAAAAATATTTTTTTTTTGTGTGGGGGATTAGGAATGCGTATCTATGCACGCCCAGTCTCACTTGACGAGTGAGACTCCGGAACGTAGCCGACCCACTAAACCCTTCCCCCCACTTTGGCCTTTATCGTTGACTCTTCCCGGGACTGCTGTTGGCATTACTTCGGGAAGAGTCGGGCATATGATGATGATGAAATGTGTTACTCTTTCCTCCTTTTTTCCTGTTTGACCTCTTTTTTACCTCTTTTATGCTCTTGCTTTGTCTCTTTCTTTTATTAGCATAATATCTTTCACCATTTTTGCCATTTTCTTCCAGAAAATATTGTTATTTAGCATTTGATCTACCACTTCATGAGGCTGGTTTATGTTTAGTCCATGCAAAACTTCCCCTCTTATGTTGTTAAACTCTACACACTCTAGAATGCAGTGTCTCGGACTATCCTCTTCTTCACAGTACAGGCATCGTTCTTCGTTTACTTTTCCCATCCTTTTAGCATACGTTCTATAGTACCCGTGACCAGTCAGAAACTGTGTCAGCCAAAAGTCTGTGTCTTTATGCGGGCAATTTAGCCATTTTTCTATATTAGGGATGAGTCTTTTCGTCCATTGCCCTTGACTAGTATTTTCTTCTCACCTTTGTTGCCATCTTTGTAAAATGTGCTTCCTCACTTGTGCCTTCACGTTGGCATTTTGCCCGTTTTCTCTGCTATGTAGCATTCTCCGTTCTTCAATTTGTAGATCTATTGGGATTACTCCCGCCACTACCTGCAACGCGTTATTGGAGATGGTTTTGAATCCCTGGACCACCCTTAATAATATCTTTCTTTGTGATCTCTCCATATTTTTCTTATGCACACATTTTTGCATAACTTCATGCCATACTGGTGCCCCGTATAACAAAATCGTGTGTGTCACTCCACTTAAAATCCTCCTTTTGCTTGTTTGCGGACCTCCCACATTTGGTAGTATTCGTGTTAGTTTTGCTGTAAATTTATCTGCCTTAACGGTTGTATATTTTATATGCTCTCCAAAGGAAAATTGGTTATCCAACACAATACCCAAGTATTTGACGGTTTTAGCTGGCTCCACGTTACTGCCTCTTATATTAAAGTGAATGTTTTTACATCTTCTAGATCCTTTAACGATGACAACCTCTGTCTTCTCCGGAGCCACTTCCAGATAATTACCTTTCATCCACACATCCACTCTTCTTAGTGCTTCATTCACTGTTATTTGTAGCGCTTCTACGTCATTTGCCGTGATAACCATCGCCAGATCATCCGCGTAAGAGGAAAAATACCTAATTAGGGACGTACCTTCAGTAGCGGCTTTGTTCCAGCCATAGTACTAGTAAAGTTTAGCTATAGTCGCGCAACCATGTAAATAAATAGCAATAAGGGTTCCGCGTGACTATACGGACAGGACAGGACTTCTCCCTGATAAAAAGTAGGTTCAAACAACAGACCAAAGACAGATCAAAGGAATTTTCCCTCCGTGCAAAATTTCAGACTAGGGTAGTTGCGTATACCCGAGTTGGTAAATTGCTGGACATGCCCGTGCCAGCTTTCTCAGTCCATAGAAGGTCTCCAGGACGTTCCGGGCTTTGTCCCATCCTGGAGATACTTTCTAATTCAAACATTCTTTTTGGAAATTTTAAACATCGTCACCTCTTCCTTGGTGGACTGTTAGCAACTTCCAGCTAGCGGGGAAGGATGGCGGGTTCACCCATGACAAGGACAGACGCGCTGTCTGTCTTTTGTCCAATCGGTACGATGCGTACCTGGCATCCCTCGGCACGGACAAACCGGGCAAACAAGTGATAGGTTAAGGAAACTTAGAAATAAGGCGCCAGGGATGGCTCCGTTTCAGGTGACCTTCATTCTGAGGTGTTGAAACTTAATGAACGTCACTTAGTAGTCCGGGAAACAAGGCTGTTTGCGCCTTGTAGAACAAATTGCAAACAATTGGACGTACGCATCCGAGGAGCGTACCAAGTTAAACCCTGGGAGGGGATTTAGGATCCTTGGGGAGAGAAAATATCCAATGGGGACAAAATTAAATTATTCTGAAAAACGAATCAGGGGAAATCGGTGATAGGCAGGACGGCTTTCCCGGATATTCTTTGTCAACTTTGAAAGTAGTTACTTCATA
Source organism: Philopedon plagiatum (assembly GCA_963971165.1). Lineage (NCBI taxonomy): Eukaryota > Metazoa > Arthropoda > Insecta > Coleoptera > Curculionidae > Philopedon > Philopedon plagiatum. Next base: position 63,616,738 of record OZ020190.1, read on the forward strand.
GTAGAAGCCGGGGGGGCCGTATTCACCCCGACCACGTTCAGGGAATTCTCTGCAGAGGTTTTCTGGGCCGGAATTTTAATTATTCGGGATCGTAGCCGTCTCGAAAATTATTTTTCCAAAACGAACTAAGGGTCGAATTTGTGCGACAGTATATTTACTCTTACGCAGAATAACGTTTTCGTATTTTGTATGCTTCCTGTATAAAAAATTAAATTTTTCATAATGTGAATCTTATTTATTTTACAAGCAAAAACTTTTATTAGGAGTGACGTTTTTACGTATCTTCCAAAATTTGGTCCATTTGTCCTCTTCTAACCCCATCCGCAGACACACTGTATATAACAATTTATATTTAAGTAAAGAATCTAATAAATTTCTATAAAACAGAGAGAGCACAAGAGAGAGATGGGTATAACGATTTTTTATTGTCATCAAGTGTTGTGCATGGTTGTAATCCGAACACAATGGGCAAAAATATGAGATAAAAAATTTGAAGCCGCATTTAATAGTAAATCTAATATACACAACTAAAAGGCTTGGAATAAAAAATAAGTTAAAAAAACTAAAACCCAACTACGCAAAATAACAACTAAAAAGTTAGAAACAAGTTGCGTGTCTGCAAATTAGATCATAGGCGTAACTAGCTTCGATTTTTTCGGAGGGCTACTGGGTTGGCAAGTTTTTTCTTAGCTTTCCCCCTCCCCAAAGCCCCTAGTTACGCCTATGAATGGGATTTATATTTATAGTTGTCTTACAAATCTTTATACACTACAAAATGTCTGTTATTCATATTTATGAAAGATGATTCACAGCACTGGCATTGTTTAATGTTTAAGCAGCACTCTTTGTTTAATTTATGTGTGCGTTCATTAATTCAAAATTAATTTCTTTAATTTTTTTAGATTTTAGTATTATTTTTCCTTTTGTACAAACTGGTATTTTTTGAGGTTATATTAGAATAATAATTACACTTTCATATGTTTTGCTATTTTAAGTAAATCTGGTTGATTATAGTTATTGCGACACCCTTTTTTGTTCATATAAAAATGCTGGTTGGAGGCATGATACAATAAAAGGAAGATATGATACCAAACCGGGTCAAATTCGTCCGGGTTCCAGCATGACGTCACGCTGGGAGTTATTTTTGAAATTTATAACGCGCAATATAGAGTTTACGTTAGTTATAGGCGATTTTATATAAATTCTATTGGCTATATACTTTGCCTCCTGCTTATAATACAAATTTTAAAGTATATGATTTAAAATAATCATGTAAATAAAGGGATAAATTAATTTAAAATAATAGATATTGGTAAATTGCCTGCCAATTACGTTCTATGTATTTATTTACGGGAAAAGAAAAGGTATATAATTTTATAAAATAAAACTATGCCTAATAATTAAGATAATAATTTTTATTTAGAGGCATATTCTTATTAAAATATATACCTACAGAGTCTTCCGAAAATATGTTATAAATAAGAATTTTGTTTGTTCCTATAATTTATCAAATATTTTTTGCGGTGAATAACATCTGTATGTTTGCGACGGAAACATGTTTTTTAGGATAGTTTTTTTGGGGTTTTTACACTTTAAATAGTAAATTATTAAAAATTATTGTATTTTTGTATTCTTTGATTTTTCAACTTTAAAATTAAAAAAATCTTAAATGGCAAAAATTATTCTAAACAAAACAAAAATATCTAACTTTATGAAATTAGGTAAAACAAGAAATTATTTTTTAAGAAAATGGCCTTTTTTCAGTCTCCTTGTTTGTCGTATTTTCTCGATTAAAGTCTGGTGATTCGTTATCGTTACCGTGGAGATTTTTAGCAATTCTTTGTCGCAGTAAACTTTTTTATTGAAGCGATTGTGTAAAAACTTTAAACACATTTGACATTCATGACATGACACAATTTATGCTTTAAATTACCTTCATAATAACTTTCGTTAAAATGTCTAGAACAGATTCTGGCATTTTTCACATTAAACTTATCTTCTCGTTTGCACAGACGCTTCTAAATGTTAAATATAATTGACTGGCACAACTTCTAGGTTGTAGTATTTCTTACTACCCTTCTTAGTAGAAGACTGCAGAATGTAAACAAGGGGATAAACTTTATAACTTCTATTTATAACGTTACAAAATGATGTTATAATTATCATACAAATAATTTTACTGCTTTTGACATTACCAAAAACAAACGACACTTTTAACAACTTCAACGGATACTCTTTTTTTATAATAGTAGCGCCATCTCTACATGAAAGCTATAACTACAAACCAAACCACAGAATCGTAAACTATAGAAAGGAAAGCATTACTATAGAATATAATAATGAGCTAATCATATTGATATTCTCAACACCCTCTCTTAATGCTTTTCTTCCTATTCTAAGAAATATTTACGTATGCCAATGTTTACAAAATAAAAATATAATATAATTTAGCCCTCTCTCATTTCTAATCCTATACCTAAACAAATAGAACAAAATTGAGCTCTGGAGAGTCCTTTCGTTAATATATCTGCTAATTGAAATTTAGTACTGATATATTCAATGATAATACTATCATTTTTAACATTTTCTGAAATAAAATTGTACTTTAAATCTGTATGTTTTACTCGTTTATTGTTTTCTGGATTTTTAATCAAACTTATACATCCTTGATGGTCTTCAAAAACTTTAAAATTACTTAATTTTACTTTCATATCAATTAACAACTTTTTATACCATAAACTATCTTGTACTGCATTACATAATGCTACCAATTCTGCTTCAGTACTTGATAACGCAACACAATTCTGTTTCCTTGTTACCCAACCTACAGTATTACCAAATACTTTTATTAAATATCCTGACACTGATTTTCTATCACTTGGATCTCCTCCCCAATCAGAATCCACAAAACAAATTAATGGACATTCTTTTTGCTGTCTTTCATATCTCAAACTTACATCAGTAGTTCCTTTTAAATATCTCAATAATCTTTTCAAACAAATCCATACTTCATCTGAATTTTTATCTTGAAATCCACTAAGATAATTCACTGCAAAACTAATATCTGGACGTGATCCAATCATTAAATACATTAAACAACCAATCAATTCTCTAACTGGTTTGTTGCTATTATTATTATTATTATCTTCTATGGTTAATTTTAGTTTGGGATCAATTGGTGTTGAACACGGTTTGCAATTGTTAAAATTAAATGTTTTGAGAATTCCATTTAAATACCTTTCTTGGTTAATTTTCAAAATTCCATTTCCTTTATCATAATCAATTTCTAAACCTAAAAAATTTCTAAGATCTCCTTTATCCTTCATGTCAAAATTTGTCATTAAAATATTTTTAACCTCATCTATATATTTTAATCTTGGACCTGCTAGTATAATGTCATCTACATATAATAACAAATATAAAATATCATTTTCATTACTCATAATATATAAACAATAGTCATTTTCGGATCTTTGAAAACCTGATTCTAATAAGAAATTATTTATTTTATTATTCCAACATTTCGAAGCTTCTTTAAGACCATAAAGTGACTTGTTAAGTTTCAAAATATGTCCCTCTCTGCACTGTATACCTTTCGGTGGATAAATGTATTGTATACATCTTCATTCAAGTCACCGTTTAAAAAGGCTGTCTTGACATCTAATTGTTTAAAATAATTTACTCTGATTCCCTAATGATAATAATATTCGCATAGTTGTCATTCTTGCCACTGGAGAATAAATTGCATCATATTCAAATGATTCTTGTTGAGCAAAACTTCTTACTACCAATCTAGCTTTATATCTATCCTCTACGTTCTGTTCTAGAGGCATCTTTGCAAATACCCTTCTTGTATCTAGTATTTCAACATCGATCGGAATATTTACTTTTGTCCATGTATTATTCTTTTCTATTGACATAACTTCTTTCTTCATAGCTTTTCTCCATAAAATCTCATCACCTCTACCTTCTACATCGTCTACTTTTTCTGGTACTTCCTCTATAAAAGACATTGCATCAAATGCCATATACATTTCATACTCACCAAATTTTTCGGGTACTTTCCTTACTCGTTTGTTTTCTACTTCTTTGTTTAAAATTTTTTCTTTTCTTCTATCCTCTTGAACTTCTTCAATTTCATGTTCTTCATCTTCAGTTACATTTTTCATTTTACTGAACCTTCACTTACCTTATTATCTTTATAAAAATATTCATTTTCATTAAAAATCACATCTCTAGATGCTATCACTTTTTCTTTATGTAAACTCCACAATCTGTAGCCAGTATTTGTATAACCTACCATAATACTTTTCTCTGATTTTTGATCAAATTTTCCACCTCTTACCTGTTTCGGTATATGTGAATATGCTGTTGAACCAAAAACTTTTACATTACTTACATCTGGTTTAACTCCATTCCAAATCTCAGCTGGTGTTACGTTGTCTAAGCTTGCACTTGGACTTCTGTTTATAATATATGCAGCTGTTCGCACGGCTTCATTCCAAAACATTTTTGGCATATTTGCACCTTGCATCATGGTCCTTGCCTTGTCCACCAAAGTTCTGTTAAATCTTCCAGCCTTTCCATTTTGCTCTGGAGTATAACGTGTAGTATAATCAATAAACGTACAATTTTCTTTACAATTTTTTTTTACAATCGCTAGAAATATACTCACCTTCATTGTCACACCTAAGAACTGATATTTTAGAATTAAATTTTGCTTGCACCATCCGTACATATTCTTTAAGACAATTAAATACCTACTTCATTTCTATTTTCAATAATATAGACATTAATAAAATTTGAAAAATCATCAATAAAAGTAACGAAATATTTGCCACTATCATGTGATAATGGTGTTACAGGACCAGCCACATCTGTGTGTATTATTTCAAGTATTCTTTTAGCTCTTGTTCTACTTTCAAACCCTAACCTAGTCATTTTACCACTTACACAGGACTCGCAGAATTCAATTTTACCTACCTGCAAGTTTTTAAGCCCTTTTACCATTTCTTTTTTAACTAACTTATCTAAATATGCATTACAAATGTGACCTAATCTGTTGTGCCATAATTTATTCATTTCATTTTGTGATTCTACCATTAAACTTTCATTTTTAATTGTTGTAAATGAAATCTCATATAAATTATTCCTATAACCCATACCTATTAGATTATTACTTTTAAATAAATTTACTAAACCATTTTCAAAAATGACTTTGACATCTGACATTTCTAGTCTTTTGACAGATAATAAATTCTTTCTTAAATTTGGGACATAAAAAACATTTTTTATAGTACAGAGAATATCTTGACCATATAGATTACTTGTAACTTTAATATTTCCTACACCTATCGCTTCCATATAATTATCATTTTTCGCTATAGCTATTTTATAGGCTCTTGTAACATTAATAATTCTGAAAAATATTCCTTGTTATTTACTAAGTGATCAGTACAATCAGACTCTATATAAAATAGAATATTGTTATTACTTACAGTTGTATAGTTATCATTTACATTCGATATAAAACATACACCTTGCTCTGAACTACTCTCACTTTGTCTATATTCTTCATTTTCCACAAAATGTCCTCTTCTGTTATTATCTTGTCCATTTTGAAAACTATTTATTGTCTTGTCAAAAACCATATTTCTTCCTCTACCGTTACCTCTATAACTCGGGCTTTGATAACTACCATGACTATATCTTGGATTAGAACTTTCACCACTATTAAAATTTTGCCTATTTGAATTTTCACTATTATGAAAATTTTGCCTATTGGAATGTCCACCTCTCAATTCTTTCTTATAATGCCCCTTTTTACCACAAAAATAACAAAACACTTGCCTGCCATCTGTATGAAAAACTGCTGGTTTTACTTCATTACATTTATTATTTCCATGTAATACTATTCTTCTTTCTACTTCTGCTCTTAATCTTAACTTCACCACTTCAATTGTTAATTGATTCGAGGGCATGTTTTCCAAAATGGTTATAATAGTCTCGAACGACTTGGGCATTGCCAATAATAAATTACAAATTAAATCTTCTTCTTTGATATCTGCTCCTGTTACCTTTAATTGCCTTATAATTTCATCAAATTGTGCCAAAAATACTTCTAAATATTCTGATTCACCCAACTTCATAGTCATTAATTTCTTTCTTAAAATCATTTGTCCAGGAATACCTTTTTTCTCATATCTTTCTTCTAAACTTTTCCACATACTGTACGCTGTATCCTTGTCTCTCACTATATCAATCTGTGAGTCGTTTAAACATTGTACAATTAACGATTTGCACCTACTGTCTTTCCTTTGAGCCACATTTAATTTGGTTTTATTTGGATAATTAATTTCTTCAAATTCTTTTTCAATAAAATCCACTACTTCTTTTTCCTCTAACAATGTCATCATTCGAAATTTCCATGTATGATAATTATTTGCATTTAACAATTCCACATTTAAACTATTTTTATTTGTAACTGCCATCATAACTTTTCTTGTGTACCTACTATTAGGTTTAATTTACTTTACCAATAACTTCAAAACATCCCTTGCTACTGGTTTATGGTTCCTGGGCCCACAACCTGTTAAATATAATTGACTGGCACAACATCTAGGTTGTAGTATTTCTTACTAACCTTCTTAGTGGAAGACTGCAGAATGTAAACAAGGGGATAAACTTTATAACTTCTAAATATGCAAAAATTGAGAATAAATTCTCTAACCACCTGAAAATTCCTTATACAATAAGGATTTCAACAAATAATGGTAAAACAGCTATTCTCCGGGCTATATGCCCCTCCGAGCGCTGAATTACATACCAAAATTTGCCGTATTTTCTTCTAACACAATTAGATAAGAAAATACTAATGTTTCAAATGCAAGAAACTACCAGGAAGAATTAAGCTTTTTCTTTAGTTAGAATGTCGTCACCTGCAGACCGGTTTCGAACTCGTTGGTTCTCATCAGTACAGGATAGACGAACATACCAACCTTCCGAAAAAGTAATCCCTTAAAGCTACAACTGTCGTACTGCATAAGCAGTGAGACACAGGCAGCGCCATCCATTAGCAGTTTCAAGCATTCAGAGTACCGGTCTGCAGGTGACGACATTCTAACTAAAGAAAAAGCTTCCTTCTTCCTGGTAGTTTCTTGCATTTGAAACATTAGTATTTTCTTATCTAACAGTGTTAGAAGAAAATACGGCAAATTTTGGTATGTAATTCAGCGCTCGGAGGGGCATATAGCCCGGAGAATAGCTGTTTTACCATTATTTGTTGAAATCCTTATTGTATAAGGAATTTTCAGGTGATTAGAGAATTTATTCTCAATTTTTGCATATTTATATGTACCCCTGACAAGTAGACTTTCATTAATACGTTTTATAACTTCTATTTATAACGTTACAAAATGATGTTATAATTATACAAATAATTCTACTACTTTTGACATTACCAAAACCAAACGACACTTTTAACAACTACAACGCCTACTCTTTTTTTATAATAGTAGCGCCATCTCTACATGAAAGCAATAACTACAAACCAAACCACAGAATCGTAAACTATAGAAAGGAAAGCATTACTATAGAATATAATAATGAGCTAATCATATTGATATTCTCAACACTAAACACTTTGTGTTTCTTTGTCTTTGGGGAAGCTAAAAACTTTAATATCGGGCATAAAGCCCTTGCATTGATTGTTCACATCACAACCATACACAACACACCTCATTTGAAACTCTTAAAAGTGATATAAAAACACTAAAAAATAAATTTAAAACACAACGCGATCTTAACAAAGACGTGTCTCGTTTACAAAATATGGCGGAATTACTCACAGCGTGACGTATATGGCCACGCCTATCTGCGCGGTGTCATATCTTCTTTTATTTGTATAATGGTTGGAGGTACGAAGTTCCTGCCAAGGCAGCAGCAGTACCGAGACACGCATATCGCGCCACCGTTCGGTACTCTCAAACCACAGGCGCGGAGACAGTATTTTCCACGTGGAATTGTGTGTTTGGAAAAGTTACTCAAGAATAGGTAGAAGTAGATAAGAGAACAACAATACCAAATTAAATCTCCATAAGGTTTAGCATGGGGACTGAAAGCTGCATTTTTTAGTCCATTTTAGACCGTGGTCACTTCGTCGCTACGCGTAAAACGTCGCTAGACAAGTCGAGCCTCTAAATGCGCGTATACACCTGAGCACGAACGGGTACGAGGCAAACGCGAGCCGCCGCTCACGTACAGGTGTGTACGTATCACCGAGGAGAGGCAAACGGCATTCGGCCGAACGACGTTCGGAGCGAGGCCGTGCGATACCATTCGACGGGAGTCGGTACATCAAAGAGAATTTGGTTCAGGTGTGGACGGTGTTTTGCCTCGTTGAGTTTCAAATTAAAAAGTCAGTGTAGTGTGGTGTACGTATTTATTATTTTTGTGGTTTAGGCAAAGTTTACAAAATTAATTTTATAAACTTTGGTTTAGGTTTCAATTAAAAATGAGTTGGGATAATGAAAAGATATTGTAGGCTAATAAATGAATCACCAGTTGCCAAATATCTCAATGTGATAGCCAATCTCTCTTCCGGAGTAACAAATTTTCGTAAATATGTATCGTTTCTTGATATTGTTTCACGAATTGATTCCAACAAAAAAATGAAGTCGTTGGGAGACATTCTCGTGAAATTTCGAAAATGGCCACTATCTTCCTCCACATACTATTTAAAAATAATTTTCCTCGCGTGATAAGTCTATTTAGGTATATTCTGGTTGTCCACCAGCGTCTGTTTTTCTAAAATATTTAAAAACTAACAACAAAATTGTTTCAATCTTCACTAAATTTTTATTCATAAACATGACAATTGTTTCGACATCACAGTGTCTTCGTCGGATGGTTGGTATAAACTAACTGTTCTTATTATATGTATTAAATACTCAACAAATTTTTACCTAAAAAATGAGTAAGTAGTATGAGTAAAAAACAAAAGACATAAACAGAAAAGGGACACTAAATAATAATAATAATTAATATATATGTAAAACAAGACAAATAAGGAGCATAAAAGACGCTAAAAAAGACACTAAATAAACATAAAAGACAAGACAAACAGGAGTAAACCGGAAAAAAAACAATGATTAGAACACTGTATTATCGAATAACGAAAACGCAGTCATGTTTCTGGTATTTTGTCTTGTTATTTGATATTAATATGGGTGTTTAGAGATGTTTCCTAGATATTTATAAGTGAGTATTGACGGTGTCTATAACAGGATTTGTAATTGACTCACGTTCATTAATCGTTTAATCACCGATCAAAATGTCACATGTCACTTATCAAAATTAAAAATTGATGTAGAGATCGTATTCGATATCGAGATAACGTAACACAAACGTCGCACAAAGGTCACACAAACATCACATGTCGTTTGAAATAAAACCCTGTAGCATACGTCACCTGCAACCTGTTAAAAGTTAAACATCAAAATTTTAACTGGGGGAAGGGGGGATTCGGAACAGCGTCTTAAATTGTTTAGAAAAAATTCCAAGTCGATCGACCAATTGGTTCGAAAAGTATCGGGGTGAACGCATGAAGGCCTCGGCATATGTAAAAATATTCCTTAATCATGATAATAATAAGAGATTTACGGTTTAAAAAAACATTAAGAAAAATAAAAAATCTAAAAAATATATATTTAGACCACCCTGTATATATAATAACACTAAATCATCATAAATATACGATTTAGTATTTCGAAGTTGCATCCAACGAAGTGTAAAATAACGTGTTGTGTTATTGCACATAAAGGTACTCAGTTGTTAAAAAATACACTAATATGCTAAATGTGCAATTAACCCCCTCCACGCATATCGATCCATCGACGAGTTCCTGATAGAGCATAAGAAGAAGAAGGAGAAGAAGAAGAAGAAAGCTGTAAAAATATTAGGTAAGTAAATAATTCTTTTAGTACATATATCATGGGTTAATAAAAAACATTATGATTTTTTTTGTATGGTAGATAAGATAAGCTCGCCAAAAAGGGAAAAATATACGTTACAAGTTCTCCGGCAAAAAAAAAACGAAAAACCCCCTTTTAGATAAATTAATATAATAAAAATAAAATATTCTCCACCGCACACCCTATTAGTGAGTTGATAAAAAATTACGTCATTTTTTATAAGATAACAACTAGCAAATTATCAACTCGAATTTCACCGCAAACTTGACTGCATAAACCATAAAAATAATTTTAATCACAAAAATTACATCATGGCGGTTACAGGCAAAATGATAAGAAAAATTACATACGCTTCTTTATTGCAAAAACTAAATCAAAAAAAGATCCCACGATGAAGAACTAAAGGTTTTAAATTAGATAGACCTACTTGTCACTCATTACAAAATCAAAGTATCACTCGTAGACGTAGCAAAAAATTAACTCCCTTTTATAGTACAGGCGAAAAATAACTGGGAAAGATCGAATAATATATTAAATTATATATCATATGCAGAACAAAAAAAAAACGGATTGATTTATATAAACGAAAAACGATTTAAATAAGAACAACTAGCAGGATATTCAAAAATGCACAGTAGCGGGTTATATAATAAAATTTATCTATATCTATATGACGACCCATAAAGACAGCTCACGACACGTTGATATATAAATGGTTTTATTACGGGCGTCACGTGAGTTACTAGTCAAAATTACAGTACCTCACTAGAACGGCCTGAAATAGCTCCCTCAATATATTTAATCATTTAAAAAATTCAGTACATTACTACACAGAGAGGAAATAATTTATCTATATCTAAACTGCTGGCCACTCGACCTTACACATAGAGATTTTTAGGCAAAATTTAAAGTTCAATATTTTCAACAGGAATGCAAATTTTGGAACGCGTCTTGCAGATTTTAAGAGCTAGTTTTTTTCGGATTAAGCTGGATGACGTATATTTATTGTAGGACCATAGGTTTATTATATACGGGGTGATCAACGAAGTCATGCAAAAAATCAAAAAGTTTGTATGAGTGAAATTTCCGCACAAAATTTTTTTGCTCGTTGCAATATGGTTCGTTACTAAGGTAACATCAATATCTCTAGACGTTTTTGTCACTTTTTGGATCAAGGCCCTTAGGTCTTGTACACACTACTAAACATAAAATTTGCGTAGCAAAATTTTTAAAATGCTATAACTTGACATTGGATTGACGGTTCTTGATGATTTTTACGGATTTGGAATCCTTATTTCACGTAGATTTTCTATAATCTAAGCATTTTATTTGGGGGTTGAAATTTACACATTATACCGGGAGGATAATAGACAAAAACGTAGGGAACGACGCGCTCTAAGGTTTGGTATTATTTAAGTTTTTGTAAAAATAAATTCTCACCTCAAGTTGTTTTTGTTTAATGTCCTTCTCACTGTTTCAAGACTTTCACCCCAGTTTATTGTCTCAAAGAGTCATTCAGTTTTATAGAGTTCTTTGTCTACCCCCATGCCCATATTTATGATCGGCTGTAATTTCTACGCGACGCGTCAATTTCAAAGTAGGTATTGGAAAAATAAATTTGTTGCTATGGAATTAAAAACTGTTAACATTATTTTAGAAATAATCTGACACATTTAAATGTTATAATTTTGTAAATTTTAATTAATATGAGGCGTCTAACCACGGCAGAAAGGGAAAATTGAATTCGACTTCTCAACGAAGGAATGTTAAAAAAGCAAATTGCGCGCATTTATAATGTCAGCCGAAAGACAATTTATAATTTGAACCGTCGCGTCGCAGCGAAACTACTGGTAATCATAATTATGGCCATGGGGGTGGACATAAATAAACCAAAGAACCGAAAGAATTTTAATGAGAGAAACTATGCAGAATAGAACAAAGAACTCTAGAACACTAAATGACTCTTTAAGGAAACAAAGTGGGGTGAGAGTTTGTGGCGTACTTTTAAGGGAAAACTTAGTTTTCCTCAGAAAGGTACCCATTTGCGTACGGCAGCTCTTCGTCGGTAGAACAGATGGTCGTCGGCTAGGAACACTTACGCTTTTTAAAGGCGCCACTCAGTTTTTCCTTTAATGGATTCGTTTTCAGAGCTTCTGAACTGAGAAACCAAGCTCTTTTAATCTAAGTTGGTAATAAATAAATAGACTACCTGAGATTAGCTTCAATCAATTTAATTAGCGAATTGTGCCAAAGGAGGAACAAAAAATATGTTTATAAATACCAAATAACATAGTTTAAAAATGCATTTGTTCTGATAAAAATAAATATAATGCAGTGAAGCCAAAATTCCCGAGTTATAGTAATATATACATAACCCCTATCTTTGGCCAAAGATTACCCCAATGTTATGTACATTTATGTACAAAAATATATTTAAAAGTCGCATGTGAATTCAATTTTAAAATAATCAGAAGGCTAGCTTACACAGGTAAATATGTAATATATGTAAAGAATGAATTTAAGAAATTAAGAGGATATCACGAAAGTTATAGTATAAAAAAATTACGCAATTAAAAAAATGGAATAGACTGGCCTTAGGTTCTGGTGGGAGCTTCTAGAGTGTCCCATGCATCCTGTGAAACAGACACTTGTTGGTGGCTAAATGTTAGGCCGCCAATCCTGGTTACTACGGACAGCTATTTCCCTGATAGTTTGAGAAAAGTGGAGGAATACGTGCTGTGAAACGTGGACACCTCTCTAGCGCCTCTCTAACACCCTATCTAACGCCTCTCTAAAATCCTATCTAGCACCTCTCTAAAACCATTTCTAACGCCTCTCTAAAACCCTGTAAATAATATTTACAATAACCAAAACGTTCGAAATCATTAAAGAAATTTAACAGCTTACCTCTAGGTTGAGGGGATTCGTCTTACTATGCACATGGCGAATAAGAAATTAAAACGGGACCTCTCCCAGGAAGAATAATCATGAATCGGCAAAAAGACATAATAATATGTATGTAAGTAATCAGACACTACTTCACATTACAATAATTGGTGCATAAAATAGCACTATAAAGGCAAAAAAACTTCAGTCAGAAAAATCATGACTCCTCACACGATTAGCAAAATCGGAGTGTCTCGAAAAACGCTGGTACGTCGATCTACGAGTACCACGCATGGGTACTAGACGACATCTCGTCTGCTTGGATGCAACGGGTAAAGATATTTTGGAAGTTGGCGAATGCGCTGGATCATGGAAATTTACAAAAATATTAAGAACTAATAAGGGTAGTAGTGGTTAAAGATTTAACCGCTACAAGTTTCAGACAGAACAGTGAGAAGAACATTAAATAAAAACAACTTGAGGTGGGAATTTATTTTTACAAAAACAACATAATGCCAAACATTTTAAATTCTAGAGCCCGTCGCAGAGCAAAATCTGTGGGGTTATTACAACACCATAGAGCGAATAGGCGGGCATGGGCAAATCGGCATGCGAATTGGGGTAATACAGAGTGGAGCCATTGTTTATTTTCTGACGAAACAAGATTTAATTTGATTCACTCCGATGGCCGAATGTTAGTTTGGAGAAGGCCAAATGAGCGGTATTTGGAGGAAAATATGGCCCCTCAAAAGGCATTTGGTGGCGGAGGTGTTACAGTGTGGGGAGGTATCATAAGAAATGGTAAAACCGAGCTATTCATTACCAACCAAACCGTTAACGCTACTGTTTATCAGGAGGAAATTTTGGAACCTATTGTTGTTCCTTTTGCTCGAAATTACGGCCCAGAATTTCTATTGGTGGATGACAACGCTCGACCTCACAGAGCGCGAAGGATCGCAGAGATTTTGCAGGCACAGAACATCAACAGGATGGACTGGCCTGCAAAGTCTCCGGATCTTAATGTCATCGAACACGTTTGGTCTTATTTAAAACTTAAAGTAAGATCGCGTGATGTACCCCCTGAAACCTTAGAACCACTTAGTGAGGCCATTCGTGAAGAATGGGAGAATATTCCACAAGATTTTATAAATAATCTTGTGGATACTCTACCAAATCGATATCGGGAAGTAATACGTCGAGCAGGAGGACCAACAAAATATTAGTTTCTCTGTTTTTTTATTAATGTACCTACTTAATTTCGGATAAATTATTACCAAAGATTAGGTATTTAAAGATAGGACACTTGGCAATTTTCCATTGATATTTGCCGGTTTTTTTAGGGATTGCAGGAACCTTTAAAGTAGGTTTAGAATTAGAAATTTTGTAAGAATTGACTTTTGGCCGTTGTTAACCAATCTTGTATATTGTAGAATATAATGTAATAAACTTGTTCTTGTCGCTACGCTTTTGTCTATTATCGACCCGGTAAAATGTGTAAATTTCAACCTGTATATTTCAAACCCCAAATAAAATGCTTAGATTATAGAAAATCTACGTGAAATAAGGATTCCAAATCCGTAAAAATCATCAAGAATCGTCAATCCAATGTCAAGTTATAGCATTTTAAAAATTTTGCTACCCAAATTTTATGTTTAGTAGTGTGTACAAGACCTAAGGGCCTTGATCCAAAAAGTGACAAAAACGTCTAGAGATATTGATGTTACCTTAGTAACGAACCATATTGCAACGACCAAAAAATTTTTTTGCGGAAATTTCACTCATACAAACTTTTTGATTTTTTGCATGACTTCATTGATCACCCCGTATATAATAAACCTATTGTCCTACGATAAATATACATCATGCGGCTTAATCCGAAAAAAACTAGCTCTTAAAATCTGCAAGACGCGTTCAAAAATTTGCATTCCTGTTGAAAATATTGAACTTTAAATTTTGCCTAAAAATCTCTATGTGTAAGTTCGAGTGGCCAGCAGTTTATATGATGACATATAAAAAGAGCTGACGTTGTTATATAAATGGTTTTATTCCAGACGTCACGTGAGGTACTAGTCAAAATTACAGTACCTCACTAGAACGGTCTGAAATATCCCCCTCAATATATTTAAACATTAAAAAAAATTTAGTACGTCACTACACAGACAGGAAATAAGATTTTAAATCAAAAATATTTGCATCAAAAAATGTAATAATATAGAGACAGAAAAAATCAACTATAATAAAAAATATTACGATCAAAAAAGTAAAATGTCCACATTATAAATCAACATATATGAAAATCCTGCGCCGTATGTCCAAAACGCAGTTCAGTTTGCGTAAAATCATATTGGCGGGATGTGATGCAAAGTACACCCCACGCATCCCCACTAAATATCAAGTATAGTATTAAATTAAAGGGAAAAATTCATATATCATAAAACTGTATAATTTAATCGTATATGAGCATTATGTTCTAGAAAGAATAAGGATACAAATTATGGTAATACCAATTGGCGTTCAAAAGTATGTATGGATTTTACGCATATATGCATGACATCCCCACAGGTCACTGACTACTAGAAATATCCTGTAAAGAAAATTTTAAAACTCGATTAGTATTAAGGGCTTCCTGTTGGCATTATCCATCTAATATCGGATAGGTATTAGATGAATAAAACCGTAACGGAGCGGCCAGACGTGAACTGAGCCCTTAGTCGCACTCCATTCGGTTTTTTGAAATGGAAAACGAAATTTTCAAAGCAAAAACCATGTTGGCATCTTAGATGGCCCTTTTAACCCGTAGACATTACCTTTACACGTGGATCACATCACTCTTAATTTTATAAATAACTGTTTTTTTTATAAACGGACATCTATGGATATGAAAACAATGTATTTTTCTAAACTGTGTATAACACCCCATGCATCGGAGATGTTGGAGGATATGTTTCCTAAATTGATGTGGCGTAAAAACGTGATAACACATTGGACATGATTTATGACATGATGAAATTACGCGCACGATTTTTATGGTGTAGTACAAAGGCACTCCAGTTACGATTAATAAAGAAATACAACTATTGTGCACACCAGCTGCATAGAAATTGCACTATTTTTTATCAATCAAAAAACCACAAAAAACATATACAGTAGCGTACTGGAAATACGTTTATGGTAATTACGCAAATAATATTGCAATTTTACTACAGCACTGATACATGGAAATTTTATGTAGTGGGAAATTAGATTGCTTATTTAACGAATTATTATTAAGAATAGCCATTATTTTAATAAAAAGTTTTGAGTGAATTTGTGCCTCAATAGACAAATGGATCAAGGTATGTGCCAGGCGCGGCCCGTCCATAAGTAGGGATTGCAATCCCGCAAAGTGGGATCCCGCAATCCCGCGGGATCCCGCATCATTTGACGGCCTGCGGGATCCCGCACCAGCTATGCGGATCCGCATAGCCATGAAAAAGCCGCAAACTCTTAAAACATAACGCGAAAACGTTTATCTGCCAAATATCCGTGGTATTATAATATGAAAATTAATGAGACTGCTTAGGTATTATAAGTATGTTATTTACCTTACAATCAAACTAATGTGATTTACTATAAAAACTAGTAAGACTTACTATCTCAGGTAGAAAAATATTATATTAAATAAATTTAAAGTTCATTTGCCCAAAGTTACTTATTAATTTAATTGATAAGAAATTTGACTGATTTATAGTCATAGTAATATAGTTAAGAAACTATAAATTACAGACTTTAAATTACATAATTTTTTTGACTGAAATAATTTAATAATAATTTTTGATATTTATAATAAAAAATTAAAGTTGGTTTAATAATTAATTAAATAAACGTTAATTTCGTTCAAATTTTATAAAATTAAAAAACCTATGCGGGATCCCGCGTATAAACATTTGAAGTTCATTTGCCCAAAGTTACTTGTTACTTGAATTGATAAGAAATTTGACTGATTTATAGTCATAGTAGTATAGTTATTAAGAGATGCTAGACTTTAAGTTATACAATTTTTTTAACTGAAATACGGTTATTTGTTGATTTTTATAATAAAAAATTAAAGTTGGTTCAATAATTAATTAAATAAACATTAATTATCGAATTTTATTAAATTAAAAAACCTATGCGGGACCCCGCGGGATTAGAACCAATCCCGCAAATGCCCTGCGGGATTTAAAACACTGCGGGATTGCAATCACTATCCATAAGGTCATTTGGTCAATGACCCACCTAAAATTTTCAGTGATCTACCTAATAATTTATTTTTTAAAATCAAAAAAGAATCTTTTGTTTCAAAGTTCCATGCGAAAACTCCCCAAGAAAGAATCAAGCCAAGCCATCGTCAAAGGATATCCAAGATTGCTCCGGGCTGGGTCATATTTTAAATTGATCTTATAGGTTTATACCGACGATATAGATTCATTAAAACTAAGAGAGAAACAGACATACGCGCTTTAGGAAGTTAAAAAGAGACACAATTGGTCGATGGCCCACCAATAATATCGGGCCACTCCCACTATGGAAATACTCTCGAACCGCCCCATAAAATATACTATTTCAAATCATTTGGTTCGGAAAAAGAAAAACTAATTAGGTAGCTAATATGCGCATTGTATCGGACCGATTTTCTTACATAACCAGCGTAGTCTAGAGGTATAATCTCAGCGAGTTAATCTGGAGCTCCAGGGTTCGAGTCAGTGTTGGGGCAAGAACTTTTTTTTAATTTTTTGTTATTTAAAAAATTAGATCAACTCCAAAAGGTGTATTGGCAACAAGCTGTTCCTCGATAAAATATTTTTAAAAATGTTGGCAATCTCATATTTACTACAGCTTACAGCCTGCACGTGCGGAGACAAATATCGTATTACTATCTCTAGTCGCCAGTATTGTATTTATTAAAGAAAACGGGGTTTCGGCAGCGTTCCTAATTTTATTTTACAAATAATCATACTTTTAGCTCAGAATTTTGTTCTGTTTATATTCTGGGCTTTTAGTACAAGGCGCGACATCTATTGAGGAGAGGCTAAACTTATCAAAACGGAAGCAGCTAAAATCTACTAATCTAGAGTATTAAAATACATAGAAAAAATCCATAAACATCTAGAGTAGCAATGTTCAATATTCTGCAGTACCTATTTTATAATTTTTGCAGTGTTTATTTGTAGGTAAATAATTTGGCACATTATTAAAAATTCTTTCTTAATTAAAAAAGTGTATTTTGCTTTTTGCGTTGATATCACTAGTTGCCCACAAAATTTTGACCCACCTGAAAAAAACTCACGGGCCGCGCCTGGTATGTGCTAGTATATATTTAATATTGTGTTAGAAATAAAAAGTATTTATCCTTTATAGAATCAACAATTATGTACGTGCTTCTGCTTGCAGAAGATGTTGTGGGGGATTTTTTCCCCGGGGAAATGGTAAGTTCTTTTTTCTATGTTCATATCGTGAATCAAAGTATTTTTATCTTTGCAGTTTACATATTATATATATATATATATATATATATATATATATATATATATATATATATATATACAGGGTCCTGCAATAGTGCGTCAGGCTTCCATAGCTCCTACACGAATTAAGTTAGGAATTTCATTCATATGGTGACTTATACTGTATTACAGGCTGCATTTTAGGAAAATATTTTCGCATATACAGGGCGGGCCAAGAAAGTGTGATAACATAAAGTTGTATTTTTTTTAATGGGACACCCCGTGTTTTTTGCATATTTAGGTTTGTATTAGTGTCCTTCATAATTGCCTAAAATTTTATTTAATTTGCTTCGGTACTTTAAGAGCAATAAATGAAAAACTAAAAAAAAAAGTTTTGCAGCCCTGGAAAAAAAGATAAAAAAAACAATCTAAAAGCATTTTTTTACCACGGCATTGTGTGAGATTTATAACAAGGGGGCTAGAAACACCATTAATTAAATAGTTTTTACCTATTTCATACAGGACACTAATACAAACCTAAATATGCAAAAAAACACGGGGTGTCCCATTAAAAAAATATAACTTTATGTTATCACACTTTCTTGGTCCGCCCTGTATATGCGAAAATATTTTCCTAAAATGCAGCCTGTAATACAGTATAAGTCACCATATGAATGAAATTCCTAACTTAATTCGTGTAGGAGCTATGGAAGCCTGACGCACTATTGCAGGACCCTGTATATATATATATATATATATATATATATATATATATATATATATATATATATATATATATATCTATATATATATATATATATATATATATATCTATATATATATATATATATATATATTATATATATATATATATATATATATATATATATATATATAGTTTTTAATTTTGTTTTCTTGGGGATTTAGTCCGTTGTGAGGCAAATAAAATGTGGTGTTTTTGGTTACATTTTATATTACTAACGTTTCGGTAATAGATATACCTTCATCAGAGTGCAGTAGCTGAAAACATTTTTTTATTTAACAGTTTTTAGGTAATATTCTAGGAACTAGTTACTAAGTTTATATATAAGTATAAAGGTGTTACCTTTTATTAAAAATCCAAGGATTGGCACATTGTACTGCGAGGCACTTTATAAAAAAAGTGCCTCGCAGTACAATGTGCCAATCCTTGGATTTTTAATAAAAGGTAACACCTTTATACTTATATATAAACTTAGTAACTAGTTCCTAGAATATTACCTAAAAACTGTTAAAATAAAAAAATGTTTTCAGCTACTGCACTCTGATGAAGGTATATCTATTACCGAAACGTTAGTAATATAAAATGTAACCAAAAACACCACATTTTATTTGCCTCACAACGGACTAAATCCCCAAGAAAACAAAATTAAAAACAATATATATATCAACAGTCCAAGAACCTGCCAAAAATACATATACAGGGTGTCCCAGGATAGGTGTTACGATAGGACAAATGGGTCAAAAAATTTTGAATTTGAAAATGGCATTTTGGGAACATGCCCCGCTTGGTCCAAAACTGAGGAATACAAAATTTCACTCGGATTGGTATTATACAGGGCGAGTTATAACTAAAAATATGCAAAATGGCCAAGAGTAAAGTACTCTTATTTGTCCAAATGGAACAAAAGCTTAGTAGAAAAAGTTGTTCAGAAATGTAACTAATATCATAATTTGAAATTACAGCTTTCTAGTCAATATTTTTATTTTTGTCAAATTTTTTGAAATGTAATAGTACATTTTCCACCACTATCGTATTCGGTTTTTTATTATACTTGGAAACTACGTTTTCTAACATGTAATATGTACATTTACCAGGTATAGCCTAATAATGTATTGTAATACGATATTGGTGGAAAATGTACTATTACATTTCAAAAAATTTGACGAAAATAAAAATATCGACTAGAAAGCTCTAATTTCAAATTATAATATTAGTTTCATTTCTGAACAACTTTTTCTACTAAGCTTTTGTTCCATTTGAAAAAATAAGAGTACTTTACTCTTGGCCATTTTTCATATGTTTAGTTATAACTCGCCCTGTATAATACCAATCCGAGTGAAATTTTGTATTCCTCAGTTTTGGACCAAGCGGGGCATGTTCCCAAAATGCTATTTTCAAATTCAAATTTTTTTGACCCATATGTCCTATCGTAACACCTATCCTGGGACACCCTGTATATATATATATATATATATATATATATATATATATATATATATATATATATATATATATATATATATATATTTATATATGAAGAAATATTGATCCGGGAGTACATCCGTTCGCTTGTTAAATTCCTATTGGAATCTGGCAGACGTTTCGCCAAGGTCTCACTTGGCATTATCAATGCTTACTCGTTGCTGTCAAGTCGTAAACTGAGCGAGTAAGCATTGATAATGCCAAGTGAGACCTTGGCGAAACGTCTGCTAGATTCCTTAGTAAAAAATAATAGTTTTTTTCATATAAAGTTACGGGGAGTCGTTTCCAACTTACAGGGTGTTGAAAATGTTTAAAAAATTTTGATTTTGTTTAATAACTCTCGAACACCAGAAGATATGGAAATAAAATTTTAGCCGTAGCTTCACTTGGTAATGCCCTAGTAAAATTTAAAACATTGACTTTGTAACTTACGCAGTGGCGTGCATATGAATATTGCCGTAGGGGTTTTCCAAAGAAAAAAGTGCTACGCCACTGATAAAAATATTTTTTGTTAATTTTTTTGTAATACGCATTTTATTTGAAACAAAATCTCCCTCTTGCGTTTTCTTTGTATCTCTTGCCATGGGAATGAATAGTAACTTTGAAATTTAAAATGTATTCACCAATAATAATTAACGAAACAACAAACAAAATTACAAAAAGGTGCTGAAAATGTTGTCCTCCAACTTCTATACATTTTTCAATGCGTTTTCTCATGGATTCTCTAACTCGTCCAAAAATACGAGGCACCGCTCGAATTTGCTGACACCCCATTTCAACTCTTTGACGAAGAGTCTGTTCGTCAGGAATGGGAGTGGAATAAACTATGTTTTTTAAGAGCCCCCATAAATAATAATACAATGGATTAAGGTCGGGCGAACGAGGAGGCCACGCTCTTGGCCCTCCACGCCCTATCCATTTATTCCGGTAAGTTTCATTAAGGTATTCTCTTACTTCTCGCCTAAAATGAGCTGGGGCGCCATCATTCATGAACCACATGTGCTGGCGGGTTTCAATTGGGAGTTCTTCTAATAAAGGTTGTAATCCATTTTGAAGAAAATCCAGATATGATAAGCCATCTAGTCTATTGGGTAGTACTACAGGTCCAATAAGAAAATCGCAAATTATTCCTGCCCAAACATTAACAGAAAATCGTTGCTGGTGCCGGGATTGTGTTATTCCATGAGGATTTTCATCAGCCCACAGATGGTTATTATGAAAATTAAATATACCATCTCTTGTAAACCCAGCTTCGTCGGTAAACAGAACGGATGAGTGAAATAAAAAGTTCTGATTACACTTATTTAAAAACCAGATACAAAATCTAAGGCGTGGTGCATAATCCTCGGCAGAAAGTGCCTGCACTCTTTGTAAATGGTATGGGTACAACGAATTATCATGCAGGATTCGTTGGACTGTCATATGGCTTACCCCCTCCGTTCTTCCAATTCTTCTAGTACTAGATTCAGGATTCGCCTCAACAATCTGTAGAATTCGTTCTTCGCGCTCTACTGTTCTTTGACTTTGAGGTCTTCCGCTAGAGTACCCGGTTTTAATGAGCCGGTTTCAAGCAAGCGAGCGTGAATTCTTGAAAAAGTCTTCCTATTCGGAACGCGTCGAGTTGGGAAACGTTCAACATACAGACGCACAGCTAACACAGTGTTCCCGTTTGCAAGGCCAGAAATGAAATGCATATCTGCTAATTCTTCTATTGAGTAATCCATTTTTAACAGGTTTATTCCACAAAATAACCAAATTAAAAACTTCTAAGGAAAGTTAAATATCTTAATTAATAATGACGTTTTGTCAGAAAACATCGTGGTCAACGCATACTCGATTACATTCATTAAGCAGTGGAAAAACTGGTATTTACAAAAGATTTAATTACGGGAAAATGGCACGAGATACAAAGAAAACGCAAGAGGGAAATTTTGTTTAAAACAAAATGCGTATTCTAAAATATTAATAAAAAAATATTTTTATCAGTGGCGTAGCACTTTTTTCTTTGGAAAACCCTACGGCAATATTCGTATGCACGCCACTGCGTAAGCTACAAAGTCAATGTTTTAAATTTTACTAGGGCATTACCAAATAAAGCTACGGCTAAAATTTTATTTCCATATCTTCTGGTGTTCGAAAGTTATTAAACAAAAACCATTTTTTTTAACATTTTCAACACCCTGTAAGTTGGAAACGAAATCCCGTAGGGCATAACTTTATATGAAAAAAGCTATTAGTTTTTACTAAGGAATCTACCGTTTAATTTATTCCCAACCTTTATGTTACACCCTATATACACACATATATATATATATATATATATATATATATATATATATATATATATATATATATATATATATATATATATATATATATATATATATATATATATATATATATATATATATATATATACTATATATATATATATATATATATATATATATATATATATATATATATATATATATATATATATATATATATATATATATATCTATATATATATATAGCCAGCTCTTCTTCATCTGATAAAGGAAGCATTTTTACTACAGGTTTAAGATGACCTTTATAAATTCTATGTACATGAGCTTCAATTCGTTTACAAAATTGATCAGCTGCATTCAAACCAACATAGTAATCCAATACCGACAAAGAATCACCGTATGAACGTTTAATAAGGTAACAAAAAGCATAAGGTTCATGTTTAAATGTGTTACGAGTATATGAATCCTCATCATTATTTGGTTGCTCAAACTGCAAACAAATGGAACTTTTAGTTGTTTTTGAAAATTTTCAAACTGTAAAATATTTTCTGGTATATGCTGAACATACTTATTAATTTTAATGTCATTGGTAGGAATTTTTGTAAACAAATGATTACAATCATGTGATTGATGTTGTTTTAATTTTTCCATCGAAGTAAAATAAATTAAACATCCATCACAAAAATATTTTTTAAATGTCTACATTTAATCTGAGATGATACTAATCTAGACATGTTCTTAATCCAACAATAATGATTGTTTTCACCTTCACTTATCAACAACAAGTTAACATGTATTGCAAGTTTTTTACTTGTATAATGTAGAGGACCAACCACTTCATACTTGAATTTATTATCCTCATAAACACTCTCCAAACCGTAAACATTTATAGATATTTGATTAAGCGATTCAAATTTATGTATATCTTTCAACTTTACAGGAAACTATGTTCCTTCAAAATTTAAAAAATCAAAGAAATTAGGATATGAACTTATTCTATCTACATTAATTTCAGCTGGAAATAATGCACTTATCACACTCCATCCAAAACAATATAAATCATAATTTTTAATGTTAATAACAGCTTTTTTACATGCAATTTGTTTTGGTAAAGGGATATACGATGACGCTCTGATTGGATTATACTTGTTTATGTTAAGCTCCAAATGTAATATTTTTTTCAATGCCCATCCTGATCCATTTTCTGTGAATATTGCTACTTTCTCTTTAATTTCAGACAAAAACTTCTTATAAATATCAGATAAATCTGCTGTTGAAGTTATGATCTTATTTTTTGTGTTAAACGATTTAGTCTCTAAGGTCTCTTTTGTTTGTAAGAGATATTGACCAAATAGTTCTACATTAATCTTAACACACCTATGCTTAGCTAACTGTTCTGAAATTAAACTAATATACTTTTGTTTCACTTCTTCAAACAATTCTTCAATATCTACATACTTTTTCGATGGGAGCACCATGTAGGACACAATCGTGTTTTTAAACGCGGAAGTTAAAATTTTCACTTCATCATCACTCTTAAGTTTACTTTTATGTAAGTTTGAACGTAAATGGGCAGCAAGTTTATTTTTCACATCCCAAGTATCACAATCTTTACATCGCGATAAAGTAAGTTTAGGTATTGCGGGTCTATCTTCTACTTTGGGTCTGTTCAAGGATATATCACATACCTGGGTGTTGGTTTTTCTTTTTTCTCGCGAACAAGATGGTCTCATGGGACACGATTCTTTTTTATGTCTACAGACGTTCGATTGATGAGTAAAACTCTTGTTGCATTCGCTGCACTGATACATCTTGAGAACTGAACAAAAAAGCAGAAAAGCCTGATACTTATTCAACAATTCTTGGGATATTTTAACTGGTCTCAGCTCACAACACTTTGCATAATACTGTTTTTTTTACAAACTAAACAATGATAGCTTAATATAATATCAAAGCTAAGTCATCTAACCACTGAGGATACATAACTAACAAGGAATCATTCGGTATTGCTTTAAATATGGAGTGGAGGGAAGCGGTGGGATATGGAGAGGACAAAGTGGTGGGGAGAGAAGTGGGGTAAAGTGGTGGGGAGAGAAGTGGGGTAAAGTGGTGGGGAGAGAAGTGGGGTAAAGTGGTGGGGAGAGAAGTGGGGTAAAGTGGTGGGGAGAGAAGTGGGGTAAAGTGGTAGGGTGAAGAGTGGGGGGAAGTGGTAGGGTGAAGAGTGAGTGGAGAGTGGTGGGATGCTGTAAAGTGGATATATCCATGTAAAGTGGATATATATCCTTGTATATCCAGTATATCCTGATTTACAAAGTGACATAACACACTACTAAGCTGCATTTTATTCACTCCCATTTAGACTTCTTACCTGCCAATTTGGGTGCAGTTTCAGACGAGCACGGCGAGAGATTTCACCAGCAAATTGCTCAGATGGAGAAGCGCTACAGTGGAAAATGGACCCCAAATATGCTAGCGGACTCCTGTTGGACCCTTAAACATGAAACCGCTTCTGGCGAATACAAGCGAAAAAAGACAACCAAATAAATTTTTTGATTGGATGTATCTTTTTTTTGATACAAGATAAAGTATATTTTTTAAAAAAAGTGTTTTTTTACTTTTTCAAACTTCACCACTAGATTGCTTATAACTTGGGAGTTTCATATTTTATATTCTTCCTTCTCTAAAAACTTGTGGGTGATAGGAAGAAACCGAGTGCATATTAGAATTCCGTACAATACAGTAGACGCAAAAAAAAACAAAAAAAAATCGGAGGGCGACAAAAAGTTTCAAAATGCAGAACAGTGTAATATATATCACAATTCACTTGAATAGCTAGAAGCGATATGGTCCTCCATAAGTCTAATAATAATAGCTAAGGGAATTACTGATAATAAAAAGATGGATGGTGCTATTCATTTAACCCTTCCCATATGTTATACCGACTTGATAGCTGCATACAAGGGATAACTGATAAGACATGGGTGGTGCATTGAACTGCATGTAATGAAAGTGCTCCAACACCGCCAAGAAAGGGGATAGCTGATAAGAAAGGGGTGGGACTAATCGCTGTGGATATGCTTATATAAAAAATGATTGTTTTTTTTTACTCTAAAGCATTTTGTTTTTATTCTGTCAAGTGATTGCGATCTCTAATAATGGCATCGCACTCAACAACCCTTAGCGATATAAACAGGATGGGTCTGCTTGCCAATTAACCCACCCTGAAAGCTTCAGAAATGGTAATTGGGAAGTTCTACTCAATTACGAGCAGACTCGATTAGAGCTCGCCGAGCATTTTATATATCTCCCCAGAAGGATGAAGATGAGCGATGTCCAGGTGTCCTCCCTTCAATGTAAACAGCTGGCTGTAGTATTTCGAGGGATGAAAAGAGTCGAAAAATAAGGAAAGGAAACACCACTACTGGAAATAGTGGAAGACTGGGGCCAAGAGAGGTAAGAATATTTTTCAACACTTACTAATAACGTCCTTTATGATAACTTTTCTTCATAGGAATATAAGAAACGGAACAGTGCCGTGCATTTTATGTCATATGATGTTTTGTTTTTGCGAATGGTCCATAGCTTTACGTAAGCTAAAACCTAAATATATATCCATTCCGAGGAGCTATGTCGTTTTTTTTCTTTCAGATTGCTGACTGATGAATCTAAAATGCAGTTACAGTGATTACATTATTTATTTAATAAAATTTAATGAAATTAAATACGCGGAAATGAAGTACGCGAAATTATAAAAATTAGTTTTTATTTTAATTTGTAAAACATTTATAATGCAAAAATACTACAAATTTTTGCCTCTTCGTCGGCCCACAACACAATATTTAATCCATTTATGGAATCATTAAATATTTCCGTATAATTTGGGGGCCTGTACGACGGCGCCTCCTCCTCGGCATATATATATATATATATATATATATATATATATATATATATATATATATATATATATATATATATATATATATATATATATATATATATATATGTATATATATATATATATATATATATATATATATATATATATATATATATATATATATATATATATATATATAAATATATATATATATATATATATATATATATATATATATATATATATATATATATATATATTTATATATATATATATATATATATATATATATATATATATATATATATATATATATATATATATATATATATATAAATGTAAATGCGAAGATTTACTTCTTCGCTAGTGCAGCAAGAAGGCCGTAAATGAAAAATAAAAATAAAAATAATGCTGCACTAGCGAAGAAGTACATCTTCGCATTTACATTTAATATGTTACCTATAGGCCAAGAAATCTTCCATTTTTCTACTATATATATATATATATATATATATATATATATATATATATATATATATATATATATATATATATATATATATATATATATGTATATATACAGGGTGTCCCACTTAAGATGGATACAAGCCAATATCTTGGTTGTTTGTTCAGCGATGTCTTTCATTTTTGGTAGGAGGCTGTATGGTCATAAGGCGCACATTTTACCCAGGGTTAGAAATGCGATACCTCATAGACGTACGTTCTAATGGGGTTTGATTTTTTTTTATTCAAGAGTAAACTACCTTTAGGAGAGTATTTATTTCAAATCTGATAAATTATATTAAATCCTCCTTAACCAAGACACTTAAGTTCTAATTTTGATAAAGATTGATACAGGGTGTGTCATAAAAAATATGACATTTTTTATTTTTTTAAAGTAAATACTTACGACGCCACTGGATAAACAACTGGTCTATATCAACATTATAATAATCAATTTAAGTTTTCAGATAGCTTCCATAATAATTAAGATGTTTAATTTTGTTTCATTTAAAAACCGTTATTTTTCAGTTTGTTAATACACAGGAATAAAATCCGTTACAAAAGAATTAAAAAACCCAGCTTTCAATGAAAAGCGAAGTATGATTTTTTTTCATTTTATTGAGGAATAATGAAAAAAATCCAAACAATTATTTAAAATAATCACTATTAACTTCAGTGGCGTCGTAAGTATTTACTTAAAAAAAATAAAAAATGTCATATTTTTTATGACACACCCTGTATCAATCTTTATCAAAATTAGAACTTAAGTGTCTTGGTTAAGGAGGATTTAATATAATTTATCAGATTTGAAATAATTACTCTCCTAAAGGTAGTTTACTCTTGAATAAAAAAAAATCAAACCCCATTAAAACGTACGTCTATGAGGTATCGCATTTATAGCCCTGGGTAAAATGTGCGCCTTATGACCCTACAGCCTCCTACCAAAAATGAAAAACACCGCTGAACAAACAACCAAGATATTGGCTTGTATCCATCTTAAGTGGGACACCCTGTATATATATATATATATATATATATATATATATATATATATATATATATATATATATATAGTAGAAAAATGGAAGATTTCTTGGCCTATAGGTAACATATTAAATGTAAATGCGAAGATGTACTTCTTCGCTAGTGCAGCATTATTTTTATTTTTATTTTTCATTTACGGCCTTCTTGCTGCACTAGCGCTGCACTAGCGAAGAAGTAAATCTTCGCATTTACATTTATATATATATATATATATATATATATATAATATATATACAGGGTGTTATTAAATTCACTGCATATATTGGAATGGGGTGACTCCTGGGGTAGTCTACAGATATACCCAATACTTTTTTTTTTCTTAAATCGAACATTTTAAAAATTTTCAAAAATACCCTAAAACCAGTCTATATTCGCCGCACCTGACTAAGCATACACAAGGCGCTTGACGTAAATTTGCGCGCGAAAAATTAAAAACAATTGAATTTTTGAAACGTTGCCCAGATATTATGAATCTTAATTATTTTCTGTTATTACCCGTAATTTAAGACAAAGGTAAAAACAAGATTTAAACCTTTTCCGAAGAAAAAAACTAAAAAATGTTAAAAAGGCCACTGGGAAACCACTCACTCCTTTCTGTCCGCAGCCTTAGTTTTTAACCAGTAGTTGCCTAACATAATTTAAATATCAATAAGTAAAACTAATAAAAAGTTGCAAAAAATAATTGGTACTTATCTAGCAGGGAACGTACCGAAAATGTCTCTAATTTGCTCCCAAACAAGCATGATTCGTACCATATTGTCCTCATTACTGTCCCGAACACTAAGGTACTCTGGGCCCCGAACCCGTTGAAAGATTTTCTCCATTCAACGCGACTTCGCAGTTAATTCACTTTTTCAATTGGCATACTTACTATAATACACTATTTCCTTCATCGTACCCCGCAAAACGATATCCGTAAGCTAAGCATCTCGGAATCTTGGATTAAGAAACATTAGAAATCGTTTAAAATCTAAAACTTATACGAACTGACGGCAAAAAAAACATTTTAGTGGATAGCGTCACCTAGGACAAATTATTGTCCAACGCTGTTGCCAAATTATGGAAGCAGTGCAGAAGAAATACAGCATTCACCGTGCCACGCGTATATCGATGTAAAAAATACATACGTGCCATTTTATATTACATTAAAAATGAGAAAAAGCTCTCGTTTTATAATATATTTTTTTAAATAATGCAATCAACACGAATCGTTTTGCCCCGAATCGGCAACATGGGAGGACCAGACACCTTTTAGAACTAACCGCGTCCTTATTGGTCATAAGCAAAGCTGTCAAACGGGGGTTATTCCAGGGACGGCTCTAACCTAGTCGGGAATAAAATTAGGATTCGATCTGAAAATAAAATACAAATATTTAATTTATCCACATTGTGTTATTTGAAAATGCGAAATACGAAAATACTTCGATTATAGTGATATACCATACAGGGTGTCTGAAAAGTCTTAGCATGGGCAAATATCTTTACTATTAATAAAGGTAGAGACAACCAAATTTTAGTTGTATCTTATTGGTTAATAAATCTACTTGTTTATGTAATTTGACTTTTTCAACCCCCTTGGGGGTTACGCTAGGGAGTTGAGGTCAAAAATTCTAAATGCAACCCTATGCCGTGTGGTACCTCATTTTAAAGGTCTTTTCGAGAATGGCAGGTGTTACTTCTTGGCAGAGTTCCAAAATGGACTTTATTACTGCCAAGAAGTTCATGGTGGTCATTCTAAACAACTTTTAACGTAATAAGTAAGGGAGGCACTGTTAGTCAGTTACCAGAGGCGGTGATGCCTAAAGTAAATACGTACGTATACGGTATTTGACAGAAATAATTTAATTCATGGGCGTTGCCGTGATTGTGTGAAAAAAAAATGGTGCCACTACAATATTGTGAATTTCTCACAAGACGCAAAAGTCTCAATAACTATGGTAAGGCTAACCCTTGAATAAATAACAAGAGGCTTCAATGCCGAAAATAAGTACGTACGTATACGGTATTTGACAAAAATAATTTTATTCATGGGCGTTGCTGTGATTGTGTAAAATAAAAAAAAATGGTCAAGTGCGAGTTCGACTCACGCATATAGGGTTCCGTACCACCGTAAGATTGTGTTTATATATTTTTAATAAATGTGCTGATGTTTCATCCCATATTCTTGTTGTGCGGTGTCACAATGGCACATAGTTAAGAATGTTCAAAAAAGTAAGACGTCATAAAATCGTAGAAATATCTTAAATACGTAGTTGTAGTTTTACTATTGGAGATATATTCTTGAAAGTGGATAGGTGTTTGGATGTAGACACCAAAGTACATCCCCTGAAATTTCGTGCGCATGTCTAGTACGCTCGGTTTTGCGCGTGGTACGCATTTTGGTCTACAGCGCAGATGGCAAAAAACGGAAAATAAAGTCGAAAAAACTGGGGAAAAAGTTATAAAATTAAATACGTACTGGTACCTTGACTATAGGGGATATATTCTTAAAAGGGAATGGGTTCGAATGTAGACACCCAAGTACATCTCCTGAAATTACGTACGCATGTCTAGCACGCTCGGTTTGCGCGTGGTGCGCATTTTTGTCTCCTGCGCAGATTTTTTTTATCTAAGACATCACACGTAGACTTCAAGCCTAAGTACTAACGTACCGTGGGTGTCTGAAGAGATGGCAAGAGAGAGATGGCAAATAACGAAAAATAAAGTCGAACAAATTTGGGAAAAAAGTTATAAAGTTAAATACGTAGTGGTACCTTGACCATTGTTGATATATTCCGGTGTGGGTTCAAATGTAGACACCAAAGTCCATCTCCTGAAATTCCGTGCGCATGTGTAGCACTTTGCGCGTGGCACGCATTTTGGTCTACTGCTCAGATGGCAAAATAAAGTCGAAACAAACTTGAGAAAAAGTTATAAAGTTAAATACGTAGTGGTACGTTGACTATAGGGGATATATTCTTAAAAGTGAATGAACAAATAAATATAAAACGACAAATGAAGAAGTAGAAAAAGTTGGAAAAAATGTTTGAAAAAAAATGTGCCCCACAAAACAAAAAATAAATGTGCACGAAGACTGGT
Source organism: Philopedon plagiatum (assembly GCA_963971165.1). Lineage (NCBI taxonomy): Eukaryota > Metazoa > Arthropoda > Insecta > Coleoptera > Curculionidae > Philopedon > Philopedon plagiatum. The sequence goes on from OZ020190.1 coordinate 63,648,081, forward strand.
ACTGTATGGCACAAGAGGTCGACCAACGGTCGACATATGTCCCGCCGATTATACGATTTACGATTTATAAATTTTTATAGGCTAGCCATTTAAAAATGAATTAAAATATGTGGTTTGCGGTAAAATGTTTCTTTTCTGAAGACTTTTAAAAGAAAGGACCTCAACTCTCTAGCATCACCCCCAAGGGGAGTGAAAAGTCAAATTACATAAAAAGTAGATTTATTAATCAATAAGATATAACTAAAATTTGGTGTCTCTATCTTTATTAATAGCAAAGATATTTAGCCATACTAAGACTTTTAGACACCCTGTATGTTATATTACTTAACCGAAGTATTTTCGTATTTCGCATTTTCAAATTATACAATGTGGATAAATTTTCAAATCGAATCCTAATTTTATTTCCAACTAGGTTAGAGTCGTCCCTGGAATAACCCCGTTTGCAAAGCTTTATTTATTACTAGCCAATATGCTCTAGTCATATGCAACCACTTATACACCGGTGCATATTGCAACCCTATGTTTTTATTAAGAATATAGTTTTAACTACAAACAGTAGTACCTTCCGCTTACCCTATTTATTTTCTTTGAGTAGTATTTTCAACGTTTTCAACAAGTTATGGTCATTGTTGGAATATTTTATTCTGCTCCTTAAAACAGTTTTATACTTTGCAGTGTTTACTAAATAATCCTAACACATTTAATTATTTATTACAGTGCTATTTAATAGAGTATCGTATGGGCTGAGTCTTGTAGAATATTAAGTTTTGCACAACAGATTTCCTGGATGTTTAGTTTGGTGTTTGGTGGTAGTTTTCGTTTGAACAGCTGATCCCTGGATTATTATAGGTATTTTAACTTTTTGAAATTTAGTGTTTTGAGTTAGTTATAGTAAATTTGAGTTAGTAATATCATTTCACCAGTTTAAAAAAGGCAGTATTTTTCGTGTCATATTATGATGGTTTATTTCTTTACAATGCTTTTATTGTGATTTTAGTGTTTATTACTTTTTTTAACTGTAATGAAATGTAGCGAGAGTGATATTAGCTGATATAAATAGATAACATCCTTTGATCTGTGTCAAAATGTTGAGAAGCGGATTAATAAGGGTGATAAGTTGTCAACCTAATTACTTTTTGGTTTAGATTTTGGTTAGTTCTAGTTACTGAAAAGTACAAAAGTTAGTGGTTTCCTCACTTTCTTGTATACGTTAGCTTCATACAATTCTTCTGAGTTATTTTTGTTAAACT